>OZ012662.1:102089474-102457156 GCA_963942545.1 Oxycera nigricornis
TCATAGATGTTAATGCCATGGTATCGTATTTTCTGATTAAATTGATCGTCAATATTTTGTAAATGTTTTATTGAATCACCTTTTATATCCTATCCTCTGGAAAGTGTTCTTAGTTCTTATTATGCTGGCAATAAATTGACTCCAAGCGGGACTGTAACAAACCTTTCTATTTTTAAGGGGAATCTAAACATATTTACTGAACCTTAGATGCGCTAAAACTCATTGAAACTGACTTGAGCCAGGATTAAATTATTTCCCATTTGTGCTCATATTTTGCTCATAGCATGCACGTAAATAGGAAGAACCTTTCTCTACCGTATAACAAGACCAATTTATTATTTGGTTCATTGGTTGTTAACAACTTATACATTAATCCAAACCGACTCAGAAAACACAACCCACTTTAATGTCTCGAACATACACTTAATTTCTAATTCCAAAACCATAGACAATCAAAGACAACACTAATCCTTACTTGGTTATATAACAACATTTCGATGACAACCAGCCAGAAACCATTTTAATCAAGAATGTGGACATTTAGATTATCTTTATATACATAAGCCTAATACGCCTATGGCTGGCTACACATAGAAACAATAGCAAGCATTGAACAATAAGGATATGAAGCAGGAGCAGAGTGGCTCTGTAATCAGCTACCATCCTGATAGTTTCCGGTTCGGCTAGCGTAGATTACCTGCGTGCAAATTTGATTGTTTGCATAGGGTTGACTATACTAGAATCCAAATTCACATACGAAGAGATACATGAATATAGATAACAGATATCCCAGTAAAAGTAGTTATTATTCCTAAGAGGATTTGTAAGCAAATAAGTGGATTAATTTTTAGCAATCAGAAATTAATTTCATGCAAGGATGAATAATTTGTTGGGTAAAGGGGAATGGGAAGAGAATATTCGATTGGAAATTCAATTGTATCTTTAATGTTGAGAATTTTTAATTAATGAATATCAAATATATATTTTCAGCATTAATGTTGATAAACTTAAAGATTAAAATCTGTTTACAATTTGCGCCCAACGTGGGCTGAACTTTGTCAGTTGGAATCGTCATTCAAGGAGGAATTATTGTTTATATATACTACGAAATATATTTTACGTGTGAATGAGATTCTTGATACTTTGCACATGAAATCCAATTATTTTCAAGTAGATTGAAGAGTTAAAATGGCTTCTATACGACGGCCAAAAAGTGTTTTGCCATTAACATTTTAAAGTTGTTATGCGGTTTCTATTCAATTTTCACATGCAGTTCATTTATATTCAATAGTTCAATTCCAATGAAATCAAAAAGCTTTTAAAACCATACTACAATTTCGCAAATCAAACGCAAAGACACAAAACAATTTTCCACTTCATTCTCAACATACATTCTTTTCAAAGAGCAATCTTCATTAGAAAATGACTTCTTTATTAGATTTCAACCACACAATCAAAAGTTAAAATCAACTATCGTCCAAACTGGAGAGTGGATTTTATCTCAATCAAGAAAATTCATTTGAAAATAAAAGGACAATCCTTTGTCTCTAAGGACACGAAGTAGAACTTTAAGTTGATTAAAAGTTAGAAACACAGAGAGATCGAGCGTTTCTTGTACGGCCAACATGATGTCCATTTTCTATTGTACAATTCTTATAGACTACAAACAGGGAATCAAGATGAAGATACCCTATTGAAATGGTATAAGATCCTGTTGTGATGGTGGGCTCTTTCAGTGTATTCAGTATAAACATCTTGCGATGTCATTTTTATGGTAGCGACAGCTTGCCAGCTTTGATAGAGGCAATTTGGTCAGAACTGAACCAAGACGTTTTCATGGACTTCATATGTAGAAAACATTAATGAAATTAATAAATTTTCTTCTACATTTATGTTATTTCGGGGAAAAGTGATGCAAAAATTTAAAAATATTTTATTATTAGAAATATTATCAGAACTACAAAAATCATTTTAATTCATGCTGTTTTTTAAAATACAATCAAGCATAAAACAACAAATTAAAAGTCAATTTGACGTAAATTTTGTGAAGTTTATTGACTGAAACAATCACAGCAATACAACAATAAACTGAAATACCCTTTCATATCCTTGCACTGAAAATAAAATATGAAGATAAGCTCGGTCAACATAAATTATTCGCACGAGAACGAACGGTTAAGCATCTTAAGCATTCATCCATGTTATTTTCAACGCATAAAGTACATGATAAAAAAGCATCTGCAACCATTAATGAATTTTTAATATCTCACACATAGCACGTATCCTTTGAAATAAAAAAGGGATTTGTTTATTTTTCCCGAGAATTCTCTGAACACCAATAAATTTCGTAGACGCAAAAAAAAACAATCCACAAATTTATTGCTGGATTTGAATCATGAATGGAATAATTTGTTAGAGATGATCATTGGCTAAGGAACGGTGGTAGAGATGAAGAGTTCATTAATATATATTCGAAATAAAAATGTATTTGAGTATTGCCGTTACAAGAAATTACGTGAAAATTATTCAGGATAGGGACAGAACATGAGATGCAGAAGAGATAAATTGAAGTTTAAGGCTCTCATTAGCAAGAAAATCAAGAAAAACTTGTAAAATCCTACTCAACATAAAACATTTTGTTTGCTTTCATAGCCAAGCTTTCGTTCTTACTGTCCCGTTTTTAATGATACGCCTTTCTTTTCAAACATGTTATCGGTTGTGTTAACAAGACAGGACAACTAGAATATAATGTGTGTACATCATCATTCATGCAAAACAATATTATACATAGTTTTAACAATTTACTCAAAATATCCTTTTAGATGGTTTTCATCTGAAACAGATTTATGGCGTCAAATGTTTATCCTAGTCAAAGAAGAGTATATTTCACGAAATTTCAATGGTAACATATCTTGAGTGAAAGATACCAGAAATGATCCCTTAAGCTTTTGGTTTTGAGAGACACATTGTTGCGATGTAGATTGTTTGTAGTAGAAACTTGATTTTGGTTGCAGCGTCACATTTCATTTTATCGAGAAAATGTTTTAGAATATTTTAGTTAGATACAATTTTTAAAGCCCTGAAATGACTGGGTGAAACAATTTTTTCGCTAAAATGACTATTGTTATAGCTCCAAAAGCAAAATAAAATTGTCTTGCTTTAAAATGCCTTCATAAAATTCAATCATAAATCTTTTTCACATGAAGAAAATGCTATAATTGAGCTCCTTCAATGCTTCAGCGAATTCGAGGATAATCAATCAAATTCAATAATAGTGAGTCCAATTATCCTTATTGATTATTTAGTTCTTACAAAATCTTTATTCTTCGGTACTAATTGCATTCTCTAATTAACGTTTAGATAAATAAACTTAATCACTGTTTTTTGGGTCATAGAAAAATTTGTCTTGATTCGAATTGCTTCCACCCGAATTTGTTACGAGTAATTAAAAGACAAAAATCGCAAAGCCGTTAGCACAAGAATGATTTTTTTTTGGGAAATTGATTTCACGAAAACGGTTGAGGATAGACGATGAGAAAAAAAACAGTAGACTTAATTGATGTTTGACTAAGAAGCAAAGGTAGTTCATCCAATTTGTGATTGAGCGAGCTCACTTCAGCTAAAGGATGATAGCAATATCATTCCGGCAGAAAATTGTGTTTATTCTTTTCGATGAAAGAGATTTTAATTGGAAATAAGCTCAAGGGATGAGGACGCAGTGGGAAAAGATCGCGGAATGAAAAAGGACACAAGGAAGGGGAGAACATGTCATCATAATGGCTTTATTTATTTTAATGAGACTAATTGATAAAAGGGGTGACTTGTTTGCGAAACGTATTGACGTTGGATTTATGCAAAGTTGCTGTACATTTTTTTTTTAAATGTTGAATGAGCTTATCACAGTTAGTTCTAAGGTCAAATGATAAATGAATTAATTATTTTCCGTTTTTTGATTAATTATGAATTTTTAAATGGTACTGAACACGTGCAGATAATGCATACGTAAATTTATATTATGTTAGTTGTTGATCGGAAGTCAAGCATCATTCTCGATTTTTGTTGGAATTTTTATGGAGCTAATTAAAATAATTTTCATTTAAAAATTTCATACATCAGTTGTTGTCCGTTTTCACATTAATTAAGAATTTTTAAATGGTTTTCAACTCGAGCAGATTATATTATGTAAGTTATCGATTGTGTTGTAGATGTTTACTGTAAAGCCGCTTTACTTTTCTTCCATTCTCTCATTTGTGCTGATGAAATTTCACAATCATCTAGGATAGTATTCATGTTTGAACTAAAGCAAATTAAATTTATTTAATCATCCATTAGTGTCACATATCGAAAAATTGTCAGATCTTTGTTGAAATCCTCTTTTAAGAGGCTTAAATTGTGTTTATTCTGCATCCTTACACGAAACAACAGTATGAAAAATGTGCTACAGTTGGAATTGGAAGGATTACGAATATGTTGAGTGGAAAAAAATAAATGTGCATTGAAATCGTCTACTCATATGAAAAGTACAATACAACTTTCATTTCATGGATAATTTGTTTGTTTAAAATGTTTCATTTTGAGTTTACAATTTAATGGATTTCATTTGACTGTGTACAATTTAACGATAAATCTTTGAATATGTTTGCAATCACTTCAAATTTATTGATCTGTGAGGAAAACGTCTGGTAAGATTTAAGTCATATTCATATTGAGAGGCCCTGAAAAATAAGTACCATTTAATGCCATTTTATATGGGAAACTGCCCACGCTGGGCGCCAATTGTATAACGTAAATCAAATACGCATAGGTGGCTTTCAAGTGGAGTGAATTCTTTTTTCGTTAACAATCATCCTTTAAACAGTTCATATGCTTCTACGAACATGAAATAATAAATTCGTTTTATTAAAGCTCGTAAAATAAAAGCATGTTTCTATCAAAATCTTTTAAGTTGCACTCAGTTTATGATTCACATAAAAGACGGCATTCAGAAAAAAATTTAAAAAAATAATTCCAATTTTAATCCTCACAAATTGCAGAAAAGATGGGAGATGCCGTTTAACATTCATATTTGCAGTCAGTGCTCATTGCCTGGAAAAGTTCACTTTTAAATTTCATCGCAGTCTGCAGAGGCTACTCTACGAGTTCCCAACAGTCCCTTTATTGTGTCAACATCGGCATTGGTAAATCAAATCAGAGATCCTGCTTGGTTCATTTAATGTTTCCCTTAACTTTTGAGCTACGGAATTATGTACATCTACTGAATGTTTAACATGAATAAACTCACTAAAATATGCATCAAAGCCGCAAATATTCCAAAGCTCACTGCCAAAACAAATAAACCCAAAGATAAATGAGCCTTGCAAGCTGCTGAGGTAGATAATCCTTAGTGTTCATGGACGTTAACATGTAGAACGCAAAACAATGGTGAAATGAAATAAGGAATGAGTTTGCATGGAATGGTTTTTGTTAGTTAGAAAACAGTAAGCCAGGTAATTTCACGTTAATATTCCCACCCTTCCTTAATCTCTACGTTTCGAGCATTTTCAAAGGAAGGCAATTTGCAATAGCATGATCAAATAAAGCTGCTAGATCCTTGCTTTCTACCATGAATTACATGCTGATTACTTGAAGTCAACTTGTCAAAAAAATTATTCAGATATCTTTTGAAAAAAGGACTAGAAAATGGCACCTTCGTCAAACTTTAACCCAGAATCATGCTGCCTGGTCTGCAACGATTCGATTCAAGTCAATGCTAGAGCCTGAGCTGTTTTTGCACCTAATCAATACAATCTGACGACATGAATGCTGTGTTCTGATTTATTTTTCTTTACGACATCTATTTTTTATCCTTGCCGTCAGCACAACACACACACCCATGCCAGACGTAATCCTATTTCAAATGGGAACTTTGACATCTTGACACCGAAAAAAGTTTTTTAATGAAAACGCTCGGCAAAAGTCCCGAAACATTTATGGGAAACGAATTTCCAGTTTTGTGTTGAGAATTTTCAATAATTCTTTTTACCAGTTGGTGTTCCATTGCAAAAGGTTTATATGGTTGTTGATGTGGAGACGCGACGTGTATAATGGTGGAATGATTTCACAGATGAAAATGATGGCAAGAACGATAGGATGTACGTAAAACTTTTGAAAATTTTGATAACATGTGCAAATTTTGAAGTTATTAGTTTTTAAATGTTTGCATACGACGTTTTTTAAAAAAAAAATCGGAAAAGCTCCCAGATTTGCTTTTTGCTGACAGATGAGTTTAAAATCAGCGAAATGTGAATGTGCAGAAACTGTTGGTATTGGAACGATTTAAAATCTTGGATGAATTTTGGAGATACCTTAAAAATACTTAGTTGGCTAAATCAGTTTGAGTCCTTTATCATTTCGGCAGAATAGTAAGTTCTTCATAGTAAGAACGTTTAATATTCTGTCAATCATGACTTTTGGTCACATAAAATTATCCTTTGCTGCAGTGTGTTCGACTTAATAGCGATGTTGTGTCAGGCTCAATAGAAGCGTACATTAGATAAAACTAGTAAAAACATGACAAATATGATGATAAATCTTCCAATTACACCAATTAGAGTCTAGAATCTGATAGTGACATTGTGAAAATACAAATACACTCAATAGTTTCTGCCCAAAAAAAATCCTGAAGTTTTGAAACAAGAAAACGCAGTTTTTAGGCCAAGACAAATCAAATTGGTGTCTTAAAACGTTCAGGGCTCAATTTCGATGACAAACAGAGCCTGAATCTGAAAATCAACAACATAACAACTTTAGATTCAGTGTATTTGGTAAGAACGTGACCGTAATTAAAAGATAACTATTGATAATATCCAAAATCGTTCTTCATTGTTGCAAAGCTTTTTATGATATCTAATGCAAAAAATTATTGGTATAAACTTTTGATTTGAGATAACCCTGCAGAAAAAAGTGCATAGAAGTTAAATCAGGACTGCGTTTAGGCCAGTTTATGTCACCCCTCCTGGAGATCACTTTTCCAGGGAAAATTTCACGTACTTTAGGCAGAGACGTATTGGACGTGGCCCCGTTCTGCTGGAACCATTTTTTTTGTTATAGCCAGAGAAGTTTTGCAGTTCTGGTTCCAAGGAGTTGTTTAACATAATTAACTGCAACCACACGTCCTGTTGCATCTTCAAAAAAGTAAGGGCCAATAACTCCTCGCGCCGACATTGCAGCCCATACAGTCACTTTTGGTGAATGAAGCTTGTGTTGCACCCTAGTAGTGGTAGTTTTGCTTATTTACGTGCCCATTAAGGTGAAAATGAGCTTCATCCGAAAACAAGATATTGTTAAACGTCAAAAAGCGATCAATTGACTGGTACACAAAGTCAAACCTGAACTGGCAACCTGCGGCTTTAATTCTTGCACCAATTGAATTTTGTACGGATGCAGTTTTAGATACTTAATTAGCTATGATGAAGTTTGCGCATTTAAAGCACTTGTGCGCTTCCGAATTGGAAGATTCGGATCCTTACGGACAGACTGGTTTCTTCACGTTTTCTGTCGTTCTTGATGACCTTGGCCTCCCCGATGTAGGGTTTTCTGGTGTTGAATCGGTCTATTCAAAATTTTTGACCCATTTTCGAATGAAATGGATGCTTGATGCATCATTGAGGTGACGAGAATCTCGAAGATTGCCGAATCTTCTACGAGCTACAGTCGGTGAATCACCGTTTTGTAAAACTCTCGCACGCACAGTGCACGGTCCGCTCCCGAGAAACGCTCCACCGTGACTGAATTTCCATCAGACAGGCTGCCAACTCACATTACCATTTCCTCCTTTGATTTGATGCATTCACGCAGTCAGCAAAACAAATGTAAACTCAGTTTTGAAACACCCGTACTTTGATCCTATTTTCTTTTTTAAATTCATTGCTCTTGACAAGGATCCAATCCTTATTATCGTTACCATGTAACATTTTTATGGATGGCAGCAATTCTTTTTAATATAGTTCCACTATTTTTGGAGCCATCAGGATTCCAGTAAAAACTAAAAGTTTGCCAAATCCTTGTGCATAAAAGCATACCACAAACAGTGATCTTTCCAGGATGATCGAAAGTTTGCTCGATCTAGGGTTCGTCTTTTTTTCGTCGCACACGTCTCACTGGACTCGTTAGCCAAAATTAAGATTCATTTGTAAAGATTACTTTCATCCTGTCACGATCCTTATTCTCTTGGGCTGACTACAGTCTCCTTTCGATCTACCTCGGTGTTAACATTGGTTTCGATATTGTGGCTCTGCTTGCGTTGTTCACTTTGTTAAGCCTGTGGTGGATCGTATGCAGTGACACGCTAATATTCCTTTTGCATAACATTTCCTGTGCTATTCTTAGCGAAGTACTCGAATTTTTCTTAAATATTTTGACTATGACCTTTTAATCTTTCGTTGATGTCCTCTTTGTCAATCTTCTACCAGCAAATCATCCATGTTTCCGTTTTCTTTATACCACTTGGTTCATTTTTAAAGAATGTCACTGATTTTTTAAGGTAGTTTGAAGAACCCTCATGAGTAATTTTTGGAGATGGCAAACTAGAAATGCAGCCTTAAGTCGAATTTTCAAAATGTCACTCACTTTTAATAGGTGTTTTCTTACCCAACCGCAAAATGAAACTAACGTTACTCCTTCATTTCGAAATAAAAGAATAATGTACCAATTAGGATAATTGTCTACATTAGGTCGATTTGTAATTGTGCAGGTATGCGGAGCGTCACGCTCTTACCAAACACACTTTAATATGACATTCTGGAGCCATAATATGTTTTGGTATAGATTTTGGTATGTCGGGCTTAATTGCATTTATATTGGATGTGAATAGGGCAAAATAAATCCTTCCTAGGAATTTATTTCTCTCCATTCTTTCTAAAAACAATAATTTTCAAAAAGATTATTTTTTGAGATGTGTTTTGGGAGCAAATAACATCGAAAGGCATGACACACGTAGCCACGATATGTGTCTTCTAAAATATTCAAAAGAATTTTTTTACTCTGTTAACATTTTTTCACAAAAACTCTTCTTCACGAAATACTCACAACCCATCACTTCTAATATGTCGGAAGTGAGACGAAATGAAAACAGGAAAGCGATAAAACAACATACATCTGCAAGCTCTTGAGATACATATATACATATATCCTTGAAAAGAAAGAAAATACAACAGTGGCAACAATATAATTGGAAGAAAAAACACATCCTGTTCAAATCAAATTCACATTTTCACTGAAACAGACACACACGCACACATGTACATGCAGAAGAAAATCGATAAAAACACAGTATCCGGAATAGAATGATTAATTACTTTTCCGGAAAAAGCAATATTTTAGGGTCAGAAGATTTTCTTTTCGTGTTCTCTATACAGGACTACACGTCCCCGCTCAGCATCGCTCAACCTAGAAGATTTATCAGGATGATCCACTCAACGCTCCACCAGAGCATGTCGTCCTTTCGTGCCTTGATCAGCTTGGCAATCATTTTCCTTAGCTTCTTTTTCGGAATTCATCTTAGATACATACATGCTGGTTAGCATAAGTATTTATGCATGCTCAAACTGTTTTGCAATTCAATTGTTTGGCGAAGATATCCTGTCCAATCGTTTTGCTGGATCTGGTATCCTTGTTTATTTGAATGTTTTCATTTTCATTTTTATCTTCTTGGTCGACTATTGAGTGAATATTTCCCATTAAGTGTACGCAAGGATCGAAATCAAGATGGGCATTAATTTTCGCAAGCTTATCACTCATATTTTATTCGTGCGTCTTATTCTTCATCGTTTTCTATCCGGCGAGGCATCAATTACTATTGTGTTAAGGACATAACGTTCGAAGGGTGCTAGAACGTCTTTGATTAGCATTTTGGATTGATGTTTTGACGTTGTTGATTGTTTGAATTGTTAAATATGGACCCTTCAGTGTTTTCCCTATCATTTATGATTTATTAGTTTTTAAGTGGTTTCCAGGTGGCTGTGGAAGAAAATGATAAGATTTTACGTTTCGGAAAGGCCGAAGATATATTGCTGTTTAAAAATGATCAGTGAATCATTTATCATGGAGAGACGGTTGGGTTTGGTGAATTTAAATATGCTTTGGACCTAAAAAATTTGAATGATTTTTTAAAAATTAATTCTAGTAAAAGAGATCAATTTTGAAAAATAAGTTTTGGGATAAAAGTGTGTAAAATCCCATTACACTCACATCTAAAATGCCTTTGCGTGAAGGTAGCTTTATTTTTCAAGGAATTATTGAATGCCTTAGTCAAGCATGTTATTTGTATCATACCGGAGATTACTTGGAAAAAATTAATAATCTTTTGTCATACACTCGAAATAAATTTTAGCTTTCAAATGTATGATAAACATTTTCAAAACACCGTTTCGTTACTTTTTTCATAAACTAAAATTCAGAAATCGTAAAAAAATATTATAGATCTAAATTTTTTTACATTTTTTTTGTATTTATCCTTGAAATTTTTCAATAAAAAAAATTACAATATTTAGAAGCAACGAAACAAACATAGTAGTCGTGTGGTATAGTAGGCACTAGTTGTCTGTACAGCGGCCCACAAATGGTCAATATGAAGTGAAGTTCAAAATTATATTATATTGTGCTATCTGTGTGAAATATTGTGCAATAATGTTTCAGTTTAAAGCGAACCTTGGTAATGGAAATAGCTAGTGCAGTAAAATGCCGATAAAGCGAAGCAGCATAAATTTTATATTAGATTACCAGCTTTCTGGGAGGGATGCATAGTGTTCCAATTGTAGCAATCGTATAAAAAAATTGAGCAATACGACAAACTACTCCAAAAATATCCTGATGCTACAAAACAGGTTTTCTAAGGAGAAAATGACTGCTCCTATGCAATTAGGATAATTCTATTTGTCATTAAATCTTTTCGTAATAAGTTTCCATTGATTTTCTGTTTTTGGAACCTAAAACTTAAAAATACTGTTTAAATTATTGTCTAGGATACAAAGGGGCTCCACAGAAGAAAAATTAATTAATTAAGAAAAAAAACGATGAATCCACAAAATTGATTAGTTTGGCACGCAAACGTCTTTTGCAGCCACTAAACGAATAAGAAAGAATTGCTGCTAATGCGCTACAAAAAATGAAACGAATTAAACAGTTGCCAGCTGAGAGCGCTGATTGAGAGCCAAATGAGTAAGTTGCGCAAGGATTCTGTCCAAATTAATATCGCCTCGCGAACATTGACTCTCTACCCAATTTCAACGATGCAGGGCAGCTTAGTTGTGTGACTGAAAGATTCAGCGCAAGGAATTTCTCCCTAATCATCCTCATCAAACATTTGTTTGCTTTGGGAGACCTCTATAGCACTGGTGATTTTCAAATCTTGCCTCATTTTGTAGTTAGATTGGAGCTTCTGAATCTGTCGACTCTTAAAGCCAGAAGGACAGTGTTGGCCTCTTGTTTCGCCTTTGACGTGATTAGGAGTATCATACTAAAAAAAAAGCTTAAAGTGGTACACGTAACACACGTTTACTTACAGAATACCAGCATCTTACTTAGTATGCAGATAATGAACCTGTTCATATGTGCTGTAAGATCTTTAACACTTTGAGCAACCACTACTCCACTACCATCTTCAAGTTCAATTTTAAATCCTGCATATATAAAGTCCTTCATTATCCATCCCTAAATTGTGACATGCTTACAACAGTGTGAAATAATGTTGAGTGCGGCATGTATTTTAGGGTTAAGTATTTGTTGTATTTTATATTTTAGCATGTGATTGCCTTGTTTTGGCGAAAAAAATAAATTAGTAAATATTTCACAAATTTTTCAAAGTTTTTACTAAATAAAAGGTTGAATAATGATAATTGCTATCGTTTCTTTACTTACATATATTAAATATTTTAAACTACTCCCTGACCGAAAAGTCCTCAGAATTTCTCACTTAAATTGCCCGCGTTAAGTATTTTCAAGTATTATTTTCTGTATGTTGGTACGATTGTATTTAATTACTATGCCAAAAATGATCGCGATCTGTCAACTGGCTTGTTTACAGCAGCTGATTGAATCAGTCCACCTCAATGGTGTTCGACGAATTTTACAAAAATTGAACAAATAGTTAGTCTCAGATTTTGTGTTTTGAACGAAATTTCGTGTGCCGAATCGATGCTAATGCTTGAGTCTGTTTTATCGAAAACTCAGGCTTACGAGTGGTACAAAGCCTTTAAAGACGGTTGGGAGATCGACTAAGATTTTTCTCGTTTCGGACGGCCATCGACCTCGTCAACTGACGATAACGTCTAAAAAATTAAAGAAATCGTGCTTGAAAATCATCATGCTAGAGAGAGATAGCACGTGATTGCAACATTGCTCGTGAATCAGCTCGTATGATTTTGATCAATCAATGGGGTATGCGGCGCGTCGCTGCTCGGCTCTTTCCGATTGCGCTGAATTTTCTTCAAAAACAGTATCGGCAGCAGGTCGCTGAAGACATGCTAGATCGGGCAAATTCGATAAATACCATCGACCAGCCACCTTATTCACCTGATTTGGCTTGGTGTGACTTTTCCCTGTTTCCCAAACTCAAATTACCGCTTGGTCAAACCGGTGTGACTCCATAAACCTCACCAAAGAAAATTCGCTAAAGGAGCTGAAAGCCATACCGGAGAGCGCCTATAAAAAATGTTTTGATGATTGGAAAAAGCGTTGGCATTTGTGTATTGCTTCAAATGGAGCGTATTTTTAAGGGGGGAAGTACCTTAAGAGGCCGATAAAAAAGGTATTTTTTGCAACTGATTTGTGGGGAAATGAAGACAGTTCTTATTAAATCAGTATAATATTTATTTTAGGCAATGTTCGAGGTTGAAAAAAACATATTCTACAAAAGTGAAAGTTGAAAATTAACAAATTTTTCAAGGATCTTGAAAGCCATGTCGTCGTTGACGTCGTAAATTGCCTAAGCGATACTGGCTACAATTTTCATCTGAAATCAACAAACCAAACATTTTCTTACTCGAGAGGGTTTTTTTAGTAGATAGACTAAAATATTTGCGAAATTCGAAAATTAACCCTTCAAAACAGGCTCGAAAAAAACAAATTACGATTTTGACGAAAAATTTCGGTGTACTTCCAGTCAAAAATAGTCCCAAAATAATTTGTTTTTTTAATCTTTAGTCTATATAGAACAGCTTTTTATGTTCTTTAAAATGAATGCTAAATAATGAAAATCGATTCACTAGTTTTTTTATTATCACTTACGCAGTGTTAAAAAACATGGTTTCGAGAAAAGGCCGTTTAAAGTTTGTGGTCAAGAGAAAAAGAACTCATCGCCAGGCACTTCCGGGGGGCATATCTTCCACAATTTTGACAATTAGCTTTTGAAACTTTGACAAAATATTCTTAGGCAATATATCTATCGATTAAAATAATTTTAAAAAAAATCGATTTTAAAAAGTGTCTAAAGGTACTTCCCCCCTTAAGGTGATTAAGAATTTTGCGCTCTATTTTAAATTTTCGGGTACTTTTTGGTCGGAAAGTATACATAGTGGCTTTGCAAATTTTCAGAAAAATTACACCCAGAAATAGTATCTCGCAAAGTGGTATTTTGTTAAATCGAAGATGCTATCATTTTAAGCAGCTCATCAAATGATGCAGTGTCTAATCCCACAAAATTCTAGATATCTTTTTGTACACTTCGATCAACAAATTTTCATCACTGTCTCTTTTATTAAACCACTCCTTCATTCATCTGGTTCTTTTCTTAGGTTTTTTTTAAGACAACACCCAATGCAATCATAACATAACTAGCTTCAACATCACTCAACATCTTCTTTACACATGTAGTTAACTGCACAAAATTCAAGAGTTAACTAAAAATTGTACAATAGTACTGCAAGTACTGATCAGGGACAAGTATTATGCAATATTATAATTCAATAATCTTGACCACTACTTCGGCAGTTTAAGTAGATACAAACCAAATATCCTACTAAATCATTACAAAAAATATTCTTGTGTAGGCACCATGAATAAAAAGTGATAATATTTGCACATATAAATCTTTTTGTATGAATTCTCGCTGTAATGAATTTTATGTTCTGTATTAAAAGCTAAATGATGTCAAGAAAAAGCATATCCTTTTGCGTTCCAAGCTTAACCCACATTAAACAATATTGGTTTTGTGTACATCTCATATCCCGTTTATAACCTAAATAACATTAAGCGCCAAAATTGAACCTCTCTGGAAGGCCCGTAACCTTGATGTCTACTCATTTCAAATTAATAGGCCATAATCCTGATTTGTGCTGATCTCAAATGAAGAAGTGATAAAAACCACTCAATCAACTTTCCACTTCATCAAATGATCGAATATTAAATTAATATAATTAGATTACCCACCGCAAATGGAATCAATAAACAATAAACTCCGTCCGTTGCCTTGAAATTTCTAATCAAAAAAGTCTAATTAACGGATCTATTCTAGTCATAAGGATCCTTCCATTTAATGTGTTAACCAATAAAAATTCAGCATGCTCTATAGAAAAGCATTGTGAGCATCTATAAAACAGGATAGATGCACAGAATCGTTGCCGTCAAAGTCTGCCGCCACTTTTTGTCTTGTCGTTTTAAGGACATAACGCGACAAGTGACTTAATCAAGGACTTGTCGAAACGATAAAAAAGAACCTGTTCATGGTGGTTGGCAACGACATTGACAATCGTAAGAAAATGTTGATTGTCAGCCATCGAACGCAATCAATTCGAATAGCATCATTTAAGACGTGCGCACGTAAGTCCTGTAATCCTACACCTTTTCTTTATGAAGCTCTCATATTCAGTTGTCGGATGAAAGCATCAACAACGTTTATGTCCTCCAACTGGGAGTTTTGTAACCTTTGCCAGTTTGACCTCAAAGATTTGGTAGAACGGGTTGCTGATGGCGTATAAATGTCCTGTTTGCAAGATGCCGTGTGTATTTGGTGAGCAAATGTACTTTTCAATTGGCCCGGCTAAGGTTTATGATCGATTCTATTAAAATTTATCGCCGTTTCAAACCCCGATTCTGCTCTACTTTCAAACTGGGCCTTTCCAATCGAATCGATACAGCCACTCTTTTGCCAGTCACCGTTTGTCTGATTGCGTCCTAGGCATCTCATTTTTCAGATTTCCCCGGAAATATTGCTCGACAGAGATGTGTTACGGTAAGGACATGTGAAGCAATAAAGGACGATGACAATTTGGAATTCGGACGTAAACTTGATTGGACTGCATTCGAAAAAACAAGCAAGCCAGCAAGAAATTGCTGATATGAATCGGGATTAAAGATAAATTCAGTACTTACCGATTGTCGTTATGAGCGTCAAGGAGTACAAAAATGCCGAGGCATATGACCATTTGTGCGATGAGATTATTGGTTGTGCTCCTGGCTGTTGGATTTTTGATGCTCGCACGGCACGAAGAAGTGTGTCCTGGAAAAATATGATGGAATCTTAGGTAATAATACTGTGAGCAATGATATTTGGAAAAATGTTGATTTGCAGATACTTGAAAAGGATCGTAACCTGAAATCGTTGATTTTATCGAAGGTAATTTCATACGTCATCGATTTTCAAGGATCAGAAGAAAAGCAGGAAGCGTGCTCGACAACTATGATAGATGTTATACTTATTATGTGTTCGTTCTCCGACTTGAGTTGCAAATATGATCAAAGGTCGCAAAATTTTCCAAGAACAATTCAGTTCAGAATAATATCAAATTTAACATAGTGAAGCAAGCTCAGAACTAGGTTTGTATATATGCAAGCTTAGTAAACATTTTTGATTAGTGCTTACCAAGAAAAAGTTACTAAAAGACACATTTCCTTTGATAAATTAGATTTCTTCGAATAATTTTATGGAGACTGTCAACATTATTTTAGGGGATTGGAAGTAATTTGTTACGGGATGAAAGCATGTCAACGACAGCAAGTGAATAATTAAATTCGAAAGATATTCTCGAGGATTTCAACTTGAGTCTGGTGAAATGAAGGCTGAGTTCTTTCAAAATTGAAATTTGTCTGCGCAGCCAAGAAATGTTGTTTTGAAGCTGAAAGTCAACGTACTCGTAAAATGCTAAAGTCAAAATGTACTGCTTTAAAATTGAATAAACCAACAGAAAAGATGTTGCGGAGCTAATTTCAAACTGAAAATTTTCGTCAAATGAGGTTTTTATCCAATAAATGCTATAAAATGTTATTAAGAAAAATTGATAGTGTACTTCATAATCATTTATCAAATGTCTGTTGGCTAAGTCTGCTTTGTGGGGAAAGTTTGGTAGTATTAGAAAACTACTACTAGAAAAGATACATTTGCTACGATTGTTCGATATAAAGGTGAAAATCTGCATATCAAGTTTTGGAACTGTTAAAACAAAAAGCAATTTCGAAGATACGTAACATAGAATGGTGCAAAAAGATGTGAATGCAGATTAAGTTTATTTTTAAATTTGTAAATGTAGTAGTTTCCTTTTTATGAACGTGTCCTTGTGTGTCGTATTTTAAGATATTCTGCGTTCTAAGTAATATAAAATATTCTGCAAAATCTCCTTATTAATGTTTGCCTTATCAATTTTATTACAAACTATTTTTTTCATACTTTGAAGCATCCTGTACATTTAAGCTTCTTTCCATATACGCATGAACCAAGGAAATTTTTCAAGTGTTGCCACATTCAAAAATGTAGAGCAAAATAACTCAAAGCTGACTGAAGATTCATATCAGAATTTTGGTCATGGTATCTATACGTGTACCAAGAACAAACGCAAGCGAAAAGCAAAGCAAGCAAAAGATATACAATGCCCAAATGATACGAGATATGAACTGTACTTTCATCGGAATAATCTAAACACAACTTCTTCCTTATAGTTAATATACTATATACTTAGAAGGAGCTTTGTTGGAAGCTGGATCAGAATGATTGTACTTGGCATTCTGGTATCGTTTTCTACTAAGCAAATATTCGCAGGTCATAGAACGCGTTGTATCTTAAATTATGCAATGGCTGCTGAGAATTGTATACAATATACATTGGATTATTCTCCATGGGCTATATAAGGGGAGGGATGTATCTACCCTTGAGGTAAGCGTAAAATGAACATGATACTTGTGATGGGTACTCAACGGAAAAAAATGACATGAAGAGTGAGTGAGATAGTAGACCGATTTGATTGTTGCAGAGGATGTATCTGATAAGACTTATTGAGGATTATGGTAAATATCTAAAAGTAATGGGAAGACATTGGTTGGCAAGACTATGATATTTTGTCAATAGGGTGAAGATTGAGGTATGACGATGATGATGATATTGAGAATTGGTTTTATTTGAAGTTGTTTTCGATATTCAGGAGTCACTACCAAAGGACAGAAGACTTAGCTTAACTGAAGCTTAGCTCCAATGAATGTAATTGAATATGCGTTTCACGAAAAAATAAGTCTAGAAAAAAGGATAATGTGCAGAATTTAATCCTGATTGTAAGCTCACTTATCGAAGTCGTCAAGGAAAATGATCTTGATTACTGAAATAAATTACATTTTCAAGCCATGGAAGGTTGATAACTTTATGAAATTATGTTAAATAGATTAAACTGCTATGATTTGAAGGAGAACATATTAAACTGAACATTTTTAGAGCTAATGATATTTTTGGAACAATCGTTACTCATCGAAAACAGTATACAACCGTTTTGAAATACTATTTTCAAAGTTTTCTTTACTTGAAAATAAAATTGAGCTAACCTGAAAGTGTTGAACCTCTTGTGCGGCCAGTCGTGTCCAATTTTCCTTGTATAGAATATTCAAGTCCTCCGTGATCGACCACAAACGATCTACCGTTCTGTAAAAGAAAAAAATGTATAATTTTATAGTTTTTATATGCATTTCAAAATCAGTTAGAAGCAAATACAAGAGAACTAAATGAACTAAACACATTTTCCAACCACAATCCATCATCAAAATCATTTTTACCTAAGTTTGAATGTTTTTGTAATATCAGAATGATTTATGAACTTAGGAAAGTTAATAATTCCTGAATAAATAAAATCATTCACTTCAAAGAGTGTAAGAATAATCATTTCGATTTCGAAGTGAATCATTAAATATTTTTAATTTCGAAATAAATCATTAAATACGAGGCACGCCGAGAAAGTAAGTGTAGTGAATTTATGTAGGGGTCAATTTTTTTTTATTAAAACAAAAACATTCTTGGTTACACTTGTATATACATATGTTAGTTATTTTTCGACATAGTCACCATCCCTCTCGATCCAAGTGGTGCGCCGCGGGATGAATTTTTTGATGCCTGCCTCGAAGAAGTCTTCCGCCACCTCTTTCGCTCACTTCTCCACCTCCACCTTCACCTCCTCGACCGTTGAAAACTTGTTCCCACCCATGTGTACCTTAGAGGAAGAGATGGAAATCTGAAGGGACCAGGTCAGGGGAATACGGGGGATGGTTCAAAACGTCCCATCCAAAAGAGTCCAGGAGTTGCTTCGTGGCGTTGGCCGTGTGAGGTCTGGTCTTGTCGTGCAGCAGGCAGACTCCCTTCGCCAGCATTCCCATCCTCTTATTCTGAATCACCCTTTTCAATTTTTTTAGTGTCTCACTGTATCTTGCCGCGTTGATGGTTTCTCCGTGAGCCAGATATTCAATCAAAATTATGCCTTTATGGTCCCAAAACATGGATGCTATGATTTTTTTGGCTGAAATTGTGGTTTTGAATTTCTTGGCGGGGGGTGACAAGGTGTGAGGTCATTGTTGAGACTTTCTCTTAGTTTCAGACGTGTAGTGGGCAACCCAAGTTTCGTCTCCAGTAACAATAGAGTAGAGAAAATCATCGCCTTCGAGTTCGTAGCGTTCCAAAAACTCTTTGGAGCTCTGCACTCGATTCAACTTGTGCTGTTGTGTCAGCTGTTTTGGGACCCACCTCGCAGACAATTTCCGATATCCGTGTGATTGTTTCGTCTATCCGGGATCTGGAGATTTGCGAAAACATCGCAGAAAGTTCATCTAACGTCAATCTGCGATCGTCACGGACCGTAATCTCGATTTTTTCCACACGTTCGTCGGTCACAATAGAAGTTCTTCCGCTCCTCTGATCGTTATGCACGGAAGTACGGCCATTTTCGCGACACCACTTGTACACACTCGTACGATTCATAGCTCTATTACCGTAAACAGTTTTCACCTCATTATAAATTTCAGCCGGAGCTTTTCCCTCCGCAACGATGTAGCGAATGACGGCGCGATTTTCGCACTTGGCGGGAGATACGATCGACATTTTTCGCGAGAGATGCTACTCCATCAAGAGTTTTCAACACGCTAACCACGGATTGGTCTCGTTTTGAAGGGGAGGGGTCAGGCTACGCGGTAGTGTTGCCAACATGTTGAAAAAGTATTCCCTACAGCTGTGAGAGTACCAGTACACTTACTTTCGGGACGTGCCTCGTACGTATCACAATAAATGATGGAAATTTCAATAACAATATTCGATGAAATATTTTAATCGAAAACTTTTACAATTTGCTTGTAACGTTATGATTGCAAGGATGAAAACAATTTTTGAAAAATGCTGCGAAATATTTGGCCTTCCACGGTTGTTCAGCATGCTTCATGTATTTGCTAGGATTGTATCCAATTTTTTCAGGAGAATGAGGAGAGCGACATTCTTCAAATCATAAGCAAAAAATCTTGCAGGGTTTTCCAGTTTTGTCTAAATAAAGGATCATTTTGGATTCAAAATCCCAATTTGAATTCTTCTGACTATCGACACCTGCATTGAAGGACATGCCAACATTCACCATTGAAATTTAGTTATTTTGGTTATATTTCTAAGTAGAATTTTCAGTTTTTCAGTTAGTTTTTATTTTTCGCTGAAATTGACAGTTTCTTACAAAAGCCTTAAATTATCGCGCACTTTCAACTATTTTGAAATTACTTATATTTGTATTAAGAATGTCTCAGAAGACGAATACTGAAAGAAAGGATCCTTAAAATATTTTCTGTTTTGGTAAATTCTAGTGAACTGGACTCTCGTCAGAAAAATAACAGTTTGGGATGAAAGTGCTTTCAAAACTCCTCGGTATGTCCTTAGAAAATGATTAGCTCTGCTCGAAAACAGTCTAGAATAGCTCGCCTTGACTATTTTCAATCGTACTCGTAAAATTAAGATACAATATCTGAAATGTGCTGTTTTTTTCTCCTTAATAGCTCTTCATGATGGCAACTTTTTAAGCTGTATGATTATAACAACAAACTGTTAGTGGAAAATAATGATGAACACAACAATCAACATTTAATACTAGGCTGCAGGATTGCTTTGAATATGGTTGTCTTTAAGATTATTAAGTAAACGTGAATCACCTGATTTCGATTCTCACTTTTCTTTTAGTTGGTTTGATAGAGGGCTATGTTCCATAGAAAACAAAAAAATTCATGACTACTTTTTTAATATTTTTGACTAGGTTTTTCAGAACTAACGGCTGGTGAAGTTTGAGTCATAAAAAATCCCAAAAAGTGACGGTTTTGAACTTTATATCAGATCCTTTTTACTTAAAAACCATTCAGTCTTATAAACAAGCTCAAAATACGTGTGATACTAAGAAATCAGCTTTGTGAGTTTTTTTCAATCGTGGGTGATAAGAAGGAAATTAATTTTACGGAAAATGATTTTCAGGGATTATTAAGAACTACTAAAAGTAAAAAAAATCATACATTTCGTCCTGCGCTTACGAAGATTTGTATTTCGGATGATTAAATATCTTTGGTGACTCGCATACATTTCTCTTCAAAGATTATTGAAATTAAAATGCTCACAAATGTTTTGCTCCAAATCTTCTGCTAACTCTTTCACCAAAATATTCATCACAGATTGTTCGTCCTATCAACAAATCTATCTCAGCTTACGGTTGACCAAACTTTAGAAACTCATTCAACCCTTAAACTTAAACTACTACCATCCTGGCTGTATTTCGCTTCACTTCAAGTCACATTGGAAAGATATGGTGCGACACAAGATGACGGCATTGAGTCCTGTTCGAAAGCTTGTAGTTTCCCTGGAGATATAATTAGTAATTTTCTACTACACTTAGTACCCAACTCAATCAGTCCGGGTTAGGTAAGTGTAAGTGCTCATCAACGTGATAATCATCCACCCGGTTCACCACTCTATACATATGCTGGCAAGTATGTTTAGATGTTGTAACACTGGTGTGGTATGGTTGGTCGAAGAAAACACCTGGGCTAAGACTGGAAAATTCAACTCGTTTCGATCAACTTATCCAGATTCACCTTGTCTGGTATTCGCCCTCGTTATCGTTCGAGTCCAGACTTAATGGGCACATGGCAATTTGATGCGAATGATTTTGTGGTTGTTGTAACATTGTTTTTGGTGGAACTGGTGCTGAATATTTCCGGGAAAGAGGAATCTGTAGTCTCGATAATTAAAAATTGTATTCCTGGATGAAGATATTGGATTAACATGGTAAAGTGATGAGGTTGAGTAACAAGGATATCTAATTTGCTAGGTGTCAGATTATCAATGTGTCACGAGGATTAGACAGGACACATTGGAAGTAATGAAATAAGTGACCTCAGGTGAAAAACAATCTTTGTGACTGATCATGCTAAAATAATATGTGCAAAATGTATTATGCCCGAAGAATATTATTCTTGAAGCATGTTATTTCCAAAAAAACATACGAATTGTGGCTATTAAATAACGAGGCTGAAGCTGCTACAGAAGAAGTTCGCATGCGCCAAACGCCAACGTCCAAGCGTGAGACCGTCTCTTTCGCACAAATTACCTCCATCAACATGCCGAAGCCTTTGTTTGCATTAGAGCTGGTTTTTTTACCGAAAACATGTTGGTTAGTTGTAGTGGCAGCCCTCTTTATCAAAAGATGGCTCACTTTGGCCAAGATAGGCCCATTGTGATACCACAAAAAGATAAGGGCGACACTAGAACCTGTGAGATGACGAGCACCATTTCGATTCTTGTATGAAACCGGCTAAACAACCGATATTTAAATCAGCTACTTCCGTGAGGCTGTCCAGGAATGGTGAGCCTAAAGTTTGCATGGGTTTGCTGGATAGTGCTGGGCATTCGCACAAAATGTTGGATTGTCTCTTCCTCTTCTTACGATCTGCAACTCCAGCAGAAATCGTTGAAGGGAACGCCCAACCTCTCTGCGTGTCTGCCAATTAGACAGTGCCTCGTCAGTAGATACACGATAGAGCTCAAGGTTTCACGACTTATGTTCAGAAGCTGCTTGGTGCGTCTGGAACTCCGTACACGCCAAGTTCGCCTGGTTGTCCTGCAGGCTCTATTTGCAGCCTTGATCTAATGATGCTTAAATCATAGTTTTATAGAAGCTAGAGATTGACCGACTTCGGGTGTGAGTGTATACTCCTGGAGCACAGTGCCAGCTTTTGCTAAGGCATCTGTTTCGCAATTTCCCGGTATATCACTATGTCCCGGTACCCAGTCACCCGGTAGAGTCACTTCACTGTGAAGTGACATCACGTTCAGCTGTGTACGGCATTCTATTACCATCATGGATGAGGTGTATACGTTGGATAGTGCTTGGATAGCAGCTTGACTGTCAGAGAAAATATTCAGGTTTCTTATGGAAATTTTTTGATTTCTCAGCCAGTCTACTGTCTTGTATATTGCAATGATCTCTGCCTGAAAAACACTGCAGTGGTATGGAAGCCGGAAGGATAGTTTCAGGCCTAGCTATTCTGATAAAACGCCACAGCCAACTTTTCCATCCATTTTGGAGTCGTCAGTGTAAATGTCGACCGATTCCTGCATCCCAACACTTTATATTGCCCAGTCATTGCTTACCGAAAACATGTTAATTGTAACAATAAAGCACGAATCATCGTGAAATTTTACTTTTAACTTGAAGAAACCACTACTAAATTTTATGAGGTATTGAAAGGATAATAATATATGCCGAATCGTAGATTTTCTACCTATGTCCCGGAAATGAACCGCCAATACACTGGAAAAGTTCAAATTCATCAAAGATCAAAAAAGCTCGCATGAGTAAATCAAAATTCAAAACAATAATGATTGTTTTTTGTGTGATATTTATAAGATTGTCTACAGTCATTGCGTTCTTCAGAGTGTGAAAGAATAAGGAAAAAATGACCCGAAATGTGGACGGACAAAACATTGGTTGTCCACCAAAACAATGGACCGGATCATTCAGATACAGCATCCCAGTGTTGGACCATCCAATTTATTCACCAAATATTACTCCGTGTGACTTCTTTCTGTTTCCTAAGGTGAAATCTGCATTAAGTTCCAGTATTTGAGTCCGTTGAACTGTGAAAGGAAAAGCGGTACGCGTCCTCAAGGAGCTTACATAAGAATACTTCAAGCACTATTTCAAATAATGAAGGATTCCCATGCAGTATTGCAGGAATGGAGGAGGAGTGTATATTGAAAGTGTTAAAAAGTAAATTTGTATGAATTCACACAGCATCTGTCTCGTTATTTAATATTTAAGCATTTGTTTGAAATCTAAATGCTTTTAATTTCGTATCTTTACCACAAATTCTATGAAAAAGAACATAATTTAAAAAAGTAACATGTGAATTCTAGACTCGTATCCTTTGCTCTACTACCACACACTAGCAAAACGAAAGATTCTGTGGCATTTGTCCGTTTAGACTTCCTGTATTTGGAGGTATGAAGACCTTTTTAAATCACGTGTTTGCGTGAAAAGGAAATTATAATAAAAATATGCATGAATTTTTCAGCAGAATGAAAGGAACTGGAAATGATTTTTTTATAAAGTGTTTTCCAGAAGAGTGTGTCTCAAAAAGCATTGAATACTGCAAAATTGAATATACTCAAATTATTTTTTAAACAATACTTAAATGTTAATTTCACAACTATGTCAATATGACGTCCAGTCCTCATTGTTATTTATAATTGCCCGGGATCTTCTTTGACAATTTTGGCTCAATATTTAAGCGTAATCCACATTTAGACCTCTCCAAATTTGTTGTAAACTTCGAATAAGTTGTTGTGTAGTTGATATTTTCATATCTTTTAGTTTGGTCTTTAAGAGCGACCACACATTTTTAATCGGATTCACATCTAACCTCTGCAATGGCCAGTCCAGGGTTGTTACCCTATTTGCTTCCTTCCAAGATGTGTAGAGGTGACTTCGATGTTTGGGATTGTTGTCTTCTTGGAAAATCAAGTCATTTTGGGGTCCATACAGCAGCTCAGCAGACTTTCCTTCTTGTATAAGTTCAGCATAAATTCAGTGCTCAGATTTCTGGTGAAAGCAATCAACTTTTCAAATCCTTTTTCAGAGACGCACCCTTAAATATGCACATTTGCTGGATGTTTGCACGTACGTACGTTGCAACAACCTCTCACCTTTTTTGTCCAAGCTTTCTTTCAGTAATTGAAAATAACAAAAGATGATTCATCTGTAAATATTAAGTTACTTCGGTCGTGGTCCAAATTATCGCGTACCCAACTCAATATTTTTTGCACTCGTTCTTGTATAAGCTGCGATATGAGGTTTGTGCTTCTGTTTTTGATGCCAGATCCTTCAAGCCTGCGCCTAATTGTATTCATGGACACCCAAACTCCGTTTGTGAGTAGTTTTTTTGGCCTATCGCAGGCTTAATGTCATGTTTTTCCCGAATAGCTTAGCGATCAGTTTATCGTCCTTTTAAAACCTTTATTTAGCTCATCATCAACATCGCCATACTTTTCGTACCTCGTAATCCACTTGTTTGAATATGTAGCATTAGTTTTGGTATATTTTGCTGTCTGTTCCCCACTCATTCAGTATCCTTTAGGATGGGTAGCCAGTTTCAAACCGTGTTTTATAAAGATTACTCATTTTTATCTTCATCATTCGGAAGATAAAACTAAATCAAACGGAAGATTGGCAGAGTGACGTCATTCATAATTTTCCACATAAATTTACGAACAGGTAGGAGGGAATAAAGGAGTTATAAGCTTTACACATTTCAAAAAAAATTTACTTAAATCGATAGTAAATATTTTCAAACATTTCTTGGTAAAATGTTAGAAAGATCCAGGCATTATTATAATAATTACTTTCGATTTAATTCGCGCGCCCTGTGTTTACTCTTAGACGCAATTGGTTCTGTAAGGCTTCGCACGACTGTATAGTGTTTAGCTATATATATATATATATATATATATATATATATATATATATACAAACAGATATTCGAGTGATACATGAAAACAAGTATATTAACTGTAGTATTGAATTTAAAAAGAGAATGCTGGCCACATTACCTTGCCTAACCGATATTTTGAATACTAATAACGTTTTGAATTTTGGAGGAAAATCATCTCTTTCAAAAGTTTAGATGCGTTTTTCTCAAAAAAACAGTGTTTTTTTCATGCCGTGTCAGTGATTTCTCCGAAACTACTACTTCTGAAATTTTTATCATTTATTGAACACATATATAGTTATCGCATGAATCGTGGCCGTTGCCAAATTTTTCTTTTTTCTTTTTATAACCCAAAAATCACAAAAAAACTCGAAATTCAAAAAATTATTTTTAACTGTCGGCCATTTTGTTAGTATTGTACATAACTGTATCATTTCTGTTTAAACGATAGCCATTTTCTCATTAAATAAAACCTTATTTGATTTTTTTGAATTCGACCATGTTTCGCTTCAGGATCACTGTCACCGTTTAATATGCATTTTTTATATGGCTAGGAGAATGCCGCCATTTTGTGTAAAATAAAAATAATTCAATGAAATAAATCTTTTGGTACGTTTTTCCAGTGTATTTAATGAATCAAAAAAAAACTTGATTAATATCTACTCCAGGGGCCTTGTACTAAATTCTTAAAAGTAGATCAGTTTTTTGAATGTATAAATGATATGAATGACCCCCTAAAGTTTGACTTTGTTTCGAATTTTTTTCGATGAAAGTTGCTTGACGATGAAATAGAATTTACAATTGATGCATGGCAAGTGACACAAAGAAATCTCTTGAGTACTATTTGCAATTATATTTGCACTATTTTCGAAATAGCAAACAATCGCATGCAAAGAAGTATCAAACTATCAACTCGTCGTGAAACTCTTTTAAAATTTAACTTTAATCTTACCAAAACTCCGTGCGGAGCAGTTCACCAAGACAAACAATTGAGAATATCACAAGCATCTTCATCTAGCCACAATGTTTCTTAAAATACCTTCAACAAGGACAGCTAACTTGTGAAAAAATTTCGTTCGTGGCGCAAAGGATATAGGAAGCCGAACAAAAAACATGAAGTAACCTCCAGAACGTAAGATAAAAATAAAGTCGGTAATACCTTTCAGTATCTATAATGTGAAACTAGCTGTACAAAAACTTCTACGAAAGATTTTCGTGGGGCTGAAGATAAGTTGTAAGTTTTCCCATTTACTTTGTTTTTTCTTGTTGTTGAACTTTTTTTCTGTTTTTTTTTTATTTATTTGAAGCCATTGTTGTTCCTGCTGTTGCACTTTTTGTTGTCATGTTAATGGCGATCCAGATTTCAGTGTTGAAAAATTTCAATGTTTTCTGGTTCTCGTCAATTTATTTTTCTTCTTATTGTTGGATTGCATCGAAAAGTTTTCTTCGCCGCGGGAACATAATAAATATAAGATGGTAGCCAGTAAGTATCTAATATGCATGTGCATTTTCTTGCAAAAAAAGTTTTGAACAGTGTCAGCAGGGGTTGTAGAAAATCGGTCGTGTTGGAAGCAAAAGTAACTTTTTTCCAAAAAAGAAAATTAGTTGCTATTTTGGAAGCTTCGAAGAGGAGGGAAATAGTGAAAATAGGAGCAACGATAAAGTTTTTCCACAGAATGTGCATGTTAAATGGAATTGATGTGATTAATAGATCCTGAATTGCGTTAGTTTTATGAATTTTATAGTGGAAAAATTGAATGTAAAGTGCATTATGATTGATAATGCAAACAATGAAACAGTCTTAGTATTACTCTAGTAGCTTCTACTTTAAAAAGAAGATTCTCTTCATTACACGAATAGAAGTTAACTTAAAACATTGCCAACCATGGGTGATATACTTGAGTTTACGCGTTCTAAACAAGCTTACATTAAAATCAATTCAAAAGAAACTTTCTGCACCTCTGATATGGAGGATAATTCCAAGACGCTACCAATTTTTTAGCCGAAGCATACAAAGCATCATTCAATTGTTGCGAAAATATGGACTATATTAGCACGATATCTTTTTCAAGAACAAGTTCAGGGCTCAAAAGAGCCATAAAACCCAAAAAAAGCCATTTTCAAAACCCTCCAATCTGAAAAAATTGGGAATAAGATTATTTAGTTTTCGTAGAGCATGAAAGAAACAATTGACCCAGTTTTGATTTTTAAGCCGGGGATGTTGAATGGTATAGCATATTGATCTCTTTCAAATCGATGACAGATTAAATCGACAGCTTGAATTCTCTACAGCCAAATTCCAAAAATCAAAACTAAATTTGCTTCCAGTCTGAATCCTTTTATTAAAATACTTTTTCCGGAAAGCGTTCCTGGGTTGCTTTTACTCAACCACTTTAAATGCAAGGTCAACTAAAAGACTATGAAAAAACCCGTAACTACCCGCAAGCAATCGCGCAAACATTATCTAAACGCAAAATTCTTGTACTCAATGTTCATCCTTATTAGTATCAACATCGTCCAATATTAACAACAGTTTCTTATGCCATCAAGAATACGGCTCCTTGTGGCTGCTGAAAGCTTTGTCAGGTATTTGCCACTAGCACGTAACCTGATCAGATACCTGGCGAAATCAAAAAGTAAAATATAATAAGAAGAGAGGAGACAAAATGGAATGAAAATTTATAAAGATATTCATCCCTAAGGATATTTTTTTCCATTTACGATGACACTACACATACACACATAAGAACATGCACACAAATCAGTCTTATATCTAAACCACTTGCTTTGATCCTGCTTTTCGACACTCACAAGTGGTGCACGTCGTCTTTCCTATTTTTGACCTGTTGTTGTCTTTCTACCCTTAAGCATAATGTTTGCAGTGACGAGTCAAATGCATGTGAAAATAGTATTTGTAAGGGTGGTCTGGGATGCAAGATGATATCATTGGAAGCTAAAAGGATTGAAAGAACTAAAAAAAGCAAGGAAAAAATAGTTCCAAGCTTCGAAATTGCTCGTTTAAAATTTTCCCTGCAGATAAGATGTTACCTAGTTTGCATTTAGAATGTGTATGTCATTCAACGTTTTGTCGTTAAAGGATCATCGTTGTCACTTAACTCTGTGCCGGTTTGATGCACATAGTACAACATTTTATGCAGACACACACGGAAGAGTAATTATTTGCGTCAACATGATTAGAATAGGGCAAATAATAGTTGGTTGGTTGGCCACCATACGTTGGCACTTGATAAAGCGCAAGGACGTGAGTGTTGGGGTTCTTATATTGCAAAGCATATTTGTTCTTGCTATTTTAGTCAGGCGACATGAGCTTGATAAAAGGATGCTTGTTAGTGTTTTTGAAGAAGATACGTTACACCTGTCCAGGTATCGAACTTTTAAGGAATTGTTTTCGTAGACTTCCAAATGTTGATCTTGCCAGCACATTCAAATTGGTCTATCACACCATTCTTTGGTTTTTGAAACCCATTTTCAAGCTGCTTGAAAGAAGTTATACCGTGGTTTCCAATTTGAATATCGTAAAAGAAAATTTTCAGAATCAGGCCATTGCCAAGAAACAATTTAAAGAGCGCTCCCGATTCAAGTGCTTGTTCGTTAATAAAACACGTCCAGGATATATAATTAATTTAAGATCTCCGTCTTTTATAACAGCCATAAAGACAAATATTCCAAAATAAATTCAAAATTGTCCTGAATTTATACCTTCCTGTTGACACGCATAAAAGTAACTAATCTCTTGAATCCTTTACACGTAGCAACGACACTAATTAGAAATATCCTTAAGCACGTTCCTATTAGGTTAACTGACTTGTGCTCCTGATTCCGTACAATTACCATGTGGACTTTAACAGGATTTACGATCTTATCCCAATTTGTTCTTGTCCTAATAACAACACACTCGCCATTTAATGCTAAAACATTTTTCATTGAAATTGTAATGTCCTTATGTCATGGGAATGCTAAACATATCTTGTGCTTAGAATAAACATATTCTTCGTACAGGATATCGATATATTCAACACATTCATACCAGCATATGAATGTGTGTGCCCTTGTCATTTTCTGAAATCATCTATTTCGGGCAAGGACATTAAGTGTGATTGAGCGTTTTTAATATAATATAATTTAAAATATCCTTGAGTTAATGACACAGACGCGATCTCGGTTAGCTGCCTAGCGAGTAATGTCTAAAAAAAACGGGAAAATGTCAAAGGATCACGTTCCTATATGTGTTGTTTGGTGACTGTATGTATGTACTATGCTTCCTGAAATGAAAAGGATGCAAGAATATCACAAACAGGACATAAACACGTAGTCTTTTCTCATTATGAATGCCATAAAATGTGTCTGATTCGTCAAGACAAATGGGATGCGCTCAAGAGGAGGATATTAGTCAAAGGACTTTTACTACAAATGAATAATTAGCAAGAATTTGAACATGACATTCATACAATTGAATTGTAAATTATCTAATTTGCCTCGGGAATTTTCCTGTTTGATGTAGAATGATGATTTATTTTTAGTGTCACCGCGTTATATATGATTAATTGGTTATTTCTTGTTGCAAGGATACACATCGAAAGGGAAGGTGTTGTGTTGTCCTTGTGCTAAGTGACGAAAAGATGTTGTGCTGTAGCAATTCTTAGTTATAGTGTCGTCCTGCGTGAAATGATAACAATGGAATCCAAAGGGAATTAATTACAGTTATTTATTTTTCGCTAATTGTATGAGTGAAAGGATAGCGGAAATTGTATATATTTTAATTTTTGTAATTCATAGAGGCTTGACCAATTTTATCTTCAGCTTTAGATGAATTTTGAATTAGGTATTCAATTTTGTACCTCATTTCGGACAAAATTATAATAATTTAATATCCCAACCATAAGCAATGCCGAGACAGTCTGTACTCGATATACCCTTCTGCAGTCGTACTCTATTTCTTATGATCTAAAAGTTTGTTACTACTGGATTTTTGGAGCTATTTTAGCAAATATTTGGCCTAATCTACCAATAATTTAGTTTTTAATTAGTTTTTAGACGATGGATCAGAATAGAAGTATATTTAACAACAATTTTGTGTAGGATGTAAACGATTTTTACATACCGTGATCGAATATCCGGATTTATTGTATCTGTACGTGGATATGGTTTCGATGCAGCTACAGCAGTTTCCACCGAACCATCCTCCGGTTCACCTTCCAAACTAACAAATAGTATTGATCCCATAGCTGTGTAGGCTATTACAAGTACTAATACACCTGAAATTAAAAAGGAAACATGTAAGTTACGTTTATTTGAGAATGTACTGATATTTTTATTTAATTTAATTTTAAAGAGTGTTTGTTGGAGATTTTGAATCGAAATGTTTTCGAAAATCCGCGAAGAAAAAAATTTGGAGAAAGCAATTTGAATATGGTGATATTTAGTGATATTTGGCCTAAATCCTTTTTTGATAAGTGAAATTTGAAAAAGTTCAACATGAATTTTGTGGAAGCTTTTAAATATACCTAAACAAAATTAATGTGTTTGGATTTTGCATTATTCAGAAGAGGTTAAAAAGTGGCTGAATGAAATTCGGCGGTGGATAAAAGGTGATTACACAAAGTGTTTTCATTCAAAATTGAATGTCCGTTTCATATCGAAATCTGGAATCGTTTTGAAGATAGAAATAATTGCGACGATAGTTTATGACACAATTGTATGTTTTTTACTTGGTGTGATATCTATACTATATTAAAACTGGGTATGCGATACATACTTGAAAAATTGCTACCCAATGACTATTTCACCCATGATCGATCTCACGAAAATAACCATGGAACAATTTTCCACCAGACCACAATTAATTGGGCTTTTGATTAAAATGAAATATACGCCTGGATTATATCGAATGAATATCTTCCTTTTTCTAAGTTGTTAAAATTTTCCCACGAAAGTCGAATGGACGTTTCATGACTTGCCTACCATTACCAAATCCAAGTATATTTGACCAAGAAGCAAAAAGATTAAATGGACCCTAAGTCGAAATGGAATAACGTTGAGAGTATTCTTGAGGAAAAAGGATACCTATATTTAAGTAGGGTTCAACGGAAATGGATTTCCTTTTGAAGAAGCTTAATTTTTTTTGTCGGTTTTCAACGGAAACTAAGGAAATTTAGATGTTACAAGACTACGGCAAGATAACTCGTATTTGGCAGCTTATATATTTAATATTAATACTGTGCACAATACGAAAACAATACGATTTTGCGTTTTTTTAGTAATTATCTGGAATTTGAGTGGAAATATAATTTTAAGTTGAAAAATTTCCGTCATCTTTAGGTAATTTATTTCGTTATTTCATTTTATATCATTAAGAAAGATGACAACTTTGGATTAGTGTCAAGATTTTGTCATCACGTATATCCTCAGATTCATGATATTTTCAGCTCAACTTTCGCATCGTGGCTTATACAATTTATTAGTTATCTCAGCCCGCCAAGTTGTGAATTCCTTCAATTATCCTTGCTTCACAAGGAAACCGACCATCTGGTCCTAGCACTTGTCTTCTAACAGGTGTTCTCTTTAGCTTAATTTCTCATCAATGGTAGCATTCATTCTCACTATCCTGCAAGACAAACAAGGATGCTTAGCTACTATACCATCGTCTCTACTTCATTCATACATGAAACATTTATAGCCAGGTACATTGACTCAAGGTGCAAACATTCCGTAGACAATTAAGAAATTCCAATTTACATTCCGATCAGATCAGACATATTTCAAATAATTGAACCTGACGTCCGGAACGATAGGATGTTCGATATACATTTGTATCGAAGCACATGTTAACTAGTCGATCTATGTATCTTTATTTTAACCTTTGGTATGCGCAAAAGTTGATGTGATTTAACAATTCGTGTGGCAATTGTACATGACGAGATTAGGTCATGTTCTGGTCTAGGGAAACACCTCATTTGTTAATGGAGGAGCTGCTGAAGATTTGTGTCCTTGTGATGTTTTCAGATGGCACAGGGGAGAATATTCGATGAGATGGATGAATTATTTATTTTGTTTAGAGCACTGGCAGTGAATTAGGCTGAGGGATGGTATTGTGATGTAATTTGTGGTAGTATATCTACGTTACAAACATATACTTTCGAAAATTGGAGCCGAAGATAGTTTAGTTCATTTTTTATGAATCAGTTCATCTTATTTAATACTCTGTAATTTGTATAAAGATTAATGACATAAAATTACGCAAGAATGTCAATAAAATAAGTATATATTGAATGCACTTGCAATGTTTCACGCGAATCGCACCGAACTTGCGAAATTCATATGATAAGATTTGATTAGATGTTTTATTCCTGCTCATTATTTTTTCATCTCCTTAGAGTTTATCGAACAATCTTGGAAAGCAGATTTTGTAAGAGTCTACTAAATTTCTGTATCAAAGTGTATCCTAAAATATCATCAATGATACATTGATGATTAATGATTGTGTGGCTGACCTATATTGCAACATTAGGACTTACTTTTGTGAATTCAGAAAGTTTTGCTCACATGATATTGTCACTTTATTTAATAAAATATGTTATTTATTTATTAAGCAATTACGTATTTAACCGCGAAATAATTTACACAGAAAATTGACTTGTTTCCATGTTTCAAATTTGAAATAACAGTAATTTAATTATTTAATTTTTATTACAAAATATATTTCATGAAAACTTGAAAGTTTTTTTACACTTCACACTAGCCAAAAACTGAATTTGAGAATATGATAATTAAAAAACTTTATGAAGGTTATTTTGCAATAATAATTTTATATAATATTTTAATATAAAATAACTGTAACAAAAAGCTGCAATGAAAACAATTTCTCTCCAAGAAACTTTTATCCGTAATTTATCTATTGATTTTTAAAAGCTTTAACTAGACAAAACAATCGAAAAATAAGAAGGATCAACTTCACGATAGGTCAGTAAAAGTATTGTTTTTGCTAAAAACTCTGAAAAACAAGGTTTTTTTAGTTCTAAAGAGTGTCTTATTTTCCACCTATGGAAAATACATGTTTTTGAATTTTTTTTAAAGTTCGCCATTTTGTTATGCTTTCATAAAATTGTATAATTGAACCACGAGCATGCAGAACAATAACCGATTTGGATTTCCCGGGGGAGGAGTCTTTCGAATGATTTTTCGCAAAGAGTTCGATTTTTGCTGCCGCTGATTTAACTGTAAGTAGTTTGCAAATATTGTATCCTTACTTTTGAGCTCCCTTTTAGGAGGACCTCATCGCTAGTTATCCGGAAAAAAACATTTTTTTCTCGGAGGAGTCACTTGCTACCGGGGCCTTTTTTCCCGGAGGAGGTATCTTTTGAATAATTTTTTGCAAAGAATTTGATTTTTCCTGCCGCTGACTTAACTGTAAATAGTTGGCAAACATTTCTTTTCATTTCAAGCACTTGAAATTGAAGGTGTCAACTTTGTTCATCAAAATAATAATAATTGCATAAATAAATTAAAATTTTTTTTACTTAGTTCATAATGACAATAAACACATATAAACAATTTAAAACGATTCTATTATTTATTCTTATAAAAAATCCATATAAACACCTATTATTTATTCTTATAAAAAATCCATATAAACACCTATTATTTATTCTAATAAAAAATCCATATAAACACCTTGAAAAATTAGCCGGAATATGAGACTAATACCTTATACCTCTACCCACTTTGGAAATTTTTGAATTTTTTTTGACGGTCTTCGAAGTAAAGTGCTCTAACAAAATCGTATCAAAATTTTATAGTGATCCGAGTACTAGAAATATATTTATTTGGATTTTTGGTTAACGTTGTCAAGCGCACGTTTCGGAGGAAGTGACGCTCAGCCAACTCATACAATTTCTTTTGAATTTTATGTTTTAGACAATTCCTCACTTCAAAATAAAAGCAAAAAATTGTTTTTATGTAGCTATGGAGGTGCCGCCATTTTCAACATATTGATTGTTTAAAATTATTTTAGAATTTTTTTTTTGTGTATTTCAAGTGTGTACTTATTGGACCTTCAAAGATTAAAAACCCTATCTACTACAGAAACTGCATAATAAATTCCTAAAATATAGCTTATTTTTCATAACGGCAAAGCGGGTAGACCCCTTAAGGGGGGAAATACTTGTTAATGCTGAAAAAATCGATTTTTTTCTTAGATTAAAATGTTTCAAATACTCTAAGAATACGCCAAAAAAAAAAAATAGCGATATTCGTAATACTTCTCGAGTTATAGTCCGTTATAGGCAGCGCGGCGTTCCCCAGTAAGTCGAGCACACCAGCCGCGCGTCCTTGCCTACTTTCTTTTCGGCGCGATGGGCGGTTGTCTAATTGTGTGTCCCTACCATATTCTTATAGATCTGAAATTCTAAGGAAATAGGACCTGGAATTGCTGACTAATGTGTAAGTTATAATAAAAACTAATAATCAATGGTTTTCATCTACTGCAAACTTTAAACGTGTTTTTCTCAAAGTAGTACTTTTTCAACTTCCGTACAAAATATCTCCGAAAATATTGAACAGATCCGGCTCAAATTTATACCACATCTACAAAAGGGTCTTCTGTATTAGTTGCATCTACATGTTTTCGTAATTTTGGAGAAATGATTTGGTTATTATTGTTTAAAACGCGATTTTTTGGAAAAAAATCATTTTTTTGTTAAATTTAAAATTAATGTAAAAATTTCAGTTTTTTTTATAAATTTCATTGGTCAACAACCTATGAACTATACACATTTCTGAATGTTGCAGGATCTCCGGAAATGGCGTTAAGTTGTACGAGGCATTTTTTGAGGTGTTTTTTTTCATTCGCTCGCATCGTCGCCATTTTGTGTTGAAAAATTATAAAAAGAAATATTTTCAAGAATTCTGAGACGTGTACTTCAAGGATTTCATGTTTAAAATCTTCCAAATAACCAACATATATTTTTAAATCAATCTGAAATTAGCTTTTTTTTTAAATTTTACCCTTAAGCATATTTTATTCTAAAGTTAGATGCAGGTTTTGATACTTTCTGTTAAAAGTTTGTGGGTGGTGAGAGGCTTAAAGAAATGAAGATTTTCAAGAACATTTTTTTTAACTTGTTACTTGTTAACACTACGTTTTAGGTAGCATTTATGAAAATTTGAACACAAAATATCAATTATGCATCAAGTTATCATTGTTGACCGCTCGCTTATATTTGCGGTGACCATCATTACTTCTAAATAATTGAGCAAATTTTTTTCTTCTATATATGCTAAGCTAGTGATTTTTCCCCCCTCTTAAATGCTTAAGAAGTCGTTTGGATACTGCAACTTTTCTTATTCTGAAGTAAAAAATAAAAAAAAAATCTGATCAAGCTCTAGATAAATTAGTCCAACCATAAATTTTTGGTTTCATTGATTTTGGATGAGGGTCTTAGACGTACTAATGATAATTACCAGACACCTTTTCTTTTAAGAGATAAGTCAACATTCGAGCTGATTGCTTGATCTGTCAGTTATAACCGCAATTTAATTTTACTTAAAATATAATGTAAGATCAAACATAAAACATCGTACAATAATTTCTGAAAATTCTTCTTTTTGAGGGGTCTTTTAAGTTACAATTACAAAAAATTAAAAAAAAAATTTCACAAATTTTGTTAGTAAATTTCATCAAGAATACGATTTAAAACGATTTATAATATTATTTTAATTTTTAAAGTGTTTTCAAGCGTGTATAGCGCGATGCCGTGGGACAGCATTTTTGACGCCCCGCTGTGTTTTGGTATTCTCAACTCCCCTCTCCTGGATAATTACGAAAGTATAAGCATGGTCCACCTCTAGATCAAGAAGCTCAGGAAATTTTGAAGCCAATATAGGGAGATCTTACTTTGAATTATTTATTAGAAAGGGGCTTCGTAATTCGTAAAAAAAAGTGAACGCGATTTTCTCGAATTCATGTTTTTTAAAAGGCGGACATGATTTTAGAAGAGCTACTCAACCGATCACTCTGATTTTTTAATATGTTGTTGTGAACATATGTGGCTATGGCCGGTAGTGGAATCATTATGATTGGTATCAAATTTTCTGATTTCCACTCAATTTTCCATCCTCAAAAAAAAGTTTTAAAAAACATGACCGCCATTTTGTTATTTTTACTGAAAAAAATCATTCCGGTACCTGCCATAGGCACTTAAACAAGGATTATTTTGGCGTTTTTTTTTTGTTTTCAGATGATCCAGTCACCTGAAATCACGTCCGCCGTTATTTTTTGATGTTTTTTATAAAAAATTGTTAGGGATAAAAAAATGATAAAAAAATCTAAAAAAAAACATTCTTGTACACCCGCAGAACCACATTTCAAAATGATATATCTTTTCTTTCTATTGAAATAAATGGTTAATTTTTTTCTTATTTCGAAAATCGTAAAAAAAGACCGTTTAATGCCTATGATTATTTTTAATCTGTTATGTACGCATAAGTTTGAAAAAATCGAAGCAAGTATGAAAGTACGCACCACGATTTTGACTTTTCAATTTAATTAGTTTTAAGCTGGAATAGAGACACTAAGCAAGATTTGTTGAAATGAAGTTTTTGACTTTTTCACTTAAGCATGACTAATTCGAATTGAAAATATTATGAATCCAAGAAATAGCATGAAAAATCCCGATAACTTCTGCCAATAAATTCAATATCCTTATTTTTCAATCCCATATTCTAATAATTTCAGGAAGTGCATTCGAGTAAAAAATAGCTTTATATTAACAGCCCTTAAGAAGCTTCATTTTGAAAACAGTAACAAAGCGTGTAGCTAACTTAATTTTTCTCGGAAAAGTCCTTAAATTTTTTTGAGTTAATTGTGACAATGTGTTTGTGTGGCCGGCATAGCGTAACAACTTTGTGCACTGAAAATTTTTAAATGCTGGCATTCTGCTGTAGTCGTTAGTGTTTTGCGCTACAGGCGCAACTTAAATAACACGTTAAGGACGATATTTCCTTTTTAGCGTTGGCCAGCTTCCGTTGCTATGAAACGTGTATGTTTATCGTCATTTAGCCATGCTCCAAATCCTTGGGGCTATTATCTTGTTTTGCGTCGTTATAATAGGTATTAGATGTATTATGGCTAGTTGATCCGATTAAACAGATGGACCAAAGGCTCTGGTTCTATCCCAACGGACTATAAGTTAAACTATTTGTTGGATAAATATACGTTGGCTGCGTAAAACTTCTGAGGAATTATGTATTTGAAAATGAAACTGTTATCAAGCCAACAAAGAAAATAATAATTTGAGATGTTTCTAAGGGCTTGACAAACATATGTATGTATGTAAGAATTTCATTGTTTGAAGGCACAAATATGTAACAAATCATAAACGGCTTTATATTATCTCAGCTTTAATATTGCACTATTATTTGCAACAAATTACGGCCACTCGGATAACGTTGAAAAGATTCAAAAATACCATAAGGCATGAATTTATTTCTCGTATAAACAGACAAAAGTGTTCAATCAGAAGTCAAACATATTAACTTTGGCTTCGAAATATAAGAGTTCTGGCTAATGAGCCTTTCTATAGAAAATTCAGCCCTCGTTCACCTTAATTTGTTTTGCCTGGCAATACATATATGACTTTCTGAATATTCAACATGTTCTGATAATTATGAGGGTGCTGTCCTTTAAAGCTTCTCCATCGCAGAGTTTAACACCGTTTTGAGAGTCATCCTTTTTTTTAAACTGTCCGTACCCTTCATCCTTCACATCAATCTTTAAAAAAAACCTAATGTGCGGCTATTATATGAAGCAAAGTGGATATGTGATATCTCATGGATACCCACAGGCAAGGAAGAGGACAGGCTGGTGGTAAAAATTTCCATAGAAATGTGTTCCAGTATGGACTAATTGAATTGGGTAACACGGGATGAAATATATAGTACAGCAAGGATATACGTATTTTCAAATCTCGAAAGCCTGATCATTATCATATTACATACTGTAGTTTAAATCTTTTTAGTAGCAGTCATAAAGTTTATAACAAGATTTCACCCGCAATAAATTAATTGCACCCAAAGCAATTATTTGACCGCAAAGTGGATACTCCATCTACCCTTGAAAAAGTATCTACGGGTGCAAATTTTATTGTTCAAATAAATTTTGAGATGGTTAGTAAGCTACCAAATATAAACTCGCATTTCACGCGAAAACAAGATATAATTCAAAATGTTTTTCAACTAACTAACTAAAGCGAGATAGAAAAGGAGAAAAGCCAACGCTATATTTACCACAATCCACCTTTATTGCTACCTGTTTCAGATGGGGGATAATTGTTGTCATAAAGTTTTAACCCCCAAAAACATATCCTGACCCATCTGAAGGGAGGATGGCGTACTTAATGGTGGTTTTATTTTAGCAGGAAAAAATAAAATTGTAATTATCTGATACTGGTAGCTTTTTTTGATGGTCCCGCTCGGTGTCGGCTAGTTTATGAGGACATGATGGCGATGATAATGAAGTGAGCTAAACGTGTTGGAATAATAGTTGATGTGGAAAACTGGTAGATGCAACTGAAGTCTTTTGTTTGGATATTGGAATGGTTCGCAATGACTGTTGATTACGAGCAGCATGAATAGATTCTGTACTCATTGACACGTAACAAATTATAGCATTGAAATCAGCAGAACACAATTTTAGGACTAAAACGAATATAATTACAGTAGATACTGCTTTTTTGACATATGTTTCATCACTTTTATTTTATCATGCCCAAAAAAACAGGAGCATCTTATAGCCAACCAAAAATAAAATGATGATGTTTCTTCACAAGATTTCAGACAAATTTTGTGCTTTCCCTCATATGCATTAGCCACCAACTTTGCAGAGCAACTCGACTTTTGATTTTCTACAAAAGTATTTGGAAAGTTTTGTCCGTTCTATTAACTCCACTATTTCAGATTTTCAATTCCATTTTCAGGACTCACACACCAACTGGAAGAACTTCATTAACCAATGTGATGAATGTTCAAAATTTTCTTGCCTCTACAGCTGAAATCGTATTGAGCTTAAACAGCAGAAAATGCATATTGTCCTGAACTCAACAAAAGTAGGTATGAAAACTGCTTCCTGCTTCTGCAGATTGTTCCCAAAAAGTTAGAAAGATATAAATATAGATGCAGAAGCAGGAAGAAGTTGTAGCAACAATGTCTTTGACGGAAACTGCAAAGATGCAAGCAAATGTGGAGAATGTTAAAACTATAGAAGGATTCGGTAGCGGAATGTTTGCCTGTATATCTCTTGCTATTTCTGGTGCTGCTTGTGAGAACTCAATAGTTTCCTGTGCAGCAAATAGGATGTCTTTATTAACTTGTTAGGATGATGCTATGTTTTCAATACTATATATTCTTGAGCAACTAATACTTAGTTGATGGCAAGTTTAGAGGCTTGAAAGGTATGAGTGAAATGTACTATGGAAGATGTAAAAGGATGTTCTTATTGTACAACCTATGAGAATTTGGGTGTCATATAAACACTGTCGTATAGTTAGAAGACTATAATTTGCAGCTGTATGGAAAGAGTTTGTTCATAAAACGATAATAAGGTATGTATTATTATATAAATTATTTTGGAAAAGAAGAGTACGAGCATCCGGTCAAAAAGGATAAAATCACTAAATATATGCACGAACATGTAACAAAAAAACAGCATAGATCATAGCACTAGTCATAAGTTTTAGATGAAAAAGTATTGAAGCTGCTGAGTTAGGAACAAGATAATTTTTCGAATGTAAAAGTAAATAGCATGCAGGAAGCAGTGATAATAAAAATAGTTCATTTGAAACGTACAAAGTGCAAGCAGGAAAAAATGTTGAAAAATTTCATAAGCATCTAGGTTGCTGATAGAATCAATTTTCCCAGTAAAATCATTTTTTTGTTTTAAGGACATTTTATGATTTAAACGCCCAGCGCTTAAATGAGAATTCTAGTGACAATAATAGAATTTCTTAATGATACATTTGTCGGTTTAGGGTTCAGAATATTATAAAAATTTCCGCGAACACGTCAAAAAACTGATGAGTTGAAGAATCACAGGAGACAAAAGCAAGAAAAGAAGTTTACAAATCAGCCTCACTGAAGTAAATTTCTGTGAAATGCTCAAAAAGGACCCTAAAATTCTGATGGTGATTTACAATACAGGAGGCGCATTCCATAAAATTGCTTGTTAATTTTTAGATAGTTTGCCAGTTGTATCATTCTGAACTTGACCCAAATGTATGTACATGATTTTGTTTGAACGAAAAATATAGCCTCGAAGTCCTGGTCATAAGCTTCTATCAACCAAACTTTAAGGTAAGACTGTTTTGAAAATTTAGTTGTGATGGGCAATGAGAAATTAAGCTGATCTAAAATAAGGCTCGGATTTCAGATTTCTTAATGAAAAGATGGTGCCTGACTTACATTGAAATTTAGCCTTACAACAAGAAAAATCAGTCGCGTCACTCATTTAGTCAACGGCGCTTATACAAAATAGAAAATTACCAAGTGTCCAAAGAAAAGGCATGGTTTTTACTTGTTTTCTTAGACAAGGACGAAAAGGTATGAGGCTGAGTGCGAAAAAATATACGACAGGTAGTACTTTTGTGTGATTGAAAGTTTTGTTTTTGATAGATAGGTGTGTACACGCTAAAAGGGAAAAAGTAAAATAGTAGGGAAATATACATTATTGTTAAAAGAAAAGAAAAAAAACTAATCGATTAGTAAAATTTGCTAAATTATTGAAAGGAAGTCGCTGCGCTTTTAGTATTTTTTTAAAAAATAAAGAAAATTATAGTGAAAAAAATCCTGGAGGCGGACCAAGTGCAATAACATTCCGAGAAAAGCGGCGTATTTTAAAAGAGTCGTCAAATTCTTCTTTAACAGCACGTCAAATCGCCGCAAAAGCAGAAGTTACAACGAATATTCAAAATGTTTAAAGGATTATAAAAGCCCATCATCCCACTTGCAACGACCAAAATTAGTCAAAAAGCTCTCTTTGACTGCTGCCTATAAAAAAGCGCGATTGGCTTTTGCGGGAGAGCGGCTTCACTGGAAAAAAGGCGCCTGCAAAAACTCATTTTTTCAGATGAAAAGCATTTTAATTTAGATTGCCCTGATGGCTTGAACTCCTACTCTCACGACCTATGCAAAAATCAAGGTTTTTTTTGCTGGTGGTGCTGTAATGGTCTGAAGATCTTTTGGATACAAAGGAAAGAGGAATTTAGTATTTATTCCAAATAAAATGAAAAGAAAAGCGACTGTAAATGTTATTAGTGAACAATTTGGATTGCAAAATTTCGTCAGAAAATTTAATATTTCAACAGGGCACTGCCACAGTTTACACGACCCGTATAGTAATAAAATACTTTTAAACCAATCGAATATAAACTCTTTCTTGACCAGCAAGATCCTCCGACCTAAATTTAATAGAGAATTGTTGAGGAATCTAAGCACTTGCAGTTTATTCGACCGGCCGTCAATTCGCGTCAAAAGAAGACTTGAAATTGTCCTTCTGGACCAATGGAGCCTCTTAAAGCAAAAAATATCGAAAAAATATTCAAATTCCTTCCAAAAAGAATGAGAGAAGTAATAGAATATAAGGAAGCTTCAAATTATCATAAAAGAGTAAAAAAATTATTAAGTTTGCTGTTTTGAATTACTTTCTTGAGAACTGTTTTTTGTTTTTCTTTAAAGCATTAAAAATTAATTTTATTCCATTTTTATCCACCAAAATGTAGCCTTTTGTAAGAAATATTCCTAATAAATAGGTATCATGAAAATTAAATAAAAATTATTTTATTTGAAAATCAAGCAAAAAATTGGCCCTGTCTTCCCTGTCTATGCATATATATATATAAAATATTAGGTATATTCTACATAACCCAGCTGGCATTGAATTGAAAAAAAATCTTATCATTTTTCTATATAGCCAGGCAGAAAATGGAGCAGTTTTTAAGTTTGAAATAATTTAAATAGAATACAAATTTTGATAAAGTAATTCCACTTACCAAATGCTGATATACAATGCGACTTCGGAGCACGTTGACAGCCGCACAATCCCGTCCTTAGATCGTGCTTTTCGTTACGTTTTGGCGATGGAAAGCACATCGAAGGACTACCCGGGCTCGATGACGATGATGTTATATCGGTAAACGATGAAACAATTTGAAGTGGTGTCTTCTTATTATTCATAATAAAAAATAATGATCAACACGTTTTCGTTTGGTTTTAGTTAATAAATTTCGAATTGATTCGTTTCAATTAAATGGTCTCTAATCCTTTTTAATGCTGATGGGTCGAAAGGATCTCTGATGGACATTTTAATTTAATGTCTATAAACACTGAAACACACAACACATTCACTCGTACTGGGACGTCAATTTAGGATATACGATGACGATATCGTTTAGCATCCAGCTTCAAGTTGAACAACACATACAGGAGGCCAAACGACAGATAATTTCGCAAGCGTATGTCAAGAAGGAGTATATGTGCTGATGTTGCAAGCCAATTCCGCACTCTAACTTATCGCTCAATTAGTGAGCTCCAGTCCTTTTGAGTAATCCAAGAGCTAGTTGGCTTCTGCTTGTTTTACTTATATCAATCACTGGATGTGAGCTGCTCCTTTTGACGTGCAATTTCTACTGGGACTAGAGGTTTGTTTTGCAATTTTCTCGATTTTCAATTTTTCTCGTTGTACACTATTCACCATCATAGCCTGCATGCGATTTCGATACGCCAGACACACAATGCTTGTTAGAAAAATTGAAAGCTGTTTACGTGTCCTTTTTTTGCATGTGTTGTGCTGTAAATGCACATTCGTACGTTCAATAAATTCTTATTATCCACATTATTGATCCGATGTGAGATCGTCAACTTGTTGTCATTCGTTCTTGTTCGTCTCTCAATTTTGATGCTTATGTCAGCATATTATTTTTATTTATTTTCTTGATAAGTTTTCTGTTGTTGGGAGCTTCGTTGATTTCAAATTATCCTTGTTAGTCACAGTCTCGTTGCTTCCACCATCACGTTCTTGTTGAGCATAAGTGCATGGCGGGTGAAAAATGGTGTGGGTGTAGGGCAATGGTGGCGTTGTTGCCGTCGCGGAGAAGGACTTGCGAGATATTTATTTTTTGTTGGCTCTACACGTTTTTGCTTCTTCGACGGTGTTTGATGGAAGACGTACTCACATTATATATACGAGATAGTGTTATCGTACTGTTGTTCAGATTGAAGGCATTGGGTTTTTCTTGACCCTGACGACAAAGTTGTGTGCTTGAGTTTCTAATGAAGAAAATAGAAAAAAAAGTGAAAAATCTAGTTAATAATGCATACGAAAAAGATGAGATGTAAAATAAATTGTGACAACAAGCAGGAGGCTAAAAAGACGAGAATAAATACGGTTTTTGTGATGAGAAAGTTTCGAGGATTAAATTTACAACAGCATCCTTATCGAATGCAGCGAGAATTTAAACTAAGCTTGGGACGGACATCCAACGTACCCCTGATAAAGCTTCTTATGGCTCAAGCTATCAACCTAGTATTCTACAAACCCATGTCCAGAAACTGAACCAATAATCTTCCTATCCTAGAAGTAATACAATCATCGAAGTCAGCTTTCAATTTGGTTATGATTTTGTGGCTAATTTTGTGGTAGAAGACTAGATACAGCACTGAAGAATCCTAGTTTTTTTCCAAACCTTATGATTTGGAAATACCAAGTCGTGCTGTGTTAATATATGGTTTGTCGTCCCCATGAATCTATTTTTGTTCATACAGTTGTTTTAAACTAAGCTACATTTTCAAAATATTTGGAATGCCACGGGGTTCAAATTTGAAGCGAATGCGTGTAATGTCCTTTTATATATATATAATTATCATAAAATAAAAAAAATGTAATGATCTATGGCCTAGATTTTGTTTGGGGGGGGGGTTGAGTAGACCTATTACCTTTATTGAGAGATTGCATAATACAGCAATAAATTAAATTAATAATACTAAATTGAAACTCACAAAAATGTTAGACAACTCAGAAAAATCCCTAATCCAAATTTTTTATTGCTCTTAAAGAATTTGGACATTGTATTATATTCTGTTCGGCAAACTATCAAATTTAGAAGTTAATGATCAGAAAGCAGTTCAAAATACAATCCGGCAAATTAAATTATAGATACAAACAAGTTTTAACTTCTAAAGAAAAATGCATATTGACTTAAAGATTTGAGTCCCTAATAAGGTTACCGAATTCAATATTTATTGATTTTTAAAATTACGTTGAAAGCCAATTTTCAAAATAAGGATATCTAAATTTCAAAACTCTATACAAATTTTCGATTAATTATTTAAATGATGGATTTCGAACAATAAGATTTGAAAACCTTTTTATGGTATTATCGCTGAATAAATTGGAGCACATTAAAACTATTCGAATAAATATTTTTATGAAGAGTAATTGATAAAAAAACTCTTTTCATTCTCTGTTCAAAAATATTTTTCATTGCCATTTAATTTGTTTCTCATCTTCACAAAAATTTAAACCGCTGAACTGGAACTCGTTACAAACAAAAATTAAGGCAACAAAATTGACTTTCAGCCAATTATTTTCTTCTTTCTAAGTTTCATCTTTTGTACTATTTCGTTGACGAAAGTTATTTTCGTGAAAGAATTGCACGTAAGGTAAAAGTTTAAGCTATGTCTCAAATAAAGAAGAATAAAAATCTTTCGTGACTACGAAGTTTTTCAGATGTTTGTAAAGCAAAGAAAATCTTGCGTACTTTTAATGGACATCAACTTTTTATTGCTTACATTTCTTTGCAGTACGGCATGCATTTTTTATTGGAAAATAATTTAGTCTTGTTTCAATATTTGTTAGAATCGAAAGTTTCCTTTTTTGAAATAATACAGTTGCATTGACTAGTTTGTGTCGTAGTTAAAAGTCATTTATTGTATAAAATGTCTGTACGTGTCATATTTTCTATTTCAAGTCAATCTATGATTTACTCCTTGCTCTGTAGGAACAATCACTAAAAATTTCAATTTACAATTTCAAAGCAATCCAATGACCACCACGGACTTGATGCAAAAACCCTTTTGAGACATACGATGATCCTTGCATGGATTGCATTAGGACCAAAAAATAATAATTTTTGTGTAAATGTATTTCTGTGATATAAAAAATCCCCAGTATGATACTACATGATACATTTGGGGATATGCATGGAAAAATACAGCTAACATCTTGACTTTATATTGAAATTGACTTCACACAAGCATACAATGATATTTTCCAGCAATATATGATTGTATGGAACGACAGACGATGTGATGAAGGTACTCATATAGATAGTCTTGCGAACATGAAAAAAGATTTCATAGAGAATACTTCAAAGAATCTTTCTTATCTCTAGTGTATTTCAAGTCTGTTATAACGGCAATATTCAGAATAAATTGAAAGTATGAGAGAATATTGTCAAGAGTCAATCAAATATTTGGAATAAGAGTTATCGATTGCCTTCCAATCAATAGGAAGCGGAAAAAGGGAAAAATTGATATCTTATTTTGAGTTGTATGATGGTAATTTTTACAAAAAAAAAATAATCAGAGATATAGGTATTGGAGTTAATATGTTTGAAAGTGCAATTGAAATATCAAAATGGTGAAAAGCACGGCAAACATTCGATTTTATTCACATTTAAAGCTCAAATTGTGTGAGACATTGCCCACGTTGGGCGCTATGTTTCACATGGAAAGACAATGTTTCAAAATTACGTTGAAATTACTATAAAATATCCTTTCAAACATCTTTTTGACCGTTTGATAGACAACGATTGAGAGTTTTGAATAATATGTTCGAAATCAAATACGATTAGAAATTGAATACGATCCGAAAGCTGTACTCAAAAATTTGGGCAAAAAATGTTGCCTAAAAATACTGACGATTTGAAATCAAAGCAAATCCAAACACATTATCTAAGGTGTGCTGAATGTTCCAATTGATCAATTATTAAAAGTTGATAGTTTTCATTCATGATCAGAAAATCACCATGATTTTAATTGAAAGTACTTAAAAGGACTCAATCGCCATCAAATAGATGCGTTGAAATTTAAATGAAACCCAAATTAAACAATGGATTAAGGCTCTGATTTTTTAGTCTATTTCATACTTAGAACCATGCTCCTTGATTGTCAAGAAAATTTACGTTTCAAAGATGCTGTGGTGTAGGAAGAAACTTGAATCTGTTTTTATAAAACTATTGAATAAGTCTGTAAACGTTTTATCAATAAGAAAAAATCATTTTGGATGTAAATTTAACGTGGATGCGAAACCATTTATTGTGGATTAGAAAGGGATACGTGAATACATAAAAACATTTCGTTCATTCCAGAAATTTTATGCATACAAAGACAGCAAATGTTTCCTGCCACGAAATGCCTTCAGTGTCATATCTTCTCTACTAATATAAATTGAAGTGGAGTAAATTATCATTTTTTAGACCATAATTATGTGGATCAGATTTCAGTTGTTAGGATAAAACTTTATTTTGGTATTGATGTTTGAAGAAAAAACAAAAGTGTGTATTGAAAATAATCATCAAAACAATGAATAAATGTAAAAAGGCTTGCAAAAAATTGATATTAGCGTTACAGTTTTTCGTGGTCATGTTTTAGTTGTATATTGAAAATTCATTGAATTTTGGTTTTTTTCACCATATAATGAATGGCATGAAATATCAAACATGGTTTTGATTCAAAAAAAAAATATTTATAGATAAAGAAAAATGTTTTTTTTTTGAAAAATAAGACTTCAAGTCCACTATTCCATGTACCAAACGAGAATTTCTTTCAATATTCAGAGAATATTTTTCAAATCACAATAGCTTTCACATAAAATCAAAGTTGATGCAGCATTTTAAATATTTTCTAGGTATTTTTGGGGCTTGAAAAATAAATTATGGTCAGTAAAGCTCCTATAAATTTTGAGGGTGAAAAACGTTGAATAAATCCTGTTTTTGGTTAATCTTTTCTAGCATGAAAACATAAAAGTCTATAAAAAACGTTCGTTCTGGTCAAGAAAATTTAGTAAATCTTTTTCAAGAAACTAGGTCACCTTAAGAAATCAATAAACTTTTAGAGATTTAAAACGGATTTCAGAATGGATTATTTGACTTTCATACAAAAAAGGTTTAAAAAAATACCTAGAAAATCCCTATAAAATTTTTTAAACGTTGCATTAACTTTGATTTTAAATGAAAGCTATTCTGTTCTGAACAATATTCATGATGAACGCAAAAATGTGGCATCAAAGAAGAAGAATATTTAAATCAAAAGCATCATTACCTCAAAATCTCATATCGTTTTCCAGAGAATTATTTCCCTTCTTAAAAAACGATTGGCAATCATTCAAATTTGCACGGCGTTTGCAACAAAACTGAACATCATTTCTCCCTTTCTTCTTGTATTATGCATCACAGCATCATTACCATCAGAATTGGCGTGAAAATCTGAAAATTTATACACTTCTGCCATACAGATTATTCCCCATTTTAAAATATTAAAGGCTTTCCACTTACGCCGAGAAGCTAAGTTCGGCAAGAAGCAAATAAAAGAGGGTGCAACTTGATATGTAGACATTTCATTTATATCCAAATATTCATGAAATGCTACTCCGTTTTATTTTAAAGAGCTCACCTTGACACACATAATGCATGGTAGTTTATAAAAAAGCATCCCGTTTTTTCTTCATTCAAAGTATTCACCATAAGTACAGTATCTTTTTGCTTTCTGTTGGTTTTCTTTTCGGAATCATTTTCTTGGAAGCTGGGTGTTTTCTTTCCCCGATGGTGTTATGTGTGAGGGTAATGTTTTTCCTGTTCATTTCTTTATCCTCTTAAATATTTGCTTATGCAAGCAATTACCTCCTTGAGCTGTTTTCGTATTTTTGTTTGTGCCTACCCCTCGTCGGTTTTCATTTCGTTCCCCAATTATTTGATGTTGGGTCGACTGGAAAACCCCATCATATTTAGAGAGTTTCGACTGGGGTGAAACTTTTTCTTTTGGAACAATTTGAAAAAAAAAAACAGAGTTGAAAAAAGAAAAGGTCACGGTGAGTAAAAGAAGATGGAAAGATAAATATAAGAAGATTTTTGAGTTAAGTAGAAACGCGTAAGATATTTGGGTATGTTCATGGTGAAATTCACCTCTTGGCAGCTGTCGACCGCCAGTTATTTTTCAGTCGCATTGTTCGTTTCATCGATTTTTGGAATGTTTTGAGATATTCGAATCATGAATATTGTTCATTCGAGATGAGTGATCAAAAACAGATGCGTCTGTCTGTGGCATACTACACAATGCTCAACTCTAATTTAACCAAAACCATTTGAAAAGTCTCATTCATTTTGAAACGAACACATTTTAAAGGCTATATCGTTTTGCGCAGGGTCACAGAGAAAGAATAGGTATGTTTGAGTCTTTTGGAAAATTTTTGCTAAATTTTTGATCCATCTCACGAAAGTTTTCGATAAATACAAACACCATTTCATCAATTTCATTCAGAAAAAACTTTTTCTCCCATAAGAAACATAATTGTCATCACTTATCTTCTAAACTCTCAAACGATTAGAACCTTATCACCATTTCGAAACATCTATTTTTTTCTTAGCTCCATCCAATCTGTTTTTTGTGTGTGGCCAATGTCCTTACGTATTAAGCCTTCAATATCACTTTAATATGGCATTGAAATGTAAATGGTCTCATCATTCTGAAAGCTCACAGCCAAAAACAAAATCACGAAATCGATTTAATTCGATCCCCATGGGGCAGGACCTCAATGCGATGAAAGTAGAAAAAGCTGAGGGTAAAATAAATGCGTTTAACTGTATCTGAGATTCGTACATTGCTAAGTGTTTATCGTGTTGTGTGCAATAGTATCTACCGACTGTCTGGAAAACACATAGACACGCTCAAGTCGAGATGGAACGAAATTTGATTGGTAAAATGAGAATTGCGATTCTATTTTCGGGGAAAATAGATAAAGAATAAAATGACCTTGGTGTGCTGTGATTGACTATAGCTAGATTGTCGTTTATCCAAGAACTTTCTGCAAAAACCATTTTGGTAATTATTTTGACTCAACTCCGAAGAGACCATCGCTAGCAACAATAAGATACACAATAAAGATTGACCACATATATACAATGTGTCCCTTCAGTTTTAAGATTGTGGCTTTAAAAGATGCAAAAGAGTATGAAAATTGTTTCAACAAAAGTTTTTGTCCAAAATAGTTTCCTTTAGAAAGTTGGCACGATCTTTCAAGCTTTTTGTACCTATCGAAAACTCTTTTTTTTGAATTACTGTTCAATTTCGTACACGGCTATTGTATCTCTTCTACCGACTAAAAATGATTCCCTTTCAAATCCATCTTTAATTTAGGGAATAAGAAGTAATCAAGCGGGCTCAAATCAGGCGAATACGGTGGGTAGAATCATTTCTTGGGCAAAAATCGTGCGTTAATCGCCGCGGTGTGCCTAATCGTGTAAATAAAATAAGGGAGATATCTCCACAATTCGGGTCTAACACGTGCAATTCTTTTGCAAAGGCGATCTAACACTTGTTGGTAGAATGAAGCATTTACAGTAGTATCTGAGGAACAAATTTTTAGTGGAAGATGTCTTTGTAGTCAAAAAAATAGCCAACACTGTCTTGATTTTTGATTTTTGAACGCGGCTTATTTTCGCTAACCCATTTTGGCGTTTTGGCGTTTCGTTTCAGGGTTTTTGCAGAACACCAACTTTTGCTACTCGTATTAATAAATTCAAGAAAATTCGGCTGTGTTTCAGTACTTTCCAGCAAGTCTTGTGCATGAAAAATGTGTTGTTGTCGTTGTTTGGTGGTTAGAGCATGTGGAACGAAACGTGCGCTCTACTTCTTTTTCTTCAAATCGTTCCTAATAATGCATTGTGCGATAGTTTATTGGTACTCCAATTAGTTCTTATATCAATCAATAATTTTCATTACAAAGTTATTTTAACATAGCTGCGATTTTTGCGATTTTTTCGTTATTCTTGGTGTCGGCTCCGATCGTCGTCTTCAAATGAATCTCTACCCTTCGCAAAAAGGTTATACCACCAAAAACCAGTAGCACGAAACATAACAGATCCACCATAAGCCACCATAATTTTAACATTTCGAACGTTTTCATCGCAATACGTTGTTCATGATTTTTATTCATCATGAAATTATGACCACCATCATTTTGATACTACCACGCAAAGTACTACAGAACAGCTACATTTGATTTGATGGGCTTGAATCTTCGTATCAAAGAAAAAGAAAGTTGCAGCAACTGGTTCCAAAAATTTCATGAAGATAGCGCTGGTAGTGTTGATTTTATAGCCTCAATCTTGAAAATTGTGGGACAAGAAAAGTTCAAATTTATATCGTGATGAGAGAAAATTAAATTTATTTCAGTCGCAATATGCATTTTCGTATACATCTATGCCTAAGTTGGACACTTTTTGGAGAACCACCGTTTGGTATTGTTATGCAATGAATTATAATGAACATTGTTTAATAATCATTTGGAAAACTCTGTCATTTGGAAAATAGTAAGTATTTTGTTGTGAATCTAACGATTTTTGTTTAATCATTTTTTTCCATTAATTTTACGAAATCAATGAACAAATCGGTCTAAAATAAACATCATTAGACCTACACAATTGATAAAAATATAATTTCCACAACAGCTTCAACAACTTTGCTGTGATCCACCTAAAACTAAAAGAAACCTGTTGCTCGGAGAACCATCATCAAATGAAAATCAACCATCCCTGAACAAGTTAAAGCGTTTCACAATTTTTTCCCTTAAGCTTAAGCACGTGTTTATCTCAAAACTCTCATATCTTTCATCTTTTACGAAAAATATTTCACAACAGTTTCATAAGCCACCCCCACGCCATTAAGTTGATGTTGTTCTTATGATTTATACCCCTCCAAGCTCGAGCACACAAAATACGGAAATCTTAACGAGTAACCGCAAAAAAAACTCCATGTTTTTTGAGATTGTATTTGATTGAATACCACAAAGCCACAAGAAACTTTAAGCGCTACAACCCTGCCTCACCAGAAAGAGTCCTTTGACTCGTTGATATGATGTGCTCGTTTTTTCCATGGATATTTCGATGAACTGATGATACAACACATTTTCCAGAAATTAGAAAATTTTCAGTCGTGCCAAATGATCCGTGTGATCCGATTACACTTGGTACAAGTTCGATTTTAAATAGGTAACGAGCAAAGGATGGAGGGTCGATGCGAAGGAATGAAAAAAAATGTATCGGGTTGGTTTGAGATGAAGTATTATGATCATGTTTATTTGGTGATGTTTACTTGTCGATAAAGGCAAAATGGAATCTTGGTTTGTTGGATGGGAAATATAAAAACATACCAGGCAAGGAGATGGTGAAATTAACTTCAGAGCGGATATTGATTAGTTTGTTTTGGATAAAATTAATGAGAGATTCATGAAAGGCAGAAAATTTACGTGGTTCATCAAACGCGCAGAAGAGAGATGAGTTGAAAAATATTTATTGCATTAATTGAGTGCTGAAAACTGCTAAAATACTGGAAAATGCAGGGTGCTTTCATAAGTAATGCGATCAAATTCATAAAAAATCATCATATTCGTGCAATTATTATATAATCCTCAAGGAAGGACCCTCATGCATCGATGCATTTATTGGGCCAATGTTTCTAGGCCTGAAAGGTATCTTGGTAGGTCTTTTCCAGGAGATCATTTAGAGCCGATGTAACAAGAGCCTAGTTTTCAATTTTGCCCCAATGTTTCCCTTTCAGGGTTCCTTTCAAGCGATGAAACAAAAAAGTCTGAGGGAGTCAGGTCAGGACTGTAGGACTGGAAAACTCAAGTAAAAAGCTGCGTTCAGAGTGTTTCCAGTAGATACGGATTCGGGGTGGACCATTCCTCTGACACCAAAAAGACAATGAGTATGATTTTGATCCTGAATTTGCTAATGCCTTCTTAGGCCATGGCGACGGGATGTGCCAGTAAAAACTCTGCTTTTTTTGTTTCCGGGTCTTATTCGAAAATCCATGAATCATCACCGATGATAACTGAGTTTGAAACATTTGGGTCCTTCTCATACATTTCCTGGATTTCTTGCCACTGACTTGCATGTCCTTTTATTCGTCGGTCAGTAATTTTGATACCAGTTTAACGCACATTTTTTTCGTGTTCAAACTTTGGTTACAATGTGATAACAGTTGTTTTCCGCATCCATGGAGATTTTGCTATCAAGGCTCAACCGTTGATTAGATTTCAACCAACCATGCACACTCTTCGCATCTTCGTTGATTCAGGAGGGTTCGTTGGCAACATTATTTTGGGCCTCATTGAATGATTTGTGCCATCGGTGAACATGAGATTTGAACAAGCTATCACTTTCTAAGCCCTGCTAAATTAAAAGGAACGTTTTGGTGGTGGATTCTCCAAGTTTAACGCTGTGTTAAATAGCGTGACGCTGCTCCATAGAACGATACATCGTGCCATGTTATATTAAGCTCAAAACGCGCTCCACAGAACGCATGTTCTTACTTTTCGGCAGCTCAGAACCGACTCAGAATGGGTGCGTTATGAAGCTAACACCTCTTAAACATAGTCCACCCACACCCAGGTGTGTGGTCACGTCTAGAAAAAATTTGTCGCATTACTTACGGAACGCACTTTGAACACTCTTTTCAAGCGTATAAGAATTGCTTGCTTTATTTTACATGTTAACATATATAAAAAATAATGTACCAAGTTCAATACCCGCAGACATAGTTTGCCACCAACTGAAGCCCTTAATAAATATTTGTTTAACCTTTATCAGATTTTGCAAATTTGAAGATCTTTTTGTGCAGATATCCTTTTAAAGTACCCTCGACAAAATATTTCAAATTTTTCCTGAGATTTCATTCGTTCCTTAAAACTGACAAAAATTGTTCCACACCAAAAAAGAGAAAGAAAAAACGAAGTCAAACTTCACACAAAAACGTCCAGAAACAATAGAACGTGATTCCCTCAGACACAAATCTCCCAGGAAGAAGTCTTGTTTTCGCGAATAATTCAGTTCAATGGATTTCAATCGAGTGATCGTTGTTCATGTCTCCAAGAATTTCGGTTTCCTACACAAAAATCCGTCCGCAAAGCAAATGTCCTTTGAACATATTTCGCTACATCGCTAACCCGAAATCGGACAAAAAGACGAAAGCGGATGCTGATGGGCATCACAAATCGAAATCCTGTTCGATGATGTCTTCACACAGCTTGAGAGTGAAGATGCATCGAAAATAGATAGTTTGGTGATTTCATTCAAATTGCAGGAAGTAGATGACAGTTGGTGGTAAAGGATATTCGATATGGTGTCGTTCAAGTATGGATTTACCAGTTTTGCGGTAGCAGCTGTCATCATGTAGGATTGTTTTATTTTTTGGAGAAGTCAATTGATGGTCATCAGGTTTTTCGTTAAATTCTTTTTGTGAGTTTTACAACAGAATTTTGTAAAAATATCCTTGATTGAAGTAACGAAAAATTTAACAATTTATGGATTTTGTTCGTCAGTTACATTTGATTCTGTCCAATTGGAAGTAAGTTTATCGTACTGGCACACGCACCATTTCTTAAGAATTTTTTGGGTGGAAAAAAGATTGGTAGGTGTTAACTGCTACATAGGGTAAGGAGTTTTGAAGTTCCACACGACATTACATGAAGTTATGAGATGTATTCAGAGTTTCTACCTCAGCTCACAATGTTCATAATTTAGATCTGAGCTGGGATTTTAGGTGCTTGTCATGAAGAAATACATACAAATCCCGTCTAAACTTGGACAATTTGAACTCAAATAAGATTAGCTATTGTTATAAAATTCGGAATTTAAGTTTATTAAAGGAGGGATCATTTACGAGTCAAACGATTTCAGTATCTTTCCTGAATGCAACGTAGGTACTTTTTAGAATTACATAAATATTTTTGGAAAGTGTCAGGATTCAAAAATAGTTTAGAGTTGTTTGGGCTATTTTTGGTCTTTTCTCAACGGTACAATTTTATAAAGTGAAATTTTGCATCATATATTTTCAAGATCATATTGGGTGCATCAAAGAGTAGCGTTCTGTATCTTGTGAATGGGAGTTTTCATTGGTAGAGTGCGTTCTGTGGAATTATAGACAGTATTTATAAAGTCCTTTCGCCGGTTCATTTAAGCAACCCAATTTTCATGTTCACTAAAAATGTTTTAAGGTTTTTAATCATAGAAGAATCACATAATTTTGAGTCGCAGCTCACAATCAATATTAATTGTTAGGGTGTTTCGCTGCTTCCTTTTTTTTACTTTTTGCTTTTGTCTCTGTAAATTTAAAGCTACTTATTTGCTGGAACGAAGGAAGAACTGATGTGGAAACAGTAGTAGTAGTCACCCTCCTTGTTATACAAATCAAAAAATCGTATGCGAAAGTATGATCAAAAGCTCAAATCCAAGTTTTATGCCAATTGAATCATACTTTTTTCTGAATTTAGGTTTGAATCTTGGATGAAGGGAAAGTCAAGAAATATTCATAGTAAAGTATTTAATCAATTTGCAAATTAAAGCCCAAATCAATAAATCTGCAAAACACACGTGAAAAGCTGATTCAAAATATTTTCCAACAAAATTTTTTGCATTATTTTTTTTTGAAAAATTGAATTAATTGGAAAAGTTTCACGGAATTACTTCATCCCGCTTTAAAAACAACTCCATTGAATTTTACGATATTTTAAAATCCTGTTGAAAAATATTTTTTCATTGATCCCCGTAGCCATAAACATGTACTTATGTCCTTTTAATATATCATCAGCAACATTTTCATACTTTTTAACGACATCCATAATTGTTCTCAATTCGATACATTGTAAACTATCCTTTTTTCGTCTGATAATCCCATGAAATTATACCCTGGCTGTATGTGGAGCGAACATGCATTCGATATTGTGCACATAGTATATGCTTATTGGAAATCATTATTTTTATTGTTTTAATGTTTTGTAAATTCGTTAAGAGGAGACAATCTGTTGATACAAGATGCGATAAGGGTGGCTGAATTACAATGATATTGCAGTTGTACAGAAAAAATATAATTCCAATTTCAATCCATGTTGTGCAAATTAAATTTTTCATAATAAATAAATATTTACCAAAGTGACGAGAGCTGCTCAATTTTTGCGAATATTTTTTTTAATTATTAAACATAATTTGGCTAGAAACAAGCTGGTGTAGGCATAAGCAAATTTCCATTATATTTTCTTGTTTCATATCATTTTATTGTCACAGTTCATTCGTTTCTAATTTACCTTTCGTATGTTTTGAAAGAGAATTATGTCAACGATCCTTTTTCATTTGTAAAATCCTGAGAAAATCCGGGATTTGCGAAGCAATTTTTCAGTTGTGCGATCATTTTGGAATTGACAGTATTATTTTTATTAGAATGCGGCTTTCACAGGTATTAGTATAGGTTTAGTTGGATCTGATCCCACATCCTTATGTGGCTATTATTTGCCGACTAGCTTAGTTAGGTTTTTAGACTTACCACTGGGATTGCTGCTACCCTGATTTAATGGCATCTTTTTAATAGTGTCAAGTATCATGTCTACTTAAAGAAAAATTCCCAAACGCTAAATTTATTTACAGCCCAAATTCAAAGCAGCAAATCATTCTGAAGGAAGATAAATCCTGAACACTCCCACAAACGCCTTCATATTGACGACTTCTTCAAATTATGTCCAATAATAGACGCCAAACTGAATGAGATTATGTCAAGTCCTCCAACCTTTTCATCATGTCTACAGTCGGATTTTATTAGAAAACCATCAGACAGCGTGTAAATGAATGGTGGCAAATTAAATTCCTTGTTCTATTTTCCATCATCATTTTTTCTTCTTGAAAAATTGGAAGAAAAAGAAATGATGGATATATATTCATTTTATTCATAAATTTCTCGCCTGTTTTAGTCGTAGACACGATGGGCTCTACAAAACTAAAATAATAAATGGAAATGGTCTTTCATTCGTCCTGTAGATATATCCCACTCACAAGTGACTCTCATTTGCATTGAATTTCCCAGATGAAATGGATGTCAGCTTTGATTTAGACATAGGTTGCAAAAAAGGGTCATTGGATAAATTCGCTCTGTTAATCTCAAATTATTTTGGTGGTTGATTCTGTCGAGAAAATTTCCAGACATAGAAAAATGCTTGACGAGAAGTGATGGAGTAAACAAATAGTTGGTCAAATTTTTTGAAGCATACAAAGTAGGCAAATTTTTAGCATCTATACATTGCAAGTAACACAATCAAGGCTCAATCTGAATGATTTTGTTTCTGCTTCATATCGTTTTTTGATTCTGTCCTAAGCATCGCAAATACAAAATGTTTTTCCTTTCAAGTTTTCGTCAAAGTCCATAAAGTGTTAATTCTACGTAAAAACACCTTTTTTATTCATTTACAATCCTTTAAGTTGCTTCCACGACAAATTCCACGTTTTTAAGCTCCTCTTCTAAGAACATACTTATACACATATTTCATGTGCCGAATGAAATATGTACCTGTAAACTAGAGATAGTCTAGCAAAGGATGTAGAGAAAAAGATTTTAATGGCTGCTATAAAAATTCAAGGATATCCACCTGAACGTTCTACGTTCTCACACTTCTTCAAAGACATTTTTTTCCTATTTTTATGCTTAGTCGATGCATGGTATCTGTGTAACACCAGCAAAATGAAAACGACTTGAAAAAAAATAGCACATTACAAAGAATTTTTGTGCAGAAATGATGCTTGAAGCGATTACAAATTTATTTTCAGAATGAAAAATATTTACCTGAGATATATTTTTAGAACAGGATTGTGTAAACAGTTTAATCTGATAGAAACGAAATGCGAATGGGATGAAAGATGAGATACACATTTATCTTTAGTGAAAAAATGGACTTAAAGGGATAAATTGCTTTAAATAATTCCTTCAGTTGGTATCAAAATGTTTATTTGAGTCCCTAAATCTCAGAATCAGCGAAAAACTAGTCATCTAAACCAAAATATCTATCAGAGAAAATCCATCAATTAAATAACAAAAAATGCTTCGTTATGCATCAAAACTTCTCGTTGCATCATCGTCATTATCCTGTTCAGCACTTGATACCTTTTTGGATGCGAATGTCAGGTGAAATAAATTCAAGTTTTTTTTTCAACCGAAAAGTTTTCATCGTGATTCTAGTCGGCTTTATTAAATGTGGCTTAAATCAAAGAATTTATGGTGGAAAGTTGAAGTAATTTAGAGTAGTTTGAACATGAGATGAAACTATTTTTGCATCATAAAAAACGGATATTACTTTGAAAAACAAGAGTTTTTTTTTGGTTTTTGTATTCAAGTGGTATAATTTTCTGTTTTTTACTTCATCTAGTTGAATTATTCATTTGGAAGATATTTAATGTCATTTTAAGTAATAGCGCCCAACGTGGGCTAATTTCTATCTAATTGTAATTTTGACTCACATTTATGGTGCATTCAAATGAAAATATTGGCGATTAATGTTGTTAAATCCTATGAACAACTTGAATGTTTTATGTTGTCAAACAAATCTTGCGTGGTTGCATGTTTACTACGCAATTATATCTCAGAAACGTTCATAAAGCACAGAAGAATAAATTTTTATGTGAACAGATGTGTTTGATTTGCTGTGAAATGTTGGACTGTGTAAATATTTTCATTAAATTAAGATTTTATTATTGATTTTAAGTGTCAAAAGATGACTTAACGACGATTTGGTTTCAAAAGACAGGTTCGACAAACGAATGTTTGGCTCCGATCAAAAATGTTTAAACTAGGCGTAAACACAGTCAATGTGTATTCTAAGAAATTATTCGAGCAAATCCAAAATATCAACAAAACCATGGCAAATATTGCGGAAAATTTAATTACGCTATAACATTTCCATTTTAATTTAAATGTTTTTCGATTCAAATCGGCTATTTCCATATCAAATTGACGATTTTTCATAACAATTGGCGCTTTTCCATTATTGATTGGGTTAAAAAAGTATAACTTATTACAGAAAAGGATTAAAAAAACATCATTTTGTTAAAAAGAAAATAACCAATTTGATTTGGAAAACGTCTAAATTGAATGGATATACTTGCATCGAAATATCTGTAATTTAAAAGGCAATGTTAAAAAGTCTGCCAATAACCTGCAAGTTGAATCCGAGCCAAGCATTTTTGTTTCCAGAAACACAAAACAACAAAATATAGAATATGCAGGCTCTCTGAATTATTTGGATTTGCTGACGATATGAAAACAGTGACATAGTTGAAAAAAAGCATTTCTTACCAAAATAATTCAAAAAATTCACCGGATTGAAATTTATTGACAAAATATTCAAAGAAAATGAGAAACATCTAAGCAAATTGAAATTTTCCATTCAATCACTTTACAATGGTAAAGTATATAAGGGTGCACGAATGCAAATTATTTTTGCATTAAAGCTTAAATAAAAAACAATCGATGAACTAAGTGAAAAGTTTTCTGGGATTCTATTAAAGAAAACTCATTTGAAAAGTGTTTGAGTTGCATGCTGACTTAATGGACAAAGAAATTAAGTCACAAAGTCTCACGAAGGATATGTTAAATGCAAAATAAGTAGAAATATACGTAGCTTGACTGAATGATAAAATAAATATTTTCAAACAGATCTAATGATGAAGATTCAAGCCATTTCTGCGAAATGTTTTATTAACTCTGGAGAAGTTGAGAAGCTTATTTTTCGTTATTTCAATTATATTTTTTATGAAAAGACATTAAAGTTTCTTCGAATACCAACATTTATGATAACTGAAGCCAAGAAGGAACTACCACTTCTCTCAATAAATCAAATGGATTCTACTTAAAGTACCTGATACCAGTCTCCTTAAATTAAAATCCGAAACCAGTCCACTATACAGCATCTAAGAATCTATCCATAGAAAAAAGTCACATGCTTTCCATGTCTTCCATTCCAATGTTTTAACATCTGACGGACATTTTCTACTTCTTTGCATATTTATGCAAATATCAGGGAATGTTTACACAATCCTCTTTCATCGTATGGATAAAAGCAACAGAATTTCGCAATGACGTTTGCATGTTCTCTACCATATTACAATCGCTTCTTTTTCAGTCATCACTAGTCCATTGGACTAGTCCTTAGTCATGGCATTCTCTTATCCACGTTGCAAAATATTCAAATCTTTTGTAAACATTTTAACAGTTGACGAAGTCACTTATGTCGTTTTCAGTACGGATATATAATGTCGGTCTATTCGGCTTTATTCAGTCCATCCATCTTTTTAAGACATCTACAGTTTCACATCGTGGCGAATCTAATTTCATATGCCACATATCCTGCCGTTTGTCAAGCTTCGCTTTGAAAATATATTGCTAAGGGTGTTTGGTCACGTACGATAGAGATGGTTGACGAGCAGTTGTCCCCGCCATGGATACACTATCTTCCTATCCGAGTGGAAGAGTAAAAGCAAATTTAAGGTGGAATTTCAAATATTTTTTGGATTGAATTTTTTTATTTCGAAATTTTAGACCGAAAGGTCCTAGAAAAATACTCTTTGCCGTTTGATTCTGTTCAACTGCAAAATGTGCCCATAAAAATTTGCCAGTAGAAAAGTTTGCAGCTATGCATGACATGAAAAACTAGGAAACTCTTTGGAAAATCTGATTTTACTGACTGAATTCTTGGAATTGTTCACGTACTTTTACGAGCATGCATGCAGAACTTCAGCATTCCTCTTTGATTTTTGGTAGGAATACGTTATAGTCAAAAAGCGGGCTGTGCTAATTATCCGCCGACTTTATGTGAAAAATTCATCAAGTAAATGAGGTAAAAGGCTATGCAGAGTATTCATAAATTATCATACATCAACAGGATCAGAAAATTACAAAAACCAACTTAATCGCCGGGACAAAACTTTTAGAAGAACGATAATAAAAAACTCCGTTGCTAGGATGCATACGAGTGTAGGCAATAGACTTATGGGAACGGAGGATACGCAACATAAGGTCTATAACATATCGCATTTATCACTTAAATTGGTCGTAAACGTCCTTGCAAGAACGCGCCATACCAACCGTAGCAAGTGAATAAATTTTCAGAATATTACATATGATTCGGTGCCACCATCACATAACCTACCTTCTTCCCTACCATATTCGGGACGTTACTCGAGGTTATATATGAGTTTGTACAGTGATTCCAAATAGAAAAAGGACGTTGGAATGTTGAGAAAATAAGAAGTAATGCATAGAAGTTGAACAGCGATAGTTGGAATAGGAAAAATGACCAGGACATTATTCAAGACATCTCCTGGCAGTGGATGGAATGTCATCATTTTCTTTCTATAATTAAGTCTATGTCACGAATACTAATAAATTGTTTTTATTTCGTCGCGTGTCCTTTCTTTACATACTCGTGACGCCACGTTTATTATTTCAGCAGGCATGTGTGTGAATATTGTTGCCTGGATAGAGAGTTAATTCAGAAGGATCATCCAGCACATGAAAATATGTTGTTTTTCTTGGTTAATAGATGCCATGTATAATTATGTTTTCATCTCAGCAGAGGTAGATTGTTGCCAGGATACGGAGGAGCGTGGTCTGAATAAAACAACAGCTATTAAATTTAGCATATTAATACTTTCAAATGAATTAAGAAATTAACATAAACTTGATGCTGCTCATTTTTTCACATGCGTGAACATTTTTGGGCGGGTGCAGATGCAGCTCTGATGGAAACCCTATCAAATATATTTTGAGATATTTCCGCGAAAAGTAAAGAAAGCAGCTACTTTGTTTATTTTATGCTTGACTTATGCCTGCCATTGCTTTCGGCACTTGGATTTTAAATACAGTAATTAAGGGCAAATTAAGGGTTACGATTGTCCAAAGGCAAGCTAAGACACAAGGTTCTGGCAACAGGAATCCAAGGAATATAACATAATAAGCTTGTACTTTGTGATTAAAATATTCGAGATAAACATCCAATTTTTTTTAACCAGATCAACTTTGAAAAACAGAGAGAAGCATGCTTTCATTTGAGCTATGATTTCTTTCAAATGGACTTTACAGATCGAAATAATTTTTTGCAAGGCTAGCGATCATAAGGCTTTCCTTTTTATGCACTTTCTACCCTTGGATTCATGGTGACCGTAAAATCAATTTAGTTTTGAACTATAAACCGAAGAAATTTTTAGAATTTCGTTTTGATTCTTGTTAGCATGAAAGTGGACCAATTTTCACTGTGGCTCAAGCATGATGAAGTTGAAGCAATGTATACTAAACCACGCAGTTTGCCATTTCGAGAGTTGTTTTTTTGACTTCCATAAACTGAAGGTGGAAATGGAAGTTACAAATCCTTGTTTATTTTTGTTGAATAACAATGTATTTTTCATGCTTTTTGTCCTGCAAAAAGCTGTTTCACCTTTCATTTCTTGACTCTCAATACACCATACAACATTTTAGTCAAATTACAGGTGAATCGATTCTTTTTTAGCGAAGCCAATTAAAAGCGAATCATACTTTTACCATCCATTCTGTTCAGGTTATCCATATTTCTGTTATTGTTCTCGAATTCAAGGGGATAAAGGATGAACAGCAACATTTCAGATTTCTAAATTAGGATTTATAGCTTAGAAATCCGGTTAAAATCAAATAAACTTTATTATATTCATCTCGCCAAAAATTAATCACTTCCATCTAACTAACTACTGTATCTCCTTTATTTTTGTCATCCCTTTGAACCTTTAGCCTTAACGACATCCATAAAATGTGAAATTTGTCAACATTAAAAAGATGCAATAGCACTTTATACATTATTTTAGCCCAAAAACCAATTTAACTTGGCACCATTTCCTGGAAAAATTAAATAAGATCCTACGTCAGTTATAACACTAGCCATATTTATCCTTATTGCAAGGTTCTCCTGTAGCAAATGTTACTTGTACTGTTCAGTGGTTCGTCCCCGTTTCATTCTATTGTGGTTATATCACCCTTCCTATCGTGTCCCGTCATTACTTACAGAGTCTTCCATTTACGTGGAATTTTACGAGGACATTTTATAATGCCAAGCGACAAAATTACAGGTGGGTATGTTTTATTAGTCAACGAAAGCAAAGTAGAATGTTCGTGACGACGGCAGCAAGGATAACAACGACAAAAGTGGGAAGATGGTTAAGATGCAACATCACAACAATTACAATAACAACATGCTTCAACGGAAGCTGAAATACGAACAAGAAGCAACAACCAGAATATATTCTAAATATAAATATATATATTTAGCCAAGCAATTTATGTAAGAAAGGACGAATAACAGCAATATCCTGCAACATCAAATTATCAAAATTAACTTAAGCTTTCGAAGGCTGTCGAGTGAAAATAAATAGAGTACATACAAGGACAAGAATACAGGATTTGACGGAAGTTAATAAGTGTGTGGTAGATGAAATTTGTTGCTGATGGTGACTGTTGCAAGGATAGAATATTTTAGTCGGCAGTTCTAGGTGTAGAGGATGTAGGATTTTGTGTGAGAACTGGAAGAATCCAAAATGGTAGAATATTCAAGTGGTAAATCAAATACACAATAATAGCTGCCGGAATGGTTAGCCGAGTCCTTGCGTGGGAATCATTAGGATTTTGGTTGAGACCAGAATGGATGCATTGAAATTTCTGGCCAAAAATGAGCTGTTATACTTCTTGTTTTGGCTAGAATTTAAAATTCTTATTATTGGATATTAGTCATAGGCCTTGCGTCAAGGACTTTTTGTGATTGAAGAAATCAATTATTTGAAGTTGATGCAGCGTTAAATTGCTGTAAGATGTATTAGGGTTATCAATTGTGGTTGCATGACGTGATAAATAGAATATTTTACTGGAATTAGCTTCAATGTCTGGCCGTTGACTCTGCCACTTCAAAAATGGGTGCAGATCTTTAAAAAGATATTCTTCCGACAATTAAGTTGCCTGAGTTGTGGTAAATTCAAGTGAGATTTGATGCACTCAGAGGTTGCTTCATCAGAACAACGATCAATCTTGTTCAAGTTCAGGCTGCAAGTGCTACTCTATCTTAAAAACAAAGACATAAAAGTCCTTTAGCAACACATCTCAAAAGAATGTGACGAGAATGAAAACAGATCGGAAGACCGGAGGGAAAGTTTTACATCAATGTAGATATCAAACAGCCTTTCGTTCAGTTAAAGAACATGCAGAACATTGTTTTAAATTGAAAGCAAAATATAAAAGCAGGTCCCTTTTTATTGATGGTGTCAAAATAAGCTTTAAATATAAAAGCAAGCTAGTTACACTATCCCATACAAGTGAAAGAATGAAATTCCATAAAGAATGTAATATTATTATTATTTGGCTCGTTCTTCTCGTACTATCACTTGCCAATCGATGGTTATTGATTCTTCCTATGTAACGTGCAAGGATTTTATCATTTCTTTCCTTTTCAACCTGGCAAACTCAATATTTATGGCTGGATTTTATCATACATAATTATTAAGTGTAACAAACAATGATTTACTCGACACAAACCCCAAAATCTCCTTCACTCGTATATCCTTGGTTGTGAAAAATCCATTTAACCTTGTTCAAATGTCCTCGAAAATCATTGAAACGAAAATTATTACAGTAATATGTTATCTCTGGTTGGCACACGACCCCACGATAGCTTTACCAAAACGGTCAACCTTCAATGATTTCAGGCAATCGTAGCGACTATAATTCAAGACCTAAATTATTACTGCCTACATTTTTATCATAGTGTCCTGTAGAATCAGGACTTGAAATCAAGTGAGTCCACACCTTGGATCATGTTATAGTACAAAATCCTATTATTTCTTTTCACCTTAACCTTGACCCGAGCGGTAATTCATTCTAGCATGATCTCCGAACGGAAGAATATCTATTTAGTTTAGGACCTGAAAAAAGGATAAGAGATGAAAGGACCGAAGAAAGGCACCTTAACGAGAAAGTTACTGTAGTGTAAAATTTAGTGGAGGAGAAATCATGCTTGTGTCCTGACATTATGACATCTCCTTACGTAGATCGTATCCTTGTCGCAACCACACGATTCTATCTTCTCATCTCAAAAATTCATCGTCCTAACTTCATTGCATACCCAACCAAACAATAAATACGCACCTTTGTAAAGGAGCTAATAACTCAAGGATAATAATGGTCACCAAGGCCATCCGGGCTCCTTATAAACTGATCCAATATATACTGACGACAGACTGAAGAAATTTATTTAAGGGATACGGTGAAGCGAGCACAACAGCCTTCTTTATACATTCTTCTCCTCTTTTTTCACAAGCCATTTTTATCAATGGGCTGTGTATCCTGTGAAACAGTTGGAAGAATCTAACCTTCACATATGGATGGGTGTTGCAGGGAGTTACCAAAGGAAGCACACACTAGTTTATTTTGATGACCTTTGATGGGTGAAAAGTAGAGAAATGGATCCGGAAATTGTTGTGACCATTTTATGACGCACAATGTTTAGGGTCATAGGTGGTGGAAAATTTATTGACCTTGTCGAGAAGAGAGCTGTGATGGTTCAGGTTGATAGTTGAACTATTTTTGTTGTTGATTGATTTAAATTAATGGGATTTGGATTGGATTGGATTTCTTTATAATGAGTTGGAAGCTAATGTATATTAACACAAAATTAAGAAGGAGCTGAAGTGTACGAATGGATCGAATGAAAATGGATGATTCTTTCAAAAGAAGATAACAACATCCAGAAAATAACTTTTTCATTCAGTAGTCTCTCATATATTCTTCAGAGCGTTCTCTTATCGACCAAACTAAAACTAAAAACAAGTCCAGGCAAGACCATAAAAATACCATGGTAATCAAGAGTAATCCTCAGCCTGAAATTGCGTAAATTATTCAGAGTACCAGCCCGTATACCAAAAACAGGTCGCATGAACATAAACTCAACTTCATTTTCAGGACATGTTCTTATTCCTTGGAAAAGACGTTCTAGAAGCTCATTTAAACATTATTCCATTCCTTTTCACTGTATATAGAAAGCATTACACACACACAGACTCACACGCAAAACAAAAACAACAGCCAACAATGCCATCAAATTATCAGTTCTTGTAATTATTCCGTTTTCCTTATGTCAACCATAAAAGGATTAAAAAAACAACTCACTATACAGCGACAGGGAAAGTGTAAGGCAACGAGCCAACGATACAATGGAAATGTTTGGGATGGCGAATAAAAAAGGGAAAATGGTCTACACGTAGTACGTAGAGTGCGTAGCATATTTAAGAGTTGAGTTTCCTATGTTGATTTCAAGGCTGATCCTTAAAAAGTGGTGTTTAAGGAAGCTGTTGTTGCTGTCGAGTAAGACTTGATGTTTTTGTGCTTGTGCCGACTTAATTATGGAACAGAAAATGCCAACGACAATAGCTTTGCTATTGTGATAGGCAACTGGATAATAGTCAGAATAAGGAGATGAAAAGGACGAAAAAGTGGGCAACACGAAAATTGTTTGAGGTCAGGATATTTTCTTGAGTAGATTTTTTTTGTAGTTGATTGATAATTAACTTTGGTATGGAGGATATTTAGTAGAAGTTTATTTCGGTGTATTGTTTTGGTTAGTTTGACTACTAAAAATTTTGGACGCATCATTTGATTATTACTTATTAGTAGACTAGTATTTTAATTGAATGTTTTTGTAAGAATATTTTGTCAACAATGTTGAATAAATGGGGAAAAAATGACACTATGCTGCATACTCTCGCCAAAAATCCACTATCAACAAAGTTAAGATTTTTCTTAAATTTTTATTCGTTTTGACATTCACTGTATTGACGTTAAGTAGCCCCCTTCGAATTGTTCAAATCATAAATCTTCTCAATAATGCATCGGAATTTAATCTATGAAACCTCTTCAATTAGTTACAAAATCAAAATATGAAACCGAAAAAAAACAATCAAAAATTTTCAAACTAATAGCTTGATTTTATGTTTTTTTTCGATTCTCAAACACGACATTTTCTCTCGTTATTTTGACAGTTATCTTTTTGGAAAGTTCTTCTGTGATATTTTTAAACTAAATTAATTTTAGCAATTATATTTAATATCCTCACAAATTTTAAAGAATTACTGCGTTTGCAGAGAAAACAAAAAGGATAACAATAAATTTAGCACAAAAACGGTTTTCAAAATTCAAATTCTTCTTAAAATTGTCTTTGTCAAGGACGATGATACCACAAGAATAAATTTTCTCAACATAAACTTGTAGACGATGATACCATCTTAAAAACGAATCCAAAAGTATATTGAAAACACGAATGAAAGCTATATGAAAACCATAGGATAGTTTTCTAAATCATACAAGATTCTATTTTTAAACTTACATAGACTTGGAATCGAACCAGAATTTCTTATTTTTACAAGTTATCCTTGGCCAGGATGACAACATTTTTGAATAGTTTATCTTGAAAATGTCGTTGCAATATTTGCTTTTCAGCTAGGTTAGAGAAAACACTATATGCGCCACCAAACATGTGAATAGAATTTAAAATCCTTGCTTGAAAATGGTTCGTCGTCATTCGATTTATCAATAAAAAAGGAGCAGCAGTATTGACGCTATGGTTTTTCATTTGTTTTGAATGTCGAACGAAAGTAAATACAGTTGCATATTGTTAGATATTTATTTGGGTTTCATTTGTTGCCAATATTACAGTTGGGTTTTATATATCCTGCAAGGATTCATGCTATGGTGATGGTAGAGTGCCATTCATTCGATGAGACTGAAGATGGTTGCTGTTTTGAATATCAATTGTTTGCGTGGTTGAAAATGAATGAAATCACGATATGCCTTTCAGTGTTGTACATATATAGACTGCGGCATTTGGGAAGATACGAAATCGTGTGGCCTTTAAAAATAAATCGTAATTGTACAGGAGGTGACCTTACTTGAGCATAAAGTAAGCGATAATCTATGGCGTTTTTGGTTCAAACTATACTTGTTTATGGTATGTGTATGTGTATTTTGATTTGGTGTAAATGATCAAAATATTGTTAATTAATATTGTCACTTAGCCTTTTAATATTCGTCAAATTGCGCAGAAAAAGACGATTGGGTGTGTTTGCTCTACTGAATACGTCAAGGAGCACGAGAATCCTAATAAAGGCGTGTAACACGACAAACTGATTTCGGACGTACACCACGTAGTGATATTTTCCGTGGAGAATTAAGATTATGTCCTCAACGCGAAGCTTCATCTGTTAAGGAAGCTCTGGAGATATTAGTTGGTCGCAATCAATTAGAAGTTGTCATGTGCAGCAAAACAAACCAAGAGGTCAAACCATAGCGACAAATGGCTCTGAAAAAATTGCCGATCGTTCCTAACCTCACATTTGAATTGGTTCAACTACACACTGGACGGCTGTACAAAGATCTTGAAAATCGTTGAATCCCGGTCGAACTCAACAGTGATACCCAAAAATTTTGGTGTCGAGGAAGTACCCACTAAAGCAAGGATTGAACCGACTATTCGCTGTGTCTATCACTACGGCAAGGAAGCTTCGAAAGGTCATCGTATAACTGTGTGTCCCATATTATCTACAACAATTGGTTGCGTTTCGACGATAGCTCGGTGAAGTCAGCTCGCGAGCATATTGTGTGGCGTCCTCGCGCTCCACGAGAGCCCTATCTTTTGTATTACAGACGACGCTATACTGTGACCACGATCCCCCAGCGAAAAAATAAGTTTTTTTACAATTGTTTCCTATAAAACAGTCGAAAAATTAAATTAATTAATAAACAATATTCTTATAGATATTCATTTCCATTCCATTCATATTGAAAAAAGAAACATTTTCTTCAAATTAAAAATTTTTTATATGAATTAAAAATAACTGTGAATTATTTAAAAAAAACTAACGTTCATGAAAAAGTGATAAAAAAAAGGTGATAAAAAAAATTAATAAAAAAAGGCTTTTCCTCCCTTTTTTTTAAATTTATTGCAATTTTCGGCAAGGGTTAAATGTTCTAATTTTTTTTAGCCAATCCTATCTTATAAAAAATTTTATTACCCAAATTTAATGCCACACAACTTTGACCTAAAATGAACCGTTTTAAATATTTTTTTAACTTTTTTAAACATTTCGATTTTTAATGTGTTTTTAAAGGGAGTCAATTATTATTATATGAAGTATTCCTCAACTTTTCCCGCAAAAAACAGTGTGCCACCTCTCAACGGCCAAATGTTGTCGTTTTTTTACAGATCAGGGGGGTCTAAGATAGCTTTGTTCATTCTTTCCGAGTAGTTTAAGCCCCAAACTATTGATTCTCTAATCGAACAACAAAAAATCGATTTACTGGACGTGCGCGCACCCATCAATTAATCTCTTTTAAAATTAATCGTGTCTCATGAAGTAATTTATTTTCAGAAAACTTTTCAGACAAAGCTTACAGATGGATTCATCAGCAAAAAACAATTTTTTTGTACTTTCACTATTTAAACAATCATAATAAGAAATCGAAGCGACTTTCCGGAAAATTGGATACATAGCAGTGTAAAGATGTTTTAATCTTAAAGTTAACTCTTTCAACTACCTTCATTGAAATTTGCTTTGATATTGTATATTTTGCGGCGTCAAATGCCCTGATTTACTATGCTAATATTTGTTTCAATAACTTTGATATTTTGTATTTGTATTGGAATTCACGTATTCAAAGAAAATGCAACAGTTTTAAAAACACGTTCATCCACTACATTGTTATCTGCAGAAGAAAACCTTAAACCTATTCAAACTACCTGAAATTGTGAATAAACTGCTGAACGATATCGTCTTCAAAAACCAGTCATATAAAAATTGAAAACTAGTGTCCTTAACACCGGTCCAGGGAGCCATTTAAAAAATAGGGCCATTTTCATTACACTATTCCAGAATGCTTACTTTTCAAAATTGGGTCAAATAATTTTGGGAATTCCTTCCATGAGCGTTACACTTGTCCGCTTGAAGTACTTTTATTCTTTCTACTGCATCAAGCATGAAACTAAAACAGACATCCTACCGATACCAGCATTGCACCCATAAAGATACAAATCCAATGATTTTCACAAGACATCGTTAAGTTGTGGAAGAATTCATCAGAACTATTGTCTCTGTTTCATTTCTTTCCTGGGATCACTGAATTCAACGTGGATACAAAAAAAAAATGTTCAACCCAACCACCCTTGTCAGGGTGGAATTCGTTGGATTTAACGAAATGTCGACTTTATTTCACTACCACAATTGTATTACTTATTCGTTGTCTTCGTCCTCCGCATCGTTATCATCATTTTCTCACAAAGGTACTATTTATCCACAACTTTTCGACTCATATAACTGAACTTTATTTTTTCTCGTTTGAAGTAGAAGAGATGAATAAACGTGGAAAAGATGAAAGAGGCAAAACGAGAATCATTTGTTTAAAATTTCACCATTGTTTTAACAAGTACTTGTGCAGACATCTTTAGTTGAATTTCATGTCGGTTTTGTGCTTCTTAATCCCTTTCGTCGTTGACGTTGTCGTCATCATACCATTTTCCGCGCATCTTCCACAGCAAACAATGAGAATTTTCCGCTGATTTCACTCGTATCTTGGCTGAAAACTACCTTTTTTCAAGCATGTACATTTAATGTGAGAGTTAAGTTATTTGAATTTGTCGTGCCAGTCCTTCTTAAATTTAGATTTCGGCTGCTACAGAGCTATAGTAGAACAGTGATTAAAGTCCTGAGAGAAAGGACATTCTCATTACTTAAGGTCATGATTATGTTGAAAATGAGCTTCCATTTTAAGAATACACTCTGCAGGATAATGTTCAATATTTGACGTGAAGAAGGAATGACGGGGATTTAATGAATTTACTGTAAATTTAATTTAGTTTGAGTAAATGCTTTAATTTACATGACATCACAGCATTAAGGATGCTCTAATTTTTGCAAACTAAGCATATATTGTGTAATTCAAAAAATTGTCGTAAAACAATATATAAAAATTGTAATAAACCATGTGAGGAAAACTAAAATTCAGCATGCAGAATGGCGTTCCACAAAGTTCAATGTGAGACCCATTGTTGTTTTAATCAAATCCAAGCTTACTTGGCTTACTCAAAAGTTTCGTTGAATTCTGTTTGAAATATTTATGACAGAATTATTTGACTATTGCCTCATAAATAGTAAAAAACAAATTTAAATTGCAAATAAATTGATTAAAAAATGTTAGCAAGCCATTTTCGAAATCATGAAAACCATAAATATATAACATTCCGTTCACAGCTCCTGACGCCATCCAATTCACTATGCGTCTAATCGAAAATCCTTTAGCTTTCCTACTCAGTAGCTTAATCATATTTTGCTCTCATCTCAGATGGATTACATAAGATTGACGAGCTCTACAGGAAATAAGTTTCATAATAAACCTTAGGCATAAGCTCTTCCCGAAGAAAGTTACTGCTAGCGAATTCGTCTTTGATGTTCTGCTTTTCCGTTATGCTTGCCCGCTTTTCCATCATATTATACTTGCTGGCTGCTTGTGAGTAAACCTTATTTCCTTATCAATCCTTTTGCTATGCCGCAGGATTAGCATTTAATCTCTTGAGACATGATGGTCGATATCAACATTGCAGGAAAAAATCCACTTGTCAAGGTACTTTACGTTGTCTTCCTGTTCTTACTATTATGAATGAGTCTAATGCAACTTGCTGATCCTGTACTATCCTTTTTATAGAAAGAGGGAGCATAAATTTTGTAGTGGACTTCTCAATATTTATCGGTTCTACAGTATATGGACATTTGTGGACATATGTTTTGTGAGACTCCGGACTTCGGGAAAGGAATTTGATGATGAACAGGACTCCAAATAGAATGAGTGCACATCGTCCAACCTATGTTATCACTTGGGACGTCTTGAAAAATTGAGATCATAATGTAAATACAGATGAAGAGATGTCAATGGTCATTGTATGTTGAAGTCTTCTACAAGGACACCCCGTTTTTAATGAGGTGATGTTGTCATTGAACCAACAGACTAATACACAGTCTCTAGTCAGACACACTTGGCTAATTAATGATGCATGCTCGATAGCCACAACATGAAGTTGTGCTGGCAAAATCAAGAGCCATACGGCATTCTTTGCACTGCATCATGTGCAATGAAATGTCAAGGATACCATTAACCCACTTTGCTTGTTTTCCTTAGTTTCAGCAACAGTTATTATGTTAAGTAGTGTCGGTGGGCTGTTAAGAATCATTGTCGCTCTTTCAACTTTCATCTAGTATATGGGCCGTAGTATCAGCGATTTCTTTTGCCTTTTCCGAAACGCTCTAATGGGACTCTTGTGTCATACAGGCAAAGTAGATGAAGTTTCCATCGTCGTTGTCACCATCGTCATCATCATCGTTGTCGGTGTCGTCCTTGAGCAGGCAGGATGGCATAACTGGTAGTGAGTATTCCATGCTATTGTTAACGTAAGTGATTCTCACTTGCACGCTCGTTTCAACATTCATGAACTAAACTACACAAGAAGGAAAAAAACTGGGCCTGATCCTGTGTACAACTCGTTGTTTGTACATGTATCCTGATCCAGATTCCAAGCCCGCTTTTGTAGTTATGTCATCGTTTTTGTTCCTCACCAGTCAGCCTATTCGGAGATCTCCTTTGCATCGCGCAGCTGACGATGATGATGAGGATGATATATAGGAAGATTCTTTTGGTCTGCACGTTCTTTTTGAAGGATGTGTAAACGTGAAAAGAGCTCAAGGACTTCCGTCAATTGATGCTCACTTGAATGAAGAGGGCCGACTAACGAAGTCAATAGCACAACTATCGTTCATATGGACGCATTACTCGACGTCCCGCATCTCATCATAATCAATGTGTGAGTATCTGTTGAAGGAGGCGTTGTTAAGGAGTTGGATGGATGGTTGAATGAATGAGCAGAATATAAGATAGATTTTAGCTTGTTTGAATGTACGAAAAAGAGATTGAGCATTTCGTTTGGCAGACAACGAAATTGATATGTCAAAGTGTTGGATGGGGCCAAATAATTTTTTTTGAGTCGCAATTGTTTTCAATGAAAGAGTGAAATCGGGGTTGAAAAGTGTTCAATGACTTCTTTGAAAAAGGGTTTGTTGATGAAATAGTTGAAGGGATCCCAGTAAAAAAATGATACTTAACAAACTAAAATGCAAAGACTTTCCAGTGTTAGTAGGAACTTTGTGACTAAGTCTGTTTAGTGGTATTTTCTTTTGGTCGACTTTCAGATAGATTTCACCAAAGTTTCTTACGATGTACACTTGACTAAAAACCATCGATTTAATTTATAAAGAACTTTTCTGTACTACTGATAAGTTATCAAAATGCTAGGCGGTTTTTTAGAGGGAACCTTTCAGTTGATGGAAGTAGGATGCGACATTGTCGATAACATTTTCGGAAGACTTCGAAAGATTAGTGAACTACTTAATGAAGTCTTGATTGATATGTTCCATATACTGCTTTAAGCAAAATTATGACCAGCGTTGATTTGAAAAATCTGTTGCGAACCATAAAATCAGCCAGAACAAACTCAAATCACACGTAAACAACAAAATCATATTTAGCGCCCAGCGTGGGCTCATTTGCATTGAAAATTTGGTTGGCCGAGATTATTTTTCTCATATTAATTTTCGTGAGTGAATGCTATCAGTAGTAAAATTTATTAGATAAGTTTTGATAAAGGATTTCTTGAATTCATGAATAATGTTGGGCCTAGATATTTTTTCTAACCAAAAAAAGTAATAAGGCATGAACTTCCTTGATAGAATTACTTGAAAAAAACACAAATTCATTTCAAATACCATTGTTTGAAAGAGAGTGCAAGTCTTCGGTATTTCTAAAGGACACATTCAACCTATACTATCTATTTTGCTCTGAATTTCAAGGAGGAAGTTATGGCGCAGGGTTTTAAGGATGTTTTCCAAAACGGTAAAAATTTAAAAGCTGAGTCAAGTTTTCCATTTTCGGAGTAGAAGACGACTAGTTCGATGTTTTGGGGAGAGAATCCAGACTGGATCTATTTGAATTTTCCTACTAAGAAAATAGTGAATGGAAAACTATTTTCCTGCAACTTTTGTTGTTTTCCGGTGTGAATCTAAACTTTTGCAGTAGTATTCTCATTCAGGCTTCCTAATATTCTTTTCGTTTCTTATCATGGTGACAAGATGAAAAGTTGCGATGAGTTCGCTTAATATTTGCTGATCACAATATCTAATTTTACCATTCTACCATGCGTTTAGGATGAGGATCTGGAAAGGGAAGCATTATGTAAGTGTCATGCAATTAATTGATATCATTCGTAAAATAAAATATTAAAGACGCAATAATAGGCAGGGAAGAATTACAGACCGGTGAACGAAAAAGTATATGTTAGTGATTTTTCAACTTTAAGGAAGCAAAAACGTAGCAAATTCATTCTATTGTTCTATTATGTTTTTAATTAGTAAAGTACCTTTTGAAAGAAAAAGTTCAGTTCAATTTACAAAGTGAACCGCAGTTTGATCAAACAGTCTCCAAAGCGACAATCACAAATCCATCTAGTAACGACGTAGCCAATTCAAACTAGTTAGCTTTTTCAGGCTACGGTGAAAGACCAATACTTATCCTGCCATTTGCAATGAATGTCCAACGCGTCAACATCTCTTTTTGATTACAACAAACGTTAGCCTGTTACGTTTCCATTCTGAGCCATCATCGGTGGTAACAATACCGTAAACTGGACGCCTCTTCTTTAGTTGGTCTTGAGCCAAGGGCAGCATAATGCAGAACAAAAGGACATCATTCGAAGACGAGAGCCTAAGCCCAATTCAACGGAATAAGCTTCCGTGTTGTCGCTTTGGCATAGCAGCAAACAACAGGAGTATTTATTATATTTTTGCACCGTTAAGTAATGTCCAATTTTGTTTGTATCCAACCAATCTGCAGGTTTCATTCATCACGGTAAGCATGTGTCAGTCCTAGATGCTTGTGTGCTTATTAACAGCAGGGCAATGAAAATGGAGAATATCATGCGTGGATTTACTCATTCCGTACTGGCTGATGGATGTGTACTTTTAGACTCGATCGAATATTTCTAAAAAGGACATTTTTATAGAAAGTGTGAGGCAGAAAATCATTTTTATGCTGAATCGATATAAAGATAATTCGTTTCTTTTTGGAACATGCTTCGTTCGATTTGCAAAATGGATATCAAATGAATATACATTTCCTGGAAATTTCAGCCGGCATCGTTTATTGGGTCAATGCACGAAAGATACGTTGAATTAGATTATCGGTTAAAAGTTTTCTATGGAGCCGAATTTTCTAAAAAGATAAAAGCTGATGAAGAAGTCTTGCTGCTGGCTTAGAAATTATGGCACACTTAACGCTCACGAATAAATGGATTGTTGTTATTTGATTAGATTTATTTACTGAAATGCCACTTCAATTTGACATCGTAGAAAAGACTTCATTAGTTTCGTTCGTTTGATGAAACCGAACCAAATCAGAAAAAAATGTCGGTATTTGGGTGCCAGTCCCAGTGTCCCAGAAAGGATAATCGTGACAAAAATTGCCTTATGCTATAATGGTCAAGTCCTTTAATAGAAAATTTCATGCCATCTTCAACAGGTGAGTAGAGTAGTGAATTCTAGCAAATTATTCAACAAACAGGATTGTTTTGAATTAAAATGCCAGAAACCATCTCATTAAACCAGACAAAGCTTGTAATCCTAGAAGGATGAAAGGCACCAAAGAATAAGGTTCACCGTCGGTCCAAGATAATTTCTTTTGATTCGGTCAGAACTTTTTGTGCACGATACAAAGCATGACGTTGGTATTTCTCGTTTTCCTCAGATCGGCAAGGAAAAATTTAACATTCTTTTAATTTGTCGTTCTGTAAAACTTTTTTTTCATATACTTTTGGTGGATTTTCGTTGCCAAACTAACTAAAAACTGGATTTGCTTGAAATTAAACAGAATCATGATGATTTGAAACTGAAGTCCGTCACTGAGTTCTTCTGACTGAAGCCTTTAAAGATAACAATTTTGATGACAAAAAAATGACAGGAAAAAATTACATAATTGAAAATAAATTATGAATCTCTTTATCCCTTTACTTCTTTTCAAACTTTTTTAATCAAAGTAAAGCAGGCAAAATACAGATCCGCATTCAAGGAGCTCCAATAAGGGTTAGAACGAGCGCTTTCATTTTCGTCTCCATTCTTTCAATTGTTCACATCCTGGTTTGGCTCGGCTTTGTTGACTAACAAAAGCGATTGTTTACAACTTTCATGTAAACAAATGTATTTACAATGTAATTCGCTTGAAAACTCGGTATAAGCTACATCCTTCCCTCCACATTTGTCGTATAGCATAACCTTTTTCTTCTTTCTAGCGTTCTTTAAGCTGCGACACAAATGCTGTCACTGTATCCATGCCATTTTTTTGCTGGTCTTAACAACTTGAAAAAGTTGTTTTAAATCCATTTATTTATTTCGCTGCGTAGGAAAAGTTTCTGAGCCAATTTTCCACTTGGTCTTGGTTAATTTTCTTTTAGGGGAAATTTTTCCGTGCAACGTTTGTATGCCCATTTGGAAAATCGTCACGCGTTCGTCAATTTTTGGCTGCGAGTGAACATTTGATTTTGTTTGTTTAGTCTTATGTTGCTTCTTTCGGTTATCATATGACTCTTGGATTGCTTTTATTTGTTTTTGTTTGCGTCTTTTTATCGAGTTTTTCAAGTGAACATTAGCCTTAAATGCCAAATATAGGCAATGTCTGGTGAACGAAAAAGTTTCATTGATGTAAAAAAGTTGTTTTATTTTCTGTAAATGTTTTTTTGGACAGAACATTTTTGTTGAAATTGTCAGTGAAACATATTTAAAATAATTTAGAAGAAGTAACCAAATGTCAACAATTTCTTGAACCATACAAAGCTAGAATCATATCCTCGGGTTTTAATCTTGTCCACAACTAATTGTTCAACCAAACAATAAAAACTTTCGTTACATAAAACCAGTGACCCGAACAGTTGCTTCTAATTTACAATAATTATCACACACTTGATCCTCGAAAGGACTCAAAATGTTGGGAAAGATTGAATGGGTGTGGTCATTTATCGTTCCCCGTTCACACATTTTATCAGATCATTGCACAAATTAATTGCTTTCAGGAGAGTATCTGAACAAAATCATGCTTTAGCTTCTAAGAATTTCAATTTAAAAGGACATCTGTAGCATATACACATGAGTGTGCTTAATTGTTTGTGGCGAAAACTTGTCGTTTAGCAAAGAAGAATTGGAGAAAAGCTTGTGAGCAAGGACTCCCGGAACGGTCATTGTTTGATGAAACTAGAATGGAGGCAATTAAAAATGTTTAATTAAATATTGAGGGGATGCTCTAGTGCTGTAGTGAGAGAGAAATAATCAAGGCACAATAAAATTGTGCTGTTTGTGGGTGAATATGTTCAAATTTATTATTATTTCAGCAAGATGAAAAGAGTAAATATATAATATGTAACTTTGTATAAATTGCGGCCTATGTCACGTCAATTTTTTACATTCTAGTGTGGGCATTAGCTTGAAAATAAATAGCGAATTGGAAGACACGACACAAAATCACCGAAAACATAATTATTAGCACGAACAAAAGCAAATTGGATTATTTTTGCTAGCAAGTTAGATCATCCTTAGTTGAAAAACCTTTCCATTTTACAAGTGTACCTTTTGAATAGCATAAGAACAATAACAACAAAAGCTCAATACAATATCTGAAGCAAAGCAACATTGTCAAGGATAACCGCAACAGCAGCAACAAAAGCAACAGCATCCAATACAGAATAGAATAACAAACACTGAATGCAAATGCAAATGGTACCTGGTTGTCTAGGTAGCGAAAGGACTCGGCGAGGGATTGAAAAGAAATGCAACTAGGGACGTGGTGACGTTCAATTCCGACTATTATTTGCACGTCTACCAATTGCTGTGCTCCCATTTTCACTATTTATTTTCATTTTCATGGCTATCAACCTGTTCAGCCAGGACGGAAAAAAACAACAACAATAATAACGACGCAATGGCGAAAAAAAGGATTTTCTGTGAAAAGTGAACATTCATAGGAAGTCATGGAATTTGATTGTAAGCTTTCCCGTTTACATCCGTACCATTTTTCTTTGTCTGTACCCGCACGTCCCGGGCAAATGCTGCCCGGCTATGCTCTTGAGTCCTTTTGCATTGTACCTATTATTTGCAGTGTCTTTTTAATGGAGTGAAAACCGACAATAGGAAGCAAAGAGTGGGTGAAACCATTGTATATGAAACACACAATAAAATCAAGCAATGTCAGTGAAAATTACATTTTGGACGAATTGGGTTTTTTTTCATACAACCAACTTCTTCAAGGAAATAAATGAGAAGGATTCTTTTTTATTCGGCGAAGAAAAATTACTTGACTTTCGATAAGCAGTGAGGAGAGGGTTGAAGTGGTTTCTAAGAGAGAGAGAAAATAAAATTGATGCTATGCAAATTGCGAATGAATTGCCAGGATTTTTTGGTGTGATGATGGTGAAGTTGATTGAAATGAAGGGATTCAATGTTTTGCGGATGTTCATTTTTTGCAGTTTTAAAAAAAGACAAATAGTTCACAAGCCGGTGAGTGGAAAATATATCGTGGCTTATATCACAAAAAATGTTTCCGAATCGTGCAAAAAATAAAATAAAATAAATAATAATATAATATAATTAATTGCATGAAAAATTTCTCCTCAAAATCAAGTTTGGAATTTTTGAAAACTGCTAAATATATTATTTAAGCAAAGCTGATCATACGTGGATTTGATTTTTTTCGAGTAAAAAAATATATTGAGGGTTTTTTAAATTTTTTTTCGATAAATATGAATGAAGCAGCCATCAACTCAAAAATTGAATGTACTTAAAATCATTTTTCAAAATATTTGTCTATGAACGGCTCAAAACTATCCTTCAAAGCATCAAAACATATTCCAAACACATATGAAAAATACCTTCAAAGCTCAAAAATAATCCAAAGACATTTAAATTGAAATGAAGTTATCTTTCAATTATGAAATCAATTCTGGGATTAAGAGGACATGCCACGTTCAAATTTTGGAAAAATTAATATTTTTTGGTAGATTTTGCTAGAATAAACCTTTAAAAATACGATCTCAATAATATGAAAGTGAAATTCATAAAGTAAAAACATAGTGAGCTTATATAGAAAGGTGCGTCAAAATCTCTTTTCGATAAATTTAAAACACTATAGGATATTACGGTTCTGATTTCATAATCGAAAAAAAACAGTGTGTCTTGCACGTGAAAAAAAATTTAATAGAGCCAAAGAAGCAAAAAAAAACAGTTGATCATGACAAAAAAAAACAGAAACTGTTTTAAAAACGCTGATAAAAAAGTGCATCATCTTGAAAAACGGTCCGAAAAAAATTCAGCTAACTATTAAACTAATGAAATATTTGTCAACTTAATATGGCCCAGCAACGCAACAAAATCTTGATTCGGTTATCCGCAAGGAAATTTGGGCAGGATACTACTACAAAATTTCTTCAGATGAGAATCTTCAACATTCTATATGTCCAATTGAAGAAAAGTCTTGGTGTAAATGACGCAAGGCTGCGGCAGCTTGTAAAAGTGCTTCAAAAAATTTCAAGCATTCTCTATCTTAGGATAACGAAGCACAACAAGTTTTAAAACCAATCTATAAAGACTTAACATAGAAAGGTTTATTGAATCGCTGCCTAGGCAATTTCACTCAAAACAAAAATGAAACCTTCAATTTTTGTGTTTAGACTATGTCCCCAAAGCATACGTTTGTTGGCAAAAATATTATCAGAGTTGCTGCCAATACTTGTGCATGTGCATTCATTGAAGGATTCATAATTTTACTGAAAATAAGGCATTTTACGTGCGATGGAACATGCAGAGAAGCGACATACTGCAAGAATCAAGCAAGCGGAAAAACGCAACACTGAGGCGTCTAAAGAAGCCAGAATTGCTCGTAAGGAGCAGAAATCCCAGCGAGAGGAGGAATTTGAGCGTAAGAAAGGGAAAATGCATGGCGCAGGCATCGCAGATTGAATTTAGTAAGGTTTTTTTTTTAAAAAAAATGTTGTACAACTTCCAATCCGATTTTCTCAAAACAACGGCTTTCAAGTTGGTGTGCACGATTGAAAAAATAATTTATCCGATCGTTTTGAAATTTTAACACATTAATCTCAACATGTTAATGAATAAACTACGTAGGAAAAATCGGGACAAACATTCTAAAATTACAGCAGACTTTGAGAGGCAAAAAAACATCGATTTTTAAAAAAAAATTGTAGTCCATTCTATAGCGGCTTCGATGCTGATTAAAGCCCCGTTTTTTTAAAGATTTTTTCTGTGAGCAGCAATCGTTATTTTTTGGTATTTTCTTTTAAAAAAATTATAGTAGACGACGGCTGGCCAAAAACATTTTTAATTTGTTTTTGTATAGTTCAATGCTAACAAAATATATGTGCAAAGTTCAATTAAGATACGTTTTTGTTTTCATTAAAAAAATTCATTTTCTTAAAATTAAAAATTCAAAAATTGAAGGTGCCATGTCCCCTTAAGCGCTACTGTGCTTTCTACTGGGCAGAAAAGCTATGATCAACTAAGCTTTTTTGGCAGGTAAAGGAGAATAATGAAACTCTTATGCTGGCTTCCCACGGCGAGTGAAATCAGACGCCACGGTACTATACGGGGGAAAGTGACTTGATTTTTATTTTTCCGAATTCCCGGGATTGAATTCGTCACAGATGGTTAACTGTGACGTCTTAGCATGAACTGGTACCATAGGGAGTCATACAAAAAAAATTCTAGCCTCCAAATATAGAACGCTTAGCAGCAAAAAATATATTGTTTACATGACTTACATTTCCAAACCAATGTTTCTTGGCTAACCATTCAAATCCCAAATTGTTTGATCATCAAAATCTGTAATGAAAAAAATATAAAGTCGTTAAGTTACACTTTTAAAATAAACTGTCAGTAAATTTCAGTTGATTTGAATAGAACATTTTTACGCGTGAAATTCGCCTTGAAATATTCAAACCAAACTATCTACTTTATCTTCTTTTGAAAAGTAATGATTCAAAAACTACTCCAGTAAATCAGGATTGAAAACAATACGAAAGTCAATGTCTGACACAAAAACAATCATCAATTGAATACAGGACTCTTCAAATGATGTCATATATCACCAGCTTCCTAGGCCTTATCCATCCCCTTCGATTGTTTCACTATACAAAATTAATTTTCTTTAAAGATAAAACTCTGATAGACACTATTCCTACGTCCCAGTTCAGTCAAAAGCACGTATCCTTAAGCATTCAATAGTGCATATTAGACGACATCTGTGTGACAGTTATTTATGTTGGCTATTTCAGTAAAAGAAACACCAAATGGGGATCAACATTAGCAGGAGTAAAAGCAGCAGGAAGAGACGGTAAATGAGATTAAACTACTCTACAAGGAATATTCAGGCTTGATTTTATATCTGTTCATACATTTCGGTAGTATACATCTCCTCCTTTTAGATTAAATTTATGATTTTACTCTTCTCACCTATCCTGTTTTTGTCAAGCTCGATTGGCAGAAAGGACCAAGATTTTGTAAATGTCCTTGCATAGAAGTGGATCACGTTTTGTATATTGATTTGCCTAATAGAGTGACGGTATGGGAATAAGCAGCAGCAAGAATACGAACAGGAACAAGAAACGAAACAGGTGGTTTTGACGACACCTTTATGAGTTTACCAAAATGATTTGTTGTTGACTCCTGGCATATTCTGATGTTAGTTCTTGTGGGCATCTGTTGTGATGATTTGTCTGTTAATTGCATTTATCAATTATTGGATTTGCTTAACGTTTGAACGAAGAAATTATATTTGGAACTTGACTTCCAAACTTCTGCTTCGTGAGGATATGAAAGATAATTTGATTGAAGCTGTGCGTTGAGGAAGTTGTGGAAATCTTGAATAATTCCTGTCGTGTTTGAAAAATTTTGTTGATTTATGAATAGAAATTTATTGCAGCTGCAAAATTAGGCTTCAATGATCATTTGTGAGAATTCGTTTGTATTGGAATTTTAAATTAATTTATTTCGAAGGTTTCATAATATTCACATTTGTCTATTTGAAAAAATATGTCAAAATTAAGGTACCGCACCTCCGGCAAAAAAATATTATCTCACAAAGGTAAGTGCGAATGGTTTTGAAACACATCTTTCATTTTGATCCAAAAAAAGAGATGGGAGTGATGTTGAGATTGATTTCTTATCGGGTTCACTTAAGTGAAAACAAGAGGTGAAATCAGATTCAGATCATGGAAAATTTTGAATTTTATTTTGTTAAAAAAATCAACAAAAAGTGCATTAAATTATCTTCAAGATTGGCAATTTTTTTCTAATTAGAACAAATTTTTGAGTCTTTTTGTGTAACTGAGATCTTGAACCAATAATAGCAAGTTTCTATCAAATTTTTGACAATTTTTTAATGCAATTATGGATCATAAATCATAAAATTAATACAAAAAAAATTATTTGACATGTAAAATTCGTCGGTGAAAATTTTGACACGACAGACGTTTTTGGTAGTAGCAACGAGAACCTCCATTAGAAATAAATACTTCAAATATCAAATAAACGAGTCATTGCCCTACAATTCTTTAAAGTAAATTCAGTTTGGAAACAGTTCTTTATGTTAGAGAAGATTTATTTTTAATCAAATTAAATGTAGAGCATTAATTTTGAAAAATATTTTGAAAGTGTTTATTTTGGCTGCTGTAATCTGAATTGTTTTTCAAAAGAAATTTGTTTTTAATTAAGCAAAAATACTAAAAGAATTCAAATAATCATTACCATGAGTAAGAATTATTCTTACCAAATTTGATAAGCCTAAGGGGCAAACTCTAAAAGTTAAAAATATTATAGTAAAATATATTTCATTTAAAATTCATTTAATTTAAATAAACACAAAATTTTGTGTGTTTTTTATAAGATTCGGAATCGATTTTCGACCGTAATCATTCGGTCTTCTTCAGCGATTTGCTTTGCAAAATAGAGGTGAATTAAATTTCTACTAAATATCATTTTGTAGCGGCAAATATTCAAATCTGTATAGATGTTCATATTTTCGCTCCATAGCATCCCTCCTATTTCATGGATTTCATGGTTGCATACTCCAAAATACGTTCGTTCAAAATCAGAACATTTCGGTTGATAGCACCAGGACTCCCGTAAATTGCCAGTCATTTAAATTTCAATGACTTCCCATATGATTCCATAGAATCACACGACTCGCAGAACTCACAGAAATCACAGGACATGAGTTCATACAATCTAATAATAATATGCATAAAAATATACGACAATGTGCCGAGCGTATGTATGTGCCACCCATGTCCGGACAATAGATCCTTGCGCGAAACCAGTATTCGGTACCCATTCGCACTTTATGTCCTTAACATTATTAACTCAATTATGTATTTATTGGCCTGTCGACTATAAATTTTCGCGATGATATCGACATGTCATCGATAAAGGACGACTACATGTCGACTAGATATATGTTATGGCTGAAAACTTATGTAACGATAATTTAATATTATTTTTCATGATGTCGACAGACTGATGTATCTTTTCACTACCCTTGCATGCAGGATGCTTTTCACAAGCGATAGCTCAATTCTCAGAAGAAGAAAAACACTCAAAATAAATAGAATGTTGATGGTATTCATAGCGTTTATGAATTCCTATCACGTTTTGTGGCTTATCAGCCGTTAAAAGTAATACTGGAAATATAAATATATATATTTTTTTTTGGTACAATCTTCACTGATTACCCTTGGCATTTTTCTTGACAAGTGACGACGATAGGCTTTTCGCTCCCGCTATGATGAGGGTAGTCATTTGAGTCATAAAAAGTGGATTGATTCGAATGGGAAACTTATAACACTGAAAAAATATGGAAGTTCAAATTACCCTTCGTCATAATTTTTCCAAATTAAATATGATCGCCATGAAAATTATGTGCATTTATATTAATAATAGCGGCGGTTGTGTGTACAAGGATTAGACAGGAAGGCAGCAACTATGGACCATATATGAATTGAGGTCCTAGTCAATCATTCACACTTTTTGTGAGGCATATATCGATTTCAGTGTTTACTATTCATCTAGCTATGAAAATAAGAACCGTAGGATGTTTCGAAAAAATGTGTTTATGACGGTTCATAAAAAGTTTAAGGATTACATCTATAATTTTATATTAATATTAAAATATTCTTTGGCAGTGAGAAATTGCCTACATTTGATGGATTTGCGTTTGAGCTTAAAAGGCAAATCATTTGTTTGGAAGGGGGAATTGCTTTTATGGAAGGTTTTTAGTTGTGAAAATGGAGGAGACAAAGAATTTCCTTCAATTTCATTCTTAAAGGACTACAATTAAGCGGTTATTTGTTTCAACTTGGAAGTAGTTATTGTTTTGTGGTGTCCTCATGAATTTATTCAAGACAAATACTTTAAATACAAATATCAGTTTCGGTTTTGCCAAAGAATCCTTTTTTAGCAAGGTTGAGAAAAGAATAGATCCTTCTTCGTAAAGTAAAGAAAACACAACCTCCTTTTTTATGTATGCCTTTTAGGGTTACTAAGACCAAATGTCCGCTTTATTTTTCAAATGTCCGCTTTATTTTCAAATGCCCGCTGTATTTTTCAAAAAACATTGCACTCAAAGTTTGAATGGCTGCTGGCATGGGTTAATCGACCTTTTAAACGCTGCTAGATGAATCTATACTCCTGCAAATTTTGCAATAAATCATGTGGCCTACAAATAATGTCCAAAAAATTTGGTGTATCCGGCAGCGTAAATAAAAAAAATGCTTTAAACGATTTGAAGAAAAACTGAGGAAAACTTTCGGTGTTTGAGACAAGTTTCATCTATCAAAACACAAAGTCAGATTTTTTCTAACACTAAATCATTATTTCAAGTGATTTTGAGATAAACACAAGACAATTAGTAGAAATTGAAGCAAATTAAAATAGTCTACATCTCCCGTGTTCTGATATTAAAACATATATTACTTTCGCTGAAAAATTTGGCTAGAGCCGCCACTGTATGGTTTTATTTTAATTTTTTCAACAATTGGAAGAATCATTCACTTCAAGCTGGAACCAGTTCCAGTTTATTTATCATTCAAATGTAAGTAAGGACTTAACCCGTAATGGTCATACCTCCAAATAAAAACATATTGGTCGTATGGGGTCACACCGACCCCCCACAATGCATATGGGGTCACACTGACCCCATTTCCATTTTATACCATTCATGGGCATGTATATCAAAAGCAACTTTAATTTAGTGTTTATTTTTTATAATTCAACTATTTTTGTAAGCATTTTTTTACTTTGAAATGGTGATAACATGAAAAGGGAAAAAATGGAAAAATTTGACTTTTTTCACAAAAAAATCAGAAAAATTTTTATTTTTGCAATATGGCAAAAAAATATGAAATTCTATTCTTGAAATAGTATGTTTTCATAAAAAACTTTTAGTTTTACTGAACTATTCAAAAAGTATATTTATTTTGAACTCTCAAGTTACCGATTTTCGGAACAATAGAAAAATCAATTAAAAAGGTTGGACAAGCTAAATAAAAAAAAATCAGTGTTTACACAAGAAATTTCATACGTTTTATACATAAAAATGAAAAAGTTACATTATGTAAAAACAAAACCAATATTTTATCTTGACCACCACTTTCAGTGCATAAGTAGACCCGATGGTCATCGCACATTGGTCGTTGACATGAAGGTCACTCTATTTTAGTCTTTTCATCCCTTGATAGTTTCCAAATTGTGCATCTTTGTCTGCATGCTAACTCAACTCTGTCTTCTGATAATAGTTCAGTGTTAAAGCTCAAAATTGAAGTTTATACCAGGACGTAAGTATGATCAATGTGATTCTCGCATCAAGCGTCGTTTGAAGAAGGGCTCGACAAGATGCATAGAAATTTTATCCAAACATTCTTTTGTAGTAGCCTTAACCTTACCAAACAAAGCCATTCTTTCCCCTCAGCTTAGATTAAGGACGACCTCGAGCACGTGATTCGAGCAAACGCTCCTGTAGTGACGCATTCTTCAAATTTCCTGCCATTTCATGGTCAGATGCATCATCTGCAGAATTTTTCGAACTCTCGAATTCTTCAAAGACATGGTCTTCAGTTTCTGAAGCTTTCTCATCGATGGCTTCATTGTCTTCTTCTCCGTCAATGGGAGAGAGTAGTGCTGATTTACGGGGGCGTAAATTATAAGCCATCTGTTTGCACGTTATAACTATTAATCTATGACACAAAAAAATGTTTGAGCGTGTGCACTTATACTTACGTTTCTATTTGAAAGTTAACACATACCAAAAAAGGAATCAAAACGCGCAAACTTTTTCAATTTCGCAACTCAATGGTCATATGGGTCAAAATGACCTCCAAAAAAAGAAAATCCACACAAAACGAAGTATGCCAACTAACTGATAATGCGACGGCTTGTCTGTAGCATATTAAAGTAACTTTAAACAAAAAAAAGAAGGAGCCACTAGATCGTTTTTGAGTAGCCTGTATTAGAAATACATAACCGTAAACTTACCATGTGGTCAACTTAAACATAATTTCAATGGCAAAAAGCATTGGGCAACAGAATTCTTAGCTAATGCATAAAGGATAATGTTTCGAACACTTTTGAAATAATAGTCAATCTGAGATTGATAAAGTAATATTCTCACCATTTCCTATTCTGAAGATAAGTTGCACAGACCATAAAAAATTTGTCTATACATTTTTCTTCAAATAAATTTCTTGGAACTCAAAATGAATCAAGCCTTCTTTCAGAGCAATTGATTTTATCTCAAACTGTCCGATCCAATAAAAAAGTTACTTTTGTCTACAATTTCTTCCCCAAAGTCACAGATGTTGTGTAAATTGGTCATTATTCATTAACACTCGCCCTCAAACGGATAAAACGTCCCAACAATAAAAAATACAAAAAAAAACTTAAACAGTTCTCGTTTTCAAAAAGAACATTAGTTGTCTTGTATTTCGGCCACTGTTTTTGCACAAGAAAGGTGAAAACTTCCAGAACGGGGTGCAAAGAAAAAGAAATAGAGATAGCAAACAGAACGAACTTCAAATTGAATCCTTAAGTGAAAATTGTTGTCTCGGCCACTTTAACTTTATGACTGGTTTTCAGGTCAAAATATATATATATATATATATATATATATATATATATATATATATATATATATATATATATATAGCCAAGTTGATGATGTGCAAAGAATTTGTTTAGGGGGTAAATAACAGGGAGGGTTTAAGATTCCATAAAAAACATGAGCACAAAAAATGAACAATATTGGTGAACAAAGGTAACTCGAGTTCGATAAGTTCTAGCAGCTCTGGTGAAAGTTTTGAAAGTCTACAAAATGGTTTTGTTGAAAAGTCTCAGGTGTTTGTTAGTTTCTTCATATCAATGGGCCTTGTAAGGATGTTGAAAATATATCGGGGGTGAATTTGCCAGGATGGATTTCTCTGCCAGCACAGGATGCTATGTCTATGTCTACGCCTCTCAAATCAAGGCTAAAAAGTTACATTGCTTCTTTTGGTAGCGACGATGGCAAAAGTTTGTTTTGCTAAATTGCTAAATTTCATTAAGCAACTCGAAGGATAAATTGATTTGGTCAATTCCATTCGAAGGGATAAAAGTTCAAACATCAGCTAACTCAACACTGCTACCAGAGGATGAAAGAGGTGGTAATGGAGAGAGTGAGAATTTTCAAGGACTAAACACTTTTGAAAGTTTGCTGAAAGGTTTGCTGTTTTGAGTGTTAGTCGACAAATGGCATGGCTTTTATTTTTTAAAGCAAAGTTACTGAAAGTCCTGAGTGAAATTGAAACTTTGGTGCTAGATTAAGATTAGTTTTAATGGAATTTAGTAATATTGATTATAAAATTATTGGAAAAAGGAGTGCAGATGTATGCCAAGAAGGTGCATTTTCTTCGTAGAATAAATTTAGTTGGAACTTTCATTGATATTGTTGTTAAAGAGTCGTCTTCAAGGATGACTTTATATTTCGGAAAATTGACAGGCATGGCTTTCAACAAAAGATACTTTTTTAACTAAGATAGGGATATCACAATTCTCACCGTGTGTCATTTTCAAATGTTGAAGCCATTTTAACGGCAGCTTGTTGCTTGTAACTCCAACAAATCAAGCGATGTAATAGTTGTAAATAAATAATTACCAATATGGGACAGCAAGAGAGTTATAAGTTTTCATCTAGGCACAAACCATTTCATTAAACCACTCGTCCTGTCTAACTTTTCCAGTTGACCCTCATAAATTGTCAGCTCGTCTTCAATAACACTTTATCCATTCTTTTATTCAAAGCATTGTTGTATTGTTGGCATACTTTGAATTTGCCTCTAGCTTAATGTGAATTATTGTCAAGGATCTTTCAGTCAAGACAATGTGGCATAGAGTGAGCCAGTCCAACAACGACACTGACTATGAATTTCTGAATAATCAGCATTATTCGGATAAGAAGATAAATGCCGGCAATCAAAGTTTTTATGGGACTTTATCCTGAGCACTATATATCCTATTCAGGCTAGCTCTGTCGTTCGTTCGGCAAAGAAGCAACAAAGTCATTTCTTTGATAAGAGAGGAGTGAAAATTCCGGGGACAATAACTTGAGCTCAATTCTCCCACAAGACATTTTACACTTTTATTTATATGCAGAACGTTTTGGTCGTTTGCATGATTTTTTAAAGAGCGAACTACCCTTTCACTTTTCGTTGAAGGCGGACTGTCGAAAGGGTGTGAAAATAAATAAAAGTTTAATCTATCTAGAGGCTAGAGGTTCTTGCATCGTTTTATCGGTCCTTGTGCTCCACGGAAATGGGTTGTTTAAGAGAAATGTCGGAAGTTTTCATCCTGATCTTACTGACATCCCTAACGATTTCCTTTTATTCTTTCAGTCGCAAACTAATTCAGGCCATTCGTTTTGGGGTTAATTGGATTCTTGATTGTGTGTTTATTGGATAGGAGTCAAATTCCTTTTAGGGTTGAATGATTTCGGGTCAAGAGTGTTATGATGTGAAAAAATAGGATGTCGTAATTGAGACAATTTTTGAAAAAATCAGTGAATGAATGGCATAGATTGGAAATTTTTGTTCTGGATGGCTTTTCATTGAGCTGGAAAATGCAACGCAATTTTGTCAGACCAAGACTTTAGTTTCAGGACATGATTCTCCTTGAAACAAAAAAGTTTTTGGATAGTACGTTGACTGATTTCTGCCCTTAAGACTTCATGATTCTTCGGTCAAATATGGTACAATTTGCATAAAATTCTACGTACTTTAATTTGAACGCTATCGAGAAAAATTAATCATTATGCAAAAAAATAAGTTTGAAATAATGTTTTATCAAATCAATAAAAGCTTTCTTTCATTAATGCTTTTTCTTATAAACTGTTGCAAGGATCTGATTCTATGCAGTGTGTTTTTGAACACAAAACTTTTTTTTTGACAGAAAAATTGCAATAGACAATATTTATTGGTGTAACTTCTGCCTAGTTGAAACAACTATTCAAAACCAAACTAAATCCTTTCGTTGCTTATGCTAAATCCCTAGGATACACCTGCGCTGATCTCTAAAACTTTTCCTTTCAGCAATTCCATCCTTTTTCAAATACCTTTTCACACATTCCTGTTTTTTGCCGAAACCTCAAACTCTCCAGGTGATACCGATTCAAATACCATTAATTTGAATGAACAATAGCAAAAGGATGCCAGAACACCATTCCCGTATACAAAGATAAAATTCCACAAGGGCCGATACACATGCACAAACACAAATCGATAAGTAAAGAAACTAGGATTGAACATGTTGCATAAGAAAAAGCATCAGTCATGGTGGGTGAAAGCTATTGGTAAAAGGACTTTGCCGCTTTCCAAGACTTTTCCTAATATCGTCATTCCTTTTTCACGGTGCGCTTTACATTGAAAACGGAGCGCAAAAATCAATTTCATATCTGACTGAATAAATCGAACTAACCGGGCAATGTAACTTGACTCGAAGTCGTGTTGAATTTTCCGCCATCGCGTTCTCTTTTTGTCCTCAACTCAAATACACTAGAATCCTGACAAGGATTATTGAATAGAGAGTAGAGCATTGTTGTTGTGTTACTATGGTTTCCACTATTCTGATTGCATACAATAAATGGAATCCTTGCAAAAGTGTATAAGTATAGTATCGATGTTTCTGGGTTTGGTGTTGGCGAAAAAAGGAGCCCACGGTGAACACTCTTGTGAAGCGAGTTCTCTTTTGACACAATTGTTGAGCCATTGAACCATTCAAAACAGTTTAGGATGATAGATTGAAGAGGACAAAGAGTGTTGTAGGAGTTTACGTGAAAACGAAGCCTAAAGTTGCTCTGTGCGAGCGGAAATATAGGGAAAAAAGGGTTAGCCGATGCAATGTTACAGCCGGCGTTGTTACTCAGTCAACTTTGAAAAATGGATCATGGGTCGATTCTGAATGTTTTGTATTACGATCAACTGCTAATGATTGTTTGGATTGAAAACAATAGTTAATGAGTCTATTCACCTTTATAAAAGAAATTCAGAATGAGTTGAAGAGTTTGAAATAGTTTAGAACAAGTCTACTCTTCCGTGTTGCTAGAAATCTCTAAATGAATCTCAAGGCAATTTTTTCCCAGGATCGCATTTGATACCATCTCTAAGGCATAGATTTATTGCGTTTTGGTGAGGCAAAAATGAAATTTTTTTCAAAATTTTCATAGACCAGATTTGAGAGTAACAGTGATTGGAACGTACAAATTCATCAATAAAAACATGACGCTTTTTCTCTCATCCTTTTTCAGAAATCATCAAACAGAGTCGGCTTTAACACCTAAATTTTGACTCAGCCCAATTCTTTTTAATTTGTCAGATTTCACTATGCAAGCTCTTATATGCACTTCAATCAAAAACTCATATTTCGTCCTTGACGTATTTCAGCTGTACAAACAAACGCGACCAACATTTCAAAGAGTGTTCTTTTGGTATAGCAGCTGTTTTGACAGGATTTATTTATTTCTCTACGACAAAAAACAACTTCAAAGCATTGCTGGAAAATTGGAATGACATGTGGCGCCAGGACAACGCCACATACGCAAAGCATGCACGACTGCTCATTCGTGCTTTTGAAGTACATGAATTGTGATGGCTTGGTAATGGAGAGAGGATGGATATTGAAGTTTTGAAGTTTTTAAGGTTCGATAGTGACTTCGAAAATCAAGCGGAACAGAATAGAATGTTGCGAATGTTTAAATGGAAAAGGAGCAGAATTAATGCGTACGTTCATGTGAAAAATTTGCTAATGGAGGTTTTGAATACACCAAAGCTTGAACCTTTAAAACACTTTATTGGAAGGACTTTTAAAAAAATTATTTGAAAAATAATGTAATCAATATTTGAAAGAATGAAATTTATTTTCAGTCACTTTAAATTTATCCTAGATCGTTTCTTATTTGGTTAATAAATTTGCATTTCATACGATAAAGTTTTGCCACTGGATTTAAATCACTACAATGGAAGAACCGCTGTAACACTTGATTATTTAATTAACAGCTTTCTTACTTTAAAAAATCAAAAGAATATGGTCCTTAAAGTTGTCTGAAAAATATAGTTTACGATTGTTTTTTGGCTAAATATTATTTAACGAACTGTAAATTCCGCTACTTCTAATGAATTCGAAGTTTTTCTGATAAATTTTGACGAATTTGACAAGCATTTGGTTACTACTAAGTTGTCAGCTTAAGTTTTGTTTTAAAACTTTCAAATACCCTTCTTTATTTATAGTTTCGTCCACAAATTTTAAATTACCAACTCCATTGCAGTTCATAGTTCTCCATACCATTACATTTTTACCATCGTGTCTTACTGTACAACTTAGATTTTTTTTATCTAGCTCCTTGTTTATTTTGTACATACTTTTACCTGCTTCGTGTCACTTTTAAAGGGGGAGTATGGTTTTCTAACATTTTTTTACATTTTTTATTTTATTCGATAGTAGAACTCTTCAAAAGTATTCAGTTAAAATTTTAGGTTCATTGGTGTAAAACCGACAGAGCTACAGGATTATAAAACTCTGCTCTTCGATGCGGTTTAAACTGTAAATCAGCTGTTTCTCTTTTTTTAACGCGTTTTTCCAACACAGAGCTTTTTCAAAGTCGGTGAACGTCTAACTGAAAATCATTTTATCCGATCCTTTTCAAATTTCGCACACTTATTCTGTACATGAATCACAAGGTAATCACGTTGAGATATTTTAATTTTAATGATTATAATTTGTTTTATAATAACAAATTTATCGATAGTTTAATATTTTTTTTAAAATTCGTTTGTTTTACTTAGAATTGATAATAAAAATTGAAAAAATCGTTAAAAAAATTAAACTCGACCAGATTTGTTCGGGAACCTCATAAACTAAAGAAAAGTGATGAGTTATGCTGTGCACCGAACAACTATGTTTTTTAGGTGTTTACGAAAATTTCCTGTCAGTGGCTTAAAAGTTAATATTTTTGGACCAAAATTTTAGAGAATACTCTTGAGTTTTTTTAAACAGTATTTTGTATAGAAAACTCTTAAAAATATGCTAAAAATATATAAAACTAACCACACTCCCTCCTTAAATAAACTGAACTAGGTTTCGTCAGCAAAAACAGATTTTTACAAAACTCTTTTTCCTTATTTTTGTACTCTTTCGTGAAATTCAATCTTTTTGTTTTGTTAATTTCACTCAAAAACGGTTTTCTAGCAGCGACACTAGAGTGAAAACCATTTCGTTATTTTTTTTAACTGTTGACGAATTTATTTATTTCCTGCCAAAGTTTTCAACGCTAGTTGAGTTGATTTTACTTTGGGATTTTGTTTAATTTCCCGAACTAAATTTTTTTCATTCTGTTTTGTAATTTTTTGGATCATCCAGAACTTGGTTTATCCTCTTCAAAATATATTTTACATTACACACTGTGGTCACACTCAAATTTAAAAACCAGGCGATTTCTTGTAAGATGCCTTTTTGGCAATGATAAATAATTAAGGACCGAGTGTTTATAACAGTATTTCGACCAGCTTTAACCATATTTCTCAAAAGTTCATTTGCAAACATGGTCCATTGACTTCTTTCAGAACCAAGCGCATCAACAAAACTAAGCAATAAAACCAAAGTAGTAGTATTTCCTAGAAGCCCAACGATATGAAAACATAGCTGTTTCATTTTTTGCAGTTAAGTGGTCTTAATTATATAAAAGCGATCCAAAACTTGTTCCCACAATTTTGGTGACGTTCAGATTTAAGAATTCATTTTAGTGTTGAATTTGATACTTAAGTTTTTTCGGTTTATTTTGAAAAAAAGCTAATATAGATATTATTCTAATAATAAATAAAATGAATGCTGTTTAAAAAAATGTGTTCTATTTACTTAAAAGCAAAATATCAATGTTCAAAAACTATTTCTCATCAGTGTAATTCTACACAAGTTTGCCATACTCAACTTTTTGGTGGGAGCCATGGTTTTTGAGATATGCGGGTGTCTCACTCTTCTTTTCAAGATGGAGCCCAGATGATTGAAGCTGCGATCCTAGAAACTTGAACTTTAAGCTAACTGTAATATTGGCCACACATTGCAATAAAAATTTGCATGTCAGCCCAAAAAAACGGCAGACGTCAAAATCCGGACCATTTTACTGGACTATACTCTAAAGACCTCAAAAAATATATGTTGAAAACTTCCATTTGAATTTTCAAAGCGATTACAAGAACTTCTCATGTACTGGGAAATTGAAAGACTCACCGATTTCATATATTCATGGCATTTTTATTATCCCGCAAAATCTAACACAATTTTCCACGCACCGAATCTCCCCGAACAAAAAGGATACACGAACGCCACGCGTCGGACATTGAACTTTGACGCGACGACACGCGCCCATTCGGAAAATTTAATCGTGTCGAATCTCCCGCGATCAATCTAGCCGATCAAATACTATCGCTGTGTCCTCATCTAATCGTTGCAACCACTTGCCGTGAAAACCGTCCACGGATTTTCCGATTGTGCAATTTTCACACGCGAAGAAAAACGAAGAAAGCGCCGAACGAACGTGCACGATCTTAACTCGACTGTCTGTCGCCGTCCGCCCCTTGCTAAGCGTTTGGAATTGTCCTTTGGTGGCTGCTGCCAGGTTGCGCCGCTCGCGGCCGCTAGAGAGCGGGCGCCAAGCCAGGTTTGTATTCGCGATTTGACATTTGAACGCACCCCCGAAATGCATTCGCGCGCTGATCGTGGCTTCATTCGGAGATATGAAGTGTTTATTCGCGGGAAATCGGAAAAGTGTGTCGGCAACTCCAGATCCAACTCTGAAATTGACTAAGCTTGTCCCTTGCGCTCAAACGGCAAATGCGTAGGCGACGCGGCCAAACCACCCCAAAAAAACAATTTCGGACAAGCCGTGGGCGCGTCCCGCTACCGCAAGATGGATGGTCTGGAAAACGTCACCAGGAAGCTAATGAAAAGCGGTCAGGTTGCGAAAAGTTCAAGCAGGCATTTCGCGAAGCAATTGCTGTACCGGAAAATCCGTGGCCTGGCAAATTCAATGCGAACGACGAGGACGCGACGCTGGTGTTGGCTTGGCGAAGTTGATCGCGGAAAATTCGACGCGATTTAGCTTTTCCGAATGTGCGCGTGGCGTCGCGTGAAATTTAAATGTCTCCTGCGTTGCGTTCGCGTGTCCTTTTTGGTTGCGCGAGTGAACGTTTCGATGCATGGACAATTGTGTTGAATATCGCGGGAAAGCAGAAACGCTTTGAATTTGTGAAATCTGTAAGTCTTAAAATGAATAAGTTTTATAAGTTCTTGTAATCGCTCCGAAAATTCAGATTAAAATTTTCAACATACGTTTACGTTTTGAGATCTTTAGAGAGGTCCAGTAAAATGATCGGAATTTTAACGTCAAACGTGCAGATTTTATTGCAATGTGTGACCAATTCAATAATTAGCTTAAGGGGACATATACACCTGGGAACTTGGGAAAAAAGGTTTTTTGGGGGATCTTCGTAGAGGGACTGTTTGAGTTTTGGAGTCCGATTAAAATTTCATTAAAAAGTAGGTATTTAGTTTTGAGAGTATGTTTGAAATTTTTTATTAAACAATTGCGCATCATTTCCGAAATGTTGCCAAAAAATTAAGGCACCATTCAGACTAGGATGGATCTGTTTTCAGTTGGCTGTTGAGGGGGGCACACAAATTTTTGCAGGTAAAGTTGTGAAATAACTTGTATAGCAATAATTGCCTTATCCTCTCTCTCAAAATACTGGAAACATTCAAAAAATCCAAATGTTTTTAAAAAAAATAAAAAAATTCGTTGTTTTCCTAGTTTTCTCGTTCCTAACTTTAAAACGATTCATTTTAGAACGAAGTTATGTGGGAATAAAGGTTGCGTGATATAAATTTCTATAAGAAAAAATTGGTTAAAAATTTTAAAACATTTAAAACAAAAAGTGGAAAAAGCCTCTTTTATTGATTTTTTTATCGCTTAGAATGCACTTAGGACCTTCATAGTGCGCCTAGAGAATTTTTGTAATATAATCGAATTTCAAACAAATTTTCACGAAAGTAGTTCAGTAGGTTGCCCATAATAATTGTGCAATCTAAATTTATTTCAAAAATTCAAAAAAATTGAAAGCTTGCAAGTCATAAACTTAAGCTTATAGAAGTTTGAACTTTTTCCACATATAAAAGAGCATTTAACATACCAAACGCATTTTACAAAATTAAAATCTAATTTTTAGGACAGCCACAAGTTTTTTTCCGAAACTTGGTAATAAGCTCTAAAACAGTGCTAGGCGGCTGCGGAGGCAGTCGTAGGAGCCGTCAACGGAATCCGCAGTCGTACAGCACTGTTTTGGAGTTTATTACCAAGTTTAACAAAAACTTCTGAGGCTGTCCTAATAATTAATTTTGTAAAATGCATTTGATAGGTGAAGGGGTTTCAAACTTCTAGAAGCTTAAGTTTTTGACCTGCAAGCTTTCAATTTTTTTTATTTTTTTCAAATAAATTTTTACAGCACAATAATTATGGGCAGTCTACTTAATCGATTTTGGCGAAAATTTGTTTCCTATTTTATTATATTGTAAAGATTTTCTAGGCGAACTATGAAAATGTTAAATGTGGTTGAAAAAAAGTTTTTTCCCCTTTTTTATATATATCTACTGCTATTTTGTGGCAAGGGTTAAATATTTTAAAAAATTTAACCAATTATTTCTGACAAAAACTTTTATACCCACTCAACTTTACTTTAAAATGAAGCGTTTTAAAGTTAGGACCCAGAAAAGTAGAAAAAATGATTTTTTTCAAATTTTTGAAACATTTCGTTTTTTTTAATATTCCCGAATTTTTTGAGAAGGAAAATAAGTCAATTATAGTTAAACGAGTTATTCCACAACCTTTCTCGCAAAAATCAGTGTGCCTTCCGCAAACGTCAAATGCAGTGGTTTTTTCACAGATTCGCCCTGGTTTAATTGCTATTGCTGGGAAAAACGTTGGAAGCAAAGAAAAACCACAATAATTGTCAAAACAGATATTACTATCTAGTCGATTTTGAAAACATCTATTTTTGACAAAATGGCGGCCACGTTAATTTAACGTTGCTAGTTAGAAAGCAAATTGAGTGTTTATTCATTTTTCGTATTTTGCTCATAAAACAAAAAGTAAAGAATAAAAAAAATCGTACGATAAAGACTAGATAATTATGTGTACAATAGCCACACAAAGACTCAAGTTAATAATAAAATGCAGCTGGGTTTTTTCTGTCGCCATTTTATAAAAAAAATTAATGGGTTTTCTTCAATGAGCAAGTGTTTGGTTTCAGTGTGATGGACTGGCATCATCTTCAAAAGCTTCTTTGGTCAGTGGAGGACAACTGTACAACCTCTCAGAAAGATAATTATAAGGAAAAACTAGCTATTTTTTTCAAATTGTCTTAATCTTGTGTATTTTTGAATAATCTCCGGCATACATGCCATAGATTTTCTTTTTCCATGGAATCTGTTTTTGGCTTGTAAAATTTTTCAGCAACTTGTTAAGATAAAATTGAAATAGAAAAATTCACGGATTACGACCGTGAATTAATTTTTAATTTTATGTATTGAATGTTTTTCATCAAAGTATTTATGAAAAGTTTTTGGGACTTTTTTTTAAAAAAAATTTCCAGGTATTTTTCCTAAAAAAATTTAAAAAAAATTTCTTAATAATTTCTTCAATCAGCATTTCAAGACAGTAGCAAATTTCCAGGAAACTATTTGAAAAGCAGATATTCTGTTGTTCGAATATTTAAAAGAATGTTTTCAGTTAAATAGCTCAAATGTTTTTCAAAAATTTGTTTAGAAGATATTTTAGAAAGGTGTGTTGAAGTGTGTTGCTCTCCGTGTTTTCATAATAAAAATATATTGATTTTATTGAAATTTGTGCTACAATATGAAATTGAACATGGTCAAAGATTCTTAATGTTTTTTTGAATAGTCAATTCATAATACTGTCATATTTTATTTTCATAACTTTTGTTTCGTTTTGATTCTTTGGTTAATGAAATTTCGTTGGTTATTTCTTTCGTGAAAACTTAAAATTTTCCTTATTTTTTAAAATTTTCTGTATAATTATTGAAGACAAAATGTATTCAAGAAACATTTGCATTTATTTTAAAGGAATCTTAACAAAAAACTTTATGCCCACAAGTTTTTTAAATTTATTTTCACAACTTTGTACTTTTCATGGTTTTGTCCTTTGTAGAGATTTTTGTCAACTATAGAATTTGTTTTTGATTTTACAAATTTTCCTAGTAATTTGTTTCGGATTCTTTATTTACATGCTTATTTAATTTGGGTATTGTGGGAAATTAATCACTTTCTATTTTTTATTATAAATAACATTGCCAGAAAAACATACATCTTATGTTTTTATTAGAGAGACAATATAATTTACATCCAAATATGAACATTCCAATATTTTTCCCAGCCTTATTTTCGTCTATAATTAGGTGTTGTGCTATTTTCGTAGCTTGTTCAATTAACCTAAAATTATTATTATTATTATTTTTATCATTATCGAAAATGTGCGTAAATTTTTGAAAATAATGTAATGACCAAAAAAAGATTTGCTCGTTTCAAGTAATAAAAGTTCTTATTTATATCTTTCTCATGTCAATCAAATTGAAGTTTCAATACCCAGCTTGGATGAAACAATTAAAATTAATTTTTAATCGAGAGTATGATCGAAAATTTGACTTTATTAAAATTCCTCAAAAAAAATCGGAATTTAAATGTTGCCTAGAAACCATGTTTGTCAAGCGTTAATGAAAATTAATTTAGATTTTCTTGTCGTTCTTTTCAAATCATCAACAAAATGAAACGTTTTACAAAGTATGTGTTGAGAAATTGAAAATTATTCAGTAGTATCCAAGGAAATATTTATCGATCCATCCATTCTTCCTTGTAAAATTCTAAGAAAAAATCTTCCTAAATAATACAGCCTTGCTCTCATCCAAAGTATTTTTTTGGCACTCAAACAACCAAACAAATATTCATCATAAATAAGAGCACATATTTCAGATTTATGCCAACTGAATAAATTCAACGAATACATTATCCTCGACACAATATCCAGTCGCAATGCCAACTTAGAATCTTTAACATCATTTACGTATATGTCGAATGTGTGTGTTGAAGTGGAAACAAATCCACAAATCCTCAAATCCAAAGAGCTTGGTCTTGTCCATTACGTAATGGAAAAGTAAACGTCGAAATGACCAAAGAAAAAGTGGAAAATTCTTCGCAATTTTCATAGCTTAGACGCTTCGTCGTAGACCATTTTTTTCTTTCTTTTTTTGGGCTTTTATAAATTATAGCTATCTATTCGTTTATTTATTTCGCAATCATATATGCTTCAGGCCGTTGAAAGGCTTTTAAAAGGTCCTTGGAGAAAAAATAACATTCACTACAGAATAAACTTTGCAAAGTTGGCAAAAGAAACTCCAAAAAAGATCGCCAAACGGAAAATAATGACAAAGTATATATCTTTTGACCAGGCAAAAAAGCAACAACAAAAAACGAATCCACACTTGAAACTTCTTCAGGGGGGTGGGGAGAGTGTGGTTTTGATGGTATGAATTCAACCAAACTGATTGAGATATTTAAGGGAAATATGTTGTAACAACAGGACGAACATTGAGACATGTGATGCATGGAAGGAGGATAATGATGATGACGATGGCGATGATAGTACAGTAGGGAATTGTAGACCGACAAAACGAATGAAATATATAGAGCATCATTTATATCCTTTTCACGAGTGACTGCCACGATAATAATGGCGATGGGTTTTCAAGATGAACGTGATAATCTGTGCAATGAATGAAAGTGTGAGAAATGGAAGGATTGAAAAAATTGTATCTTCATTTTTTTTGTACGTTATTTATTTGAGCAATGCCTAAAGAAAACTTTAGATTGTGTGATTACGATTTGGAGAAGATATTTGAGTTATTTCTCTGTGATTCGAAAGAAATTGCAGTTACATCTTTGAGCTTCATTACCAACAACACATGCAAGGATCCTCTGATGATAGATTTGGATGAAAGCGTTAAAAATGCATGAGTAGTTTATATACAATAATGTTTGCACTAAGATAGGGATCTGAATTTGATGATGTTCAGAGGTGTTACATGAAGCAAACCATTTGAAAATTTTGTAAGATATTTTTTTCAATTAATTGTTAGAATTTTATTCTGGCTCCAATTGATGACTGTTTTTTGACAATGAGGTTGAAAAAAAAATTTGAAAATAAGACACAATTAAAGCTATATGAGATTATTTTGGATGTTTATCGGTTTTTGATTGTCCAAAACATGATAAGTAGCCACAAAAATTTCAAATTATATCAATTGTAACCACATTTTTGTGACTTTATGAAATAGTTAAAAATTCTCATCATTTTTCATGAAAATTGAAATGGGTTTGTCCAAAACGTCATACCAGACAAAAACACAAAGTATATCTTAATCAAAATCATGATTACTTCAGTCAAACAACAATAAACTTCCCCGAATTCATCTGACTTCAGCTATGTTGTCACCCTCAGAATAAACTAATCAAAATATTTGTATAATTTGTTGTCGCAACACCAAAACCACATCAAAAATATGCTAATTTCAAAGAAAACGTCATTTACAGGAGATTTCTTTTCAAAGAAATTTGTTCGAACCTTTTTCAAAATTTACCGAATTGTCACGTTTCACATTGATTATTCTATTTTTTTCGCGCTTGCAACTTTATTCTCTGTTGATTTTATAATTTGACCATAATATTTCGGCAATATTCTGTTGGATTAATTAAAATAATTTTGTAGCAAATTAAATTTGTTTTGTTTGTTGTCATGATTATGCAAATTTCCATTGATTTTACTTTTTGTAAATGCAAGTTTATTTCAGGCAAGAAAACTTTGTGTAGTGAAAATGAATATGAAGTTGTAGAAATTCAGATTCAGAGCCTATGATAGCGGTGTTTCAGATGTTTAACAAAAAAAATTATATTACAAAATCCAATGAAAATTCCATTTTTCTTTGCACAATTTCGAGCAGTTGATTAATTATCGTAGTTTACGCTTTATTTAAAAAAAAATAATTTGGATATTTCCCCTGAAATTCTAGTAATATGAGTATGACATATGAATGCCATTCTAAACAGAAAATGTATCATAAATGTAGAGTTAAAATAATTCTCAGGAGAAAGTATTTTAAAAACGTATTGTGGTGAGCCCACGCTGGGCGCGAAAATTGTTCATTCGAAATGAAGCTATAATATTTTTTTTATGCTCAAAACGTTACAATGGCATCGTCAAAATGCATCTTTTTATGACATTCCATTCATTGGAAGTTTGATTAATAATTTTGATAAACATTGTTTATTGTTAAATACTACTGAATAGAAATTCCAATTACACAGTAGTTAGAAATATGTTAGACTTATGAATGTCTTAGGAACTAAAAGGAGATTTTTCTGTCAATTTTTATGTGCCACGAACGATTGGCCGAAAGAACTTAACTGCATTGATTTGTGGTTTATCTGTAAGCGAGTCATAGGTGAGTCAAAATATAGGTTGAAGGTTGTGTTAGGAGAAGCAAGCTCGTAAGCTCGTTACAAAAAGGAGTGTCTAGTAGATGCAAAAAAAACCTTACAGAGGAGACAATCATCACAGTCTTACTTTGTTGGAAACTGATGAAGTTGAAGCGTATTAAGCGTTCATTATAGAAAACATAGGGAACGTTGCATTTATACAGCAGGTCATGAGTAAATTATCGCTTAATTGATTCAATCGTTGCTATGCCCCTCATACTATGTGGAGACCATATAGGGGAGAAGTATTGCAAAAATTGCGTACAAAAGAAAAGAGCAGCTGAATACTAGTTTCAGGTCTAGAAAAGGTAGTCGAGTTTCTTAACAGGAAACCACAAAGTTAAGATGTGTTTAGCATAATACTGTCACTGTGCTGGTCGAACTTTAGTTTGGTATCAAAAATAACTTCCATGTCACAATAATGATCTACCACAGGGACTAATATTTTCTAAGTGGTAAGGAAATACGAAAGAATTTGTTTGAAAATGAGTTTATGGCATTTGTCAACATTGATAGTTAGGTTATTGAGGGCATACCATGATTGAAAGACCCTCAGATCACGTTCAAGTATATGACAATCATTGACAGAGAAGATGGTTCTGAAGTTCTTGAAGTCGTCAGCATACAATATGCAAGGACGCTGAAAGAGAAGAAGCGAATCATTCACAAAGACTAAAAAGAGAAGTGGTCCCTAAATGGAACCTTGAGGGATACCTGACAGACGAATAAAAAAATCTGAGAAGTAACTGTAAAAGGCCACTCTACATTGGAGGGTCACTAAATAACAAGTAAACTACCTTTAGAAAAAGCCTTCAATCCCATACATTCTCAATTTATTTAGCTAGATTGTACGGTCAACGGAGGTGTTCTCCAAGGATTAAGCCGTACAATCAGTGACTTCCTAGAGATTCGTGAGAGAAGAGCAACCATTAATAAAACCTTATTGGGTATGTGCGATCGATGGTATGTGACCATTTGAGTATACTTATATGAAATTTATTTATATTTACAAATTGTTCACCCATGAAAAACAATACATCATATTTCAACCTAGAAAGAAATTTAGTGCTGAAATATTTTAGTAAATCGATTTTTATGGCTCAAATGTATTTGCACACTCAACAAAATGACCAGAAACTCCCCACAACAGATGATAGTTGAGAAGATTCTTCCAAAAACAATTTGATTAGTTTTCTTTGAAACCCTTCATGCAACAATAAACAATTTTTTCTGGAACACTTTCCTTGAAAAATGGATGTCATCAAATCATTTTCACTAGGAATATTTCTATAAAATTCTCAAGTGATTAGACCGTTTGAAAAAAAAATGTACTTAAAATATTGTTGAAAATCTTCAGAATAATTTTCTTCAAATATTTGGTCAGCGAATGTAACCAAAATTCAAAATACTTTAGCAAGTATCTTTATAAATTTTTTCACGGAATTTATTGTCAAAAAATCTGTCCATATATTGTAAATTTTCGAAATTGTTTGTCAAAAATCAAGGTGTATATTCTTTCATATGATTCAAATATTACCAAAAATAATGATCCTTTTTTTGTCTGACGAAAATAGATATTTCCTTGAATTTGTACGTTTTTCCAAAAACAACTTGACGATTTATTTAATTTTTGGAAAATATTTTTTTGCTTAAAGTAATTTACGATGGCTATACAATTTCCATAAATGTTTTTAGGATTTCAAGGACCATCTTAAAATTTTGCAATGAATGTATGTTTTGTTTTTGAAAAACACAAACGGTGATTTCTTACAATTTTTAAAAGAAAAAAAAACGTAAATTTTCTAGCAGAATTTGAATACACATATTGTTCCAATAAAAATTGCGTTTCAGTTTATATGACACAACACACTCTTAGAAAGAAAAGAGTAAAATGATAACATTTTGATGGAAATACGATTTGTGCAGCAGCACCATGACATTTTTTGAGTTGTTTGTTGTTTTTAAGCAAATTTATGAAGTTTTCGTTCGTTGTAAAAATTTATTTTAAAATTCTTTTACTATGAAAAAAATTGTTTGGAGGTTATGCTAGTTTAAAAATGTATTTCTGAACTATGTTTTGTCTTAGTGCTGTTTATTTGACGATCAATTTATTCATTTATTTAAAAACCTTTCTGATATAATGGTTGTTTCTAGCTATTTATGGATGTCGAACTATCTGGTCTATGTCTTTATGATAATTTGATTTATTTTAAGAGAAAATAATGTTTAATAATCTATTTTAAATATTTCGTGTTTAAATATCAAAACAAAATTTTACGAATCAATAAAAACTGCTTGAAAATACAAAAAAATTTGTATACCATTTAGTTTTTCGTCTGAAAGAATTAGATAAAAAATTTGTTAACACTATTAAAGACGTAAGGTGTCTTCGAAAGCATAAAAACAATATGTGGCACATTATTCTAGAAGTACATTTTATGATCATTTAAAATTCCCCGGATTTTTGTTTCCATTGGATGAATCTTTCTTCATGAATTTGAAAATACTTTTTGAAAACAATACGAGGTAGAATTTTCATTATCAATATTCATTACAAAAATAAATCATTGCCACTTTTTATTCAAATTTAGGATCTTATTTCTTCTTATTATATATTTACTATCTTATCTATTTCAATCATTTCTTACATTTTTGTGGTTTATGTATTTTAGCAGATGCATTTAAGATTTCAGCCAATCAGCTATCAACTTTCAAATATAAATATACCAACGTCTATCAGCAAACAGTCAAACAAATTCAGTCTTAATTAATTAAAACTTGTTTGACCCTGTTTTTCCTCTTCACAGTTGCCGTTCGTCCAATTTGATGAAATCTGAAATGAATTTCATTCTTAACCTCGTTAAGACACCCACATCTTTCACCTTTTCTTTTCAATTGAATTATCTTGGAAAACAATTTACTGGAAAAACCATGAGCTTGTTGATCACATCAGGGATTATATCACAGTCTACTTACTAAATAGTTAATGAAATTTAAATCAAATTAATTTTCCAAATGACTTAATTGTTTTGTACGCACGACTAGTTCGACCATTTTCTGGTTAATCCTTATTTTTTGAACATTGAAACTTTCCAAGCATTTGGTATAGATTGAAATATATTCATATTTGCTGTACACATAAAATGGAAAATCTCAATGAAACTACTATATACGCAGGGCAACATCAGTTTAGGGACAATATGTTGCCCATGATCCCTTTTTGTGGCGTATATAGCACAGACATTTAGTTACGGAAAAGTTTCAAAGGATCTGGTTATGCTGGTGATTCGGTGCCAGGATGATGGGTGAAGCGGTTATTATGGATGTCATTTTACATTTAGCTGTAAGGCTGCTTTTGATATAAATTCAGATAGGGAGTTTAACGGATCTCTTTCAACATTGCAAAGGATATGCTGTAACATTAAAGCCAGAATACGAAGTTCGATCTTATTTATAAGTAAAAATTTATGGAAATTTTAAAGCTGACTTAAATGTAACGGCATAAACTTTTGTTTGAGCTTTATTATAATAGTTCTACAACCAAATGTTTATTAAAGCAAAAGAATTAACTTTCGCAGACAAAGTAAAACGAGGACTAATAGCAGAATATGATCTGAAATTGTTTCATCATACTTTGACACCCTTTTTCTTAGCTGTGGTAAAGCTACCTATTAAATAGATACCCAATTCATTTTACCAAAATGGTGTCAGAATAATCAATTTCATAATCCTTTTCGTAACTAATTGCATTTTGAATTGAAAACCATTTGGCAGAAGTATTCCCGTCAGCCAATATAAAATTAATCACTGAAATTTTCTCCACCCAATCCTAATATTTATATATATATATATATATATATATATATATATATATATATATATATATATATATATATATATATACTTGCACCATCATTGGCGCCTCTCGTTTCATTTCAATAGAAAATCTCCACCCCGATTTTCATAATAACAATAAGGAAGTCGTCTTATTAGCTTCCGGGCACGTTACAAACAAATTATGTGCCACTTTTTCGATTCAAAAACTTTTTTGGGAATCTCACTGTGCGCCAAGGATGCGTAACAAATGGGCCAACAACTGCTAGGCAAAAATAGCGATGTCATAGGAGAGGGATGAAAACCATAGCGAATATAGGCTGAGTGAATCGTTATCATCGCCACGAGTGTCACCTCCAACAGGCGATCGTTCTGTATCACTATATAGGAGCTATGTACATATATATATTCCGCAACGGAAATAAAGTTAACAAAGTTTTCGCTAATGAACAAAATTTCCTCCAATATTCGATTGAACCTGCAGAAAGTTTAAGCAAGTAGCTACCACCAATACCAGTCCCAGTCGACAGTAAGTGTGGCGTCAAGGATTGTGATGGTCAGTGAAGAAGTTTTTCGTCGTCCTCGATTCAGAAACTCACTATTTTAGCCGATGCGTTGGTGTTTCGGTTGCTGTATCTTCTCGGTGAGTTTTTCCGCAGCAGGGGTGCCGAAAAACGTGGGGGTTCAGCTGAGTTTTCTTGTTACATAAATTGTCTATATCCTCATTTTCCAATTAACAACAAGAAACTTTTCTATCGGCGTTGTCGTCATCGTGGTTGCTTTGATTTATTTCGTTTTGGCTGACGATGGCATTATGGTTGTAGACGTGCCCAGCTTATTGCATTTGCAAATGGGGAAAGTTTTTCGTATACTTATCGCTTGACAGTGTGCAATCGGGGATGGTGAAAATGGTGTGATGAATTTTTACTTTTACAGATGGTGACAATGAAGAATTAATAGATTATCGAGTGCCGTTTCAGTGAGCTTAAATGTTTTGCGCTCTACTTAAATTTTAGAAAGGTTTTTTATGGTCCAAAAAAGTTTTAAGACATTAAACATGTTTCCGCTGATAGCAGTTAAGCTTGTTGTGCGACCTTTTCTTACCATTTGAAATACTTTTAAGATATTTTCATAAGCGCCAAATAGTCGCTAAGGCATTGGTACATACCTAAATGGTTTGCCAAATCGATTTTTAAGGAATCGTCAGTTCGTCATTTTAGACGAGTTTTGAAGCCCCTATTAAGCCATCTAGTCTACAATTTTATGAAATAAATATGCAAGATGTTTTGTTTGGATCGATTAAAATCGAGAGAAAAATGCAAATGAAAAGAAAGTCTGTTTTGAAGGATTTTTTTAACTTCCCAATTCCCAGTGGGAAGTTTTTGTAATCGGGCCCGATTTTACGAATCCCAAAATTGACATATCTTCACGTTTTAAGGTCTCTAGCATATCAAAAATCCGTCGTATTTAGAGACGTATATGTGTGTTTGTATGTACGTATGTATGTACGTATGTTCGTTCATAGTTATTTCTCGTCTTGATTATATCTCGAGAACCAAAGATGATGACATTTGATCGGTTTCATTCGAAAAGTAATTACGTTAATTAAAACTGAGTGAATTTTTATCAAAATTAGTACAGCCGTTTTTTATTGAGGATGAAAAAAATGAAAAAAAATCAAACTAGCTTAAACTAATGAAATGCACTATTCATTCGTGCAGATTCGAAAAACCTTCACAGTATTAAATGGGAAGTGTGGTTTCAGGGTGACGGACGGCAACCTCTTCAGGCGCTGTCATTTACCATCCGCCACCAGACAGCACGACCACGATTAGGCTTATTGATGGATTAAGCTCATTATACTTCAACTATTTTTAGTATTTGTATCCACGAAGTATAACGACTGTCAATTTTCGTATTATTCATACGTAGCAATTCCATACATATTACGGTTTTCGAACCTCCGTGTCTAGTCGACAAACACCTGCCCACTAGTGTGCTTTTTTTTGGTTCGCAACTCTGCTAACACTATTATTGCACATTAATGGAGGTTCTTGTTTCCAAGGCTTTTTGCACAGTATTTTTTTATTATTATTGTTCTAAATTATTGCAATTATTTTTATTATTATTACTCTGTTAGGAGTAAGATCGAAGCGTCCATCATTCCAAAGGGAAGAAAAAGCAAAAATATACAGCAGAATAGGAAAAAAATGAGATGAGATGAAAGGAAAAAAGGATAGGAGAGGAAAATGGAAGGGCGCAAGGAAGAGGAAAGAGAAATCGCGGACATGATGAGCACGTTGGAAGGAAGGAAAGAAGGAAGGACGAGTGGGATTTGGTGGAGTTAACGGTGGATTCCAGGGCCAAAGAGAAGGACAAGGAGGCCGAGGAAGAGAAAGACGGGGAGGTTGAGGCTTTGGTAGAGGACGACCAGGCGGCGGAGACGTTTCTCTCTCTCAACGCTTTCATGGCTAAATAAAAAAAATAAAAAACTTCTCAATGGAAACTGGGGAGTTCATAAAACTAATAACAATAATTATAATAATTTATAATAATAATAATAATAATAATGATAATGATAATAATTAATAGTAATAATCATTACTAATAAAACAAATCAATGTTTCTTTATTTACTCTAATGAGAAGTTAGTCCAGTGGACTTTGAGGGTTGCGCGTAGACCTTTTTTTTTGAGCGTATACTATCCCCAAACTACAGATTGTTGAAATTTTCGGAAAAACCATCATTCACCGTGAAAAATAAATGTTTTTCTACTGGCGTCACTTTTGATAAATAACATGTTAGCATGTAACAAGACATTTAGAATTAATCATAAACCGTCTAAATGTTGTTCAAATTCAAGTCCTTTGTTAGAAATTTGCAAACATTTTAGAAATGAAAAGTTTCTGAGTGGTTTGATAAATTACACTTTTCCGCGATAAATTTTTATAAACCTATTCATTTTTAACCAAGGTAACATTTCGTTTTTTCATAGACGAATTGAAAAACTTGCTGGAGAATATGATGTTTGTTTTGAGGATAAGCCTTGTGTTGAAAAAATCTAACTAAAATTTATTTGATATGGAAAATATATCAAGTTTCAATTTGGCCGAATCTTTAAAAAAATCGTGTATCTTTGGCTGCAAAATGATTTCGCTAGCCTAAAATATCATTTTTTAAGTCAATAATTCTACTTTATCAAGGTACACAAATTTCTCGGACTGCATTAAAAAAGGTCAGAAAATTTATATCATCCAATTCTTCTCGAAGGATCAAATGACAGTAACTGGTCCATGCCAGCGAAAAAGTTAACACAAGTCGAAAAGATATCTACAAGAAATAAATTTCTCATTTTCAACCTGTACTCCTCATACATCAAAATAATGAGATATGAGTCAATAAAGAATTTCTCTCAAAAAAATAATCTCTTTACAATATTTACATGAATCTTCCCTTCGAAATTCCTACGTCTTGTTGACACGTTCAAAATTTATATTCCATCATATTTTTTTGCGCAGAGCACTGCCATTGGAATCCTATTGAATCCTCACCAGGATTTTCGTAGCTGAATTTTTGTTGATGCCAGGAATGCGTTAAAGTTGATGACTACAAAAATAAAGGACATGTCTACGCCAGACATTTTTCTCGCTACCGGTTCAGCATTTTTCACATCATCAAATTGTTGCTGTTATTTTGTCAACTTCTCGGTTGTTACTATGCAGTTCGAGTTATCCTTTTTGCACACACAACATTGTTTCCGAAATTTCATTTTATATATTGACAGGTCCGCAATGAACAGTTCAGTTAAAGAGCATACAAAACACCATTATGAATTATTAACTTTGTTGCCTGGCGGTTTCCGTAGCAATGGTGGTAGCAACCAGCATTATTGGATTTTGCTTTTAGCGTTTCCTGTTGCGGTATATTTTTCCATATATGTACAAGAATCATCCGTGGAAGTTATTATTCGTGGGAGAAGTTCTTTTATTTTACCAACGATCTTCCCATACCGCCATGCAATGTATCGTCATCGTGACCACGAGTACATTGGAACGTGTGTAACATCTCGACATGAAAATAACGTTCATTTTTTTCGGGTGGGTTGTAATAGGATGAACATTTTCGGATGAGATGTCTGATGGTGCAAGGAAAGTCAAGGAAAACATGAGTTTTTTATATGGTAATAGCTTTTATCATAAAATGAAGAAAATTTCAGGAAATTGATTCGGATGATCCATTTAAATAATTTGCATTTATTTTCAGTAAACGAGAAATTTGAAAGATCAAGAAACGATTAGAAATTTTTAAATGAAAGGTTTTCTTGGAAAAGTCACTTTAAGTTTATTGAAAAATTATTTGATGCTTGAGAAATTCATTGAATATTTAACACAATACATATTTCAAATATGGTTTACAATTTCAGCTGTTCAAATTTCGAAAAAATCATTTTTTGACATGAGTTTATGATGATTTATAATGGCACACTCCAAAGACTTTACGAAAACTAAATAATGCTTGCTTTGTGTCATCCTATAATTCTGTTCTCAAAAAGATAAAATATCAAAATTTCAAATGTTAATTGTTTCTGTTTGGAAGTGAAGATGTTTAATAGTACTTCCAATTACCTAAAAATCGGTTAAAAATTGTTCAAAATAAGGGTAGCGGGTTCAACGTTATTTAGTATTGAAGAAGTATTGGCACAAATTAAGACCAGCTTCATTTTAATTTTGTGATTCCAAACAAATTTGCACACGAAATATGGATTTTAAACGTGAGATTTCACCAGGAGGTTTAAACTTCTCCGTCTTCTCAGTGTAAGAGTACACTTTCTGCGGCTTCTAATGCCCCATCACCTACGAAGAAATCTACCAGTCCTACCTAGTGATGGAAGCAGTTTCATTCCGAATTCAAGACTCGTTTATATTCACTTGTAGTATCATAGTTAACCAAAACCACTCTTCCTGTTTTTGGATTACGACGTTTCCGTTACCAAGCAACAACATATACTACAGAATACTTAAGGAAAACAAAATATTGATTTTTTTTTAGATTCTTGCAACAAAAAAGAATGATTCAAAAATGGTTTTTGGTGGCTAGAAGTTCTAAAAAATGATTGACGTTAGCTAGTAAGTACCGAAAAATAAGCGGGATCGAACTAGGTGATTTATTTTTATAGAGAAGTGGTTTCAAATGAAACGGATTCGGCCGGGGATAACTAAGAAGCTTCGAGTATTTTCTTCATAAGAAATCTCGTGATATCTCCTAGTAGTAAGCGCTTTTGCTCTCTGATTAAAAGCTGCAATGCATTTTGTAAAATGAAAACTAATTTAATGTAAGAAACAGAACCCCCCTCATAAAAAACAGATATTTCCAAGGCAGGCTAACTAATGAATATGGGAGGTGAATTTGGTCCAATAGATCAACAAGTCAAACAAATCGAACTTGTTTTTACCTTTATAGACCAGGGCGGATCTGTAAAAAAACGACTACATTTGAGAGGGGGCACACTGATTTCTGCGGGAAAGATTGGGGGAATAACTCGTATAACAATAATTGACTTATGCTCCCTCTCAAAAAAGTCGGGAACATTAAAAAAAATCAAAATTTTTAAAAAATTGAGGAAAAAATCATTTTTTTCTTACTTTTCTCACTCCGAACATTAAAACGGTTCATTTTAGGTCAAAGTTGTGTCACAATAAAAGTTGCGTAATAAAATTTTCTATAAGATAGGATTGGTCAAAAATCTTAAATTATTTAACCCTTGTCGCAAATTGTAATAAATGTAAAAAACGGGGGAAAGACTTTTTTATTTAATTTTTTTTATCACTTCAAATGCACTTAGGACCTTCATACTTCGCCTAAAAATTTTTTACAATATATAGAAATAGCAAACAAGGTTTCTTTAAAATCCATTCAGTAGTAAATTAATTTTTAAAAAATCAAAATTTTTGAAAGCTTCCAAGTCAGAAACCTAAGCTTGTAAATGTTTTAAATTTTTTTTCACATATGAAAAAGCACTCTACAAAGTTAAAATCGAACTATTATGGCGGCCTCAGCAATTTTTGCTAAACTTGGTAATAAAACTCTAAAACTGTGCTGGGCGGTTGCGCATTTAGTCGTAGGAGCCATGCTTCCATCAACAGAGAGTTTTAGGATTCAAACGCCTTGCAAGTGGTCATCAAAAGAGCACCGTGTCCATTCGACACTTTTCAACCAAATTTGGGTTGGCATAACTCTGTGTGCGATTCATGCTAATTGACCCTTGTAATTTATGTGTTTATGTTGTTCATGGGTACATTCTGGGCATGCGTGGCTTAATTTAAATGAGTGCAGAGGAACGCGCATGCGTGGCATAATACGAATGAGTGCAGATGAACGGGCATACGTGGCATAATACGAAGGAGTGAAGATGGACATGTGGTTGTACATGTGGTTTCACTACACGTCCATGCTTCTGAAACCAAAAAACACGACAACGCTAGGAACAATTCGGTTTTTTTTCGGGATTATTTCAACAGATTTAATTAATAAGTGCTTAAAAAATTCCTCGAAATTATAAACAATACTCTATGAAATGAATTTCAATTTTGAAAAGAGAGCAAAACTTTCATTCATTCATTTTTCATTTCATCTTCAATTTATGTATTGCGATTTATGTATTCTATTAAATTCCACTATTTTCTGTACAGCATATTTTTTGAGACAGTCATATGGCTGCTCAATATATAAACTTTTAATGTCCTTAAACTTTTAAAGATATATTTCCAAGTAAATTTGTAGTTTTATATATGGAAGAAAAAATTAAGAGTATGTCCCAAATGCAATCGCCTCCATCCCCGAGAAAAGGAGAAACAATAATTTTGGTATTTTTAAAATATATTACTATCAAAAAAATTCTAGGAAATTCAGAAAAAATGAATTGATTTGCTAGAAATTTGAAAAACACTGGAAGCAAAAAATAGCAAGATAAAGAACTGAGTTATATTTAAATTCAAGGAATTTTTTCCCTATCCAAAAATAGGGTTCTTTTGCAAGCTTAGACGTTCATAAAACGATTTCCTTGAAGGAGTACATTTTGATGATTTTTCTGATAAATAAAAATTCTATTGATGAGTTAATTTGAAAATTTCTTCATATTGTGGCTGGAATTCATAAAAAGTTTATTGGAGAATTTCAAATTTAAAACTTGCAGGCAACTGATTCTCCCGGAAAAAGTGTGTTTTTTTCGTGACAACAGTCCTGATATCATTTCAAAAAGGATCTTAAAAGAAAGGGTACAATGTTTCCCACATGAATGAAGTTAAGTCGGTGGCAGCAAAAATCGAATTCTTTGCCAAATTTTTTTTCGAAAGATACTGAAAACAGAAATCGCCCAGTAGCATGTGACTCCGCTGGGGAAAAAATGAAAAGCCCCCCGTAGCAAGTGACTGCTTCGGGAAATAGTGTGTTTTTATTGCAGAACTAGCGATGAGATCCTTCCAAAAAGGATCTCAAAAGAAAGCTAACGATTTTTGCCAACTGATTGCAGTTAAATTAGTGGCAGAAAAAATTGCAGTTTTTCCGAAAAACCATTCGAAAGGTACTGGAAACAGAAATCGTCCAGTAGCAATTGACTACCTCTTTCCTATTTAATTATGTTTCAGAAATTTTTTACAATCCATTAAAGTTGTTGAAGTTTAAAACCTCACATCGATGCCATGAAAAGATAAACATTTTAATGAAAAACCAAATAAGATGACAATGAATCCTTTTGTATTTTGGGAAGAATAATTGGAGAGTTACTGTTGACGTGGAAAACTTACTTTAAGCATAGTGATGGGGAATTTGAGATGTGCTGAACATTAGTCAAAAATCAAGCAAATCTGCCTTATTTGCGAATTGGTTTATAACTTCTTCGAAAGTTAGGCAAGCACTTTTAATGGGAAACTCCGTAAATATATGTTTCTGAAAATATAACTCAAATAATATGATGAAAGTCCGTTAAAGAAAGGTCCAGCACATTAAAAAAATCGTATGTTCTAGTTCCTTCCGTGCTTACAAGTGGATTTTGAATTTGAAAGTTGAACCATTTTAGAGTAAAATGGTTTTCATCACTTTAACAGCTTTTCTAAATTGCCTTGTTCATCATAACAAATTTCGAGCAGTGCACTCAGCTTATGAAGTCTTCACTCAAGGCTCAATAGGATGAAATAAATGTGGCTCGAACTAATCATGTAAAGCGAGTTTCCCAGATTATATTGCAGTTTGGCACAGCTTGCAAAGTATCTTTTCGCAAGCGTAGCTCTAAATTTTCATTGTTAGAACATTTTCCTCATAATCATCAAAATTTAGATGTGATACGCTTCCTCGCCAAACTCAGTAGATTCATATTCGAACAAATCTCTTGCCAAATGATCAAATATCTTCCCGAAAAGACATTGATAGCGCAAATATACGAAAGCATTATCACATCCTCTTGACTAGAATCCTAGCTCGTTTGTGTAATTCTGTCTGTAATTTGACGATAGTGCCTAGCCGGGCTAACGACATATTGAATTCTAGCCAAGATATTAACACTTAGCGTAACTTAATTTTGGCACAATCACTTCTCTTCTGTATGTTTCAAATCAATGGTACAAACATATACTATATGTCTACACGAGAGTATCCTTTAGATGGACACCACCAAGGCTCGTTAACCACACAATAGACGGCAAACTATCTAATCAATATTCCAAATGAGTTAAGGGTGCGAGTGAAGCAATTCGGAATATCATCAAACGAATCGTTCAACTAATTCATCCGTACATTTTGACTATGTTTTGAGGATTCATGGAAAAAAGACTGGATTTTCCAAACACTCGAGAATGAATGGGTAGCCAATCCTGCATACTGGGCACCAATTTAATTTATTTGACGCCAGGGAATTAGCTGTATCCCATACGGTCGTTATCGGCCACTTAAATCCTTATCCAGAAAATGTAGAATTCTCCGTCATTTGCTCATTCTCTGCTGAGTTCTTTGCTAGGAAACCAAGTGAAATTCTTTTCCGATGAAAAACGTTTCGATCCATGATCAATATTCGAAAGGAAACCGCGTGAGAAGAATCTTGAATTCATGCATGCTATATTTCATGCTCCGAGGTTTTTTTCTAAGAATTTATGGCTTCTCGTTTCGTTCGTAATCTCTTTGCATGTTTTCGGGTAATAAAGGCACGAATTCAGGATATAAGGACAGAGAGCAAGAGAAAAGAAGCTCTTTCTATTGTTGACCACGAGATCAAGATGTAGAAATTAGACAGGATAACAAGCTGTGGAAAGCGATAAATTGGACGTTCAGTCCTTTGAAATAAATCACTCAATCCTTGATGGCTAGAAATGAAGATGATGAATGCTAAATCGGTGTGAGGTGAAATCGATAGGAACCCATTTGATTTCGCTGGTTTGCATTCAATTCCAATCGCAGACTCTATTGTTCGTCCTGTTTTGTTATATGCACTTCCTGCTAATTGGCAAACAAGAAAATCATAAAATCAGTGAGTCGTGATAATTGTAATTTTCGATTTGCTTTGAAATGCGTCAATGGCACAGCAATATTGATACTGTTAATAATATAATGATTTCATCATAATCAAGGGATGAGGATGGTTGGGTAGAGCATGAATGATGGCAATTGCTTTTCAACGAAGATTTATGATTGACATAAGGTACGGACAATTGATTTTTAACTTTATTAGGCGCTTTTCACTGTTGTCTCTTTGTGTTTGTTAAAGAAGTTTTTAGAAATGCTTGAAGAATTTGGAACAGCACGGAATGAAAAAGGTTGATTTTCACGGTATTTGGTAAAGTTTCGGAAAATTTACAATTGATTGGGATCATTAGTTTAATGAATTGATTTTCGGTTGGTAGCTTTTGATCGTTTTATGATTGTGTGGTATTCAAGGTAATATTATTTGAAGATTTTTAGGGAGGCAGAAGGTGTTGCCAAAATAACGCTGTACATGTTTGGACGGAAAAGATAAATAAACTTGAAAAATCTAGATTCCAACGTTTACATCATTGTAGGAATCGACTCTAGGAAACAAATCCGACCATTGAATAAAGTAAAAGACAATAAGAGTTAATTTAAATAGCCAATTAAAAAAATAATCTTGCCTAGAAATCCAGTTCAATAGTTTATAAACAATTTCTAAAGTCAAATAATCGATATAGCATATTTTGATGTATCCAAAAAAACATCTAACCATTAAAGTGATGTAATTATTACCAAATAAATACATCACTTCATGCATAGACAAATATTACTTAACACCTCATAAATTTTCCTCGCGACATCGTAAAAAAATCATTGCGTAGCTTTTGTTATTGATACTTTCATGTGAAACTCGGTACATGTTTAGTAATCCGACACCACTCGTTTCAGCGAGTAGATTTGCTTTTCTTTGATTGCTTGTGTCACTTGAGAAATTTACAAGTAGTGAATAATAATTACATCAAGTACCTTTTCTGTTGTGTAAAGCAATTTTTTGGCATTGTGTATCATTGATTAGGTCAGGCAGTATTTGACCAGCTATGGGTGCTAGCATTTAGAATTTGTATACATAGCGAAAAAGATTTGAGAGAAAATACAGTCTTCTTAGAACTACTGAACGCGTTTTACATTGTGCTTAACTATTTCGGCACTCTGAAAAGACTCCCTGGATTGTGCCTATCTAGCGGAACTTTAGGTGATGTCTATTATCGGCACTTTTAATCTTTGGCAAGTGGCATCAAAATTGCGCGCCAATCTTCCACATAAATATTAATTTGTCTGTTTCCACATCATATATAATGCCTCCTTAGAATTCGTGAGAGAACCAACGTTAAGTGAGCTCAAAAGAACGATAAGATAATTGGATAGAATTGGCTAGGAACAAAAAATCTTATAATAAATCATGCATGTATCTCTGAAATGGGTTCAAAACGGACTAGAATTTTAACCTAAAATAACCTAAAAAATGTTTAAACGTTCCGGAAATATCCCAAAAGGTATTTAAAAATTCGCTGAATAAAACTCGAAACCACATCAAAAACAAATCTACAACAAGCCGCGAAGTGCGACCCTTGAGGTCCACACGGTCAACTTCCCAGTAATATCTAGATAAACATTAAAAATATTAAACACAATAATAATTTTGAAAATAATACTACTTTAAATAATAAAAAACTACTCCAACGATTTTTTTCAAAATTTGATAGATTCACAAAATCGTTGATACGCGTCCATTGACACCTTAACAACGCAAATTGTACGTTTGGTTCGCGAGATATAACGCATGACAGAAATGACCTTCAAAGGGGCAAAACAACAAACCCTCTCGAACGAAGTATCTCAAAAACTAATCAGCTCTTAAGATTGCAAAGACGCTTCGATTGACACCTCAACGAAGTCGATACGACTTTGTTTACGTGAGTTATGCTCGTAGAAAAAAGTGTCCCATATACTAGGAAGTTAAAAAGTTACTATGAAAAATGTCGTGTGTGTTCTAAAAAGATAATAAAGGACGCTCATCTCCTAAATTTATCAACTGGCTAAGCAAATTTTGGAAAATATGGTTGAATCCTATTGGGTACATGCAGTTTCATCTAGTTTTGAGGTCAGCTAATGCTATCAGCGATACGAAAGGACTTTAAAATTTGAATTTCTCGAAAAACTCTGCCCATTTTGTTTCGAAATTCATAAACCAGATTTAAATCATCGATCTCCATTTTTGAAGCGGAGAGTCGTTTTGTTTTTCAATTAAAACGAGACGAAAGTGTACAAATTATAGTATTTACATAAATTTTTATTTGCTAAATCATTCCGAATCCTTGCAGAAGAAAATATCAAAAATACCACCATAATAAAATTGAAAAGAATTTTCATTAATCCAAAACACATTCGAACGCATTTCGTGGAAGTTAGTCACGGGAAAAAAAAACTTTTTACAAATAATTCCCGAAATTCTCCAAGAATGCTTCTTAATAATTTGTTGTTCCCACAACGAACGTATCCTTTTTTCGGTACATAATCTGCAGTATTTCTGGTAGTCATTGTTTCATCATAAATTTCCCATTGGCTATTTTCCACCGAAAATTCTAGCTTAATCCGTATGTGCCTTTGGGCTATTTGTCCTTTTATGCTTTGTACTGTGTAGTCCGTTACGTCCTTGAGTCTCTTTTCTTTGGAGTAACTTGTTTATTGTAGCAAAATTGAATTGAATTCATGTTCAATTAAAACAGATAAAGATGGATGGGATGGTTGGTGTTGCGGATTGCGGCATTCTGAAAACTTTTTAATTGCAACGGATGTTTCTTCTTTGGATTAAGGACAAAATAATAATTGTGAGTTTGTTGTTAGGAGACATCTGGAATTTTTGTTATTAGTATTTGAATTTTTTTTCATAATGAAGTGCCAGGATTTGAAGAGATAGAGAGGTTTGGTTTATGGAAGCGTTGTTAATTTTGTTCGAGAGACGTGAAGAGAATTAGGTCGAACCAATCTGGATTCGGCCTGAATCGGGAGCTATGCATCTGAGTCCTTTTATTTGATGTATTGTATGCTCAGTTAAATCATCTATGAACAAAAATAGATCCAAGTTTTGACCGAAGTACGAAAATTAATGGCGAAAAATAAGTGCTTGTATATCATTTGGTCCATATTTTTTTTCATGAAATATAATTTTAAAAGGACAATTTTTCCCCTTTTTGCTTTGGGCAATAAGCTCTTTGCATCCTCAATAAATGCCGTCAAACTAGCAAAACATAATAACCTCATTAACAACCCAACAGCTACGTAAATATTTAACAGATCAAAAACAGAACCCACCAAATATCATCGTGCCAAGTAAGTTGCTTGTCACGAATCCTTCCCAACTGTTTCTGGCTTCGTTACCTTGTGCTTTGCAACAACGTTACCGAATCCAGATGACTACAATGCTGACGAGGACGATGCTGATGAATAAAATGCTACACCACTAGCACTGTCACTATTTGCAACTCACCCCGAAAAACATTTTCATCCCTCACTCATTCACTGTACGAAATAAATTTTTCCCGAGAGTACACGATATTTTTCAACTTTGGCTGTTTCCGCTTCACGGATGGCTGAGGTGCGGCTAGGATGAATTTAACTTGGCTTTCAATATCGAGTTGTAGCGAAGCGAAGGATACCGAAAAGCGAGAAAAGCACTATTTTCGCATCTATTTGCCTTGTGTTTTGTGAAAGGATCTTTTTTCCGTTGACTTGACTGAATATGGCACAAAGAAGAGCCACAAGCACGCACACACACACTAACAAATACCGACCGGTTTCAAAACACCAAAGTAGAAATTCGGATACGGAAGAACATGCTGGTAAACTACTCAACTTTTTTTCCCTGGTGTAGATCTATTTGAGACTGGGACAGGGTAATCGCAAAGCAGTAAGGATACAAATATTTTTTTTCCACTTTCTCAATTGTTGAAGGATTTCGGCTGCTATTTATAGGCAATAAGTTTTCCAATGTATTGCACGGTGAGAACTTTATGATTCTTTGGGGAGATACAGTTCATACAGAAATGTTTTAGGTTTCAGGGATTGCGGCTTCATGTGTCCGGATGTTTTGAGTAATATGTATTCCCTTGGTATTCGAAGAACGTGAATCAAGACGGTGAAATGATCAGGCAGCAGGATAAGTATCAAAACAGTTTGCAGCTGGTAATCTGTTGGTGACGTCTTATAAAGGTTAAGTTTTTATAAACCTTTGAATGTCACAAGAATTTTCTATGAATAATCTGTCCAATTGCTTTTCCAAAACTTTAATGAGCACTTAGCACATCGTCTTGTATCCCTTAAGCGTATCCACCTGTGTTATACTACCATGGTAGACAACTAGCACTGAACCTTATCAATTTGGTCAAAGTCCCTGAAGGACCGTAACTCTGTGCCTAAGAATTGCACGCGAACAAAGTGCACACCGGAAAAATGTTTCTTCTCAAACGCGAACGTATAGGGAACTGTTTCGATGTTGTTAGATAATTTCTATACTCGCTGAACAGCCCAGATGAACGTGAAGCTTGAAAGCTCTCCCGGAAAAAACATCCTTTTTTGAGGTGGATTGAATTGTTGCGGCGCATGAGCCATTGGAATATGGCTGGAAGACAACGGTCTACTGCAAGAGCTACCGAGACACACATTCAAGAAAAGTGTTTGATTGCATTGGGAAACTTCCAGTGCCACTGATTTCCCAGAAAATCAAGGAAACCATATTTCATGGGCAGTCATTTCCTTTCCATTCAATTATGTTGTGTACTGTACGTCTATATTAGCCATTTGGGCATGGAAAAGTGTTTGTAATTTTTCCGAGAACTCATGATTTACTAGGTATTCACTGCATATGTCCTTTTGAACTAGCGCATCTGAATGTCCTGGGAGTTTATTAAAGCTTTTGGTGACCAGATGTGTGTTTACGAACATCAAACTTTTTAATAAATACAAATTAGGTTTATGAACAAAGAAGTACAGATTTGGTTATAGATATGGTGCACAGAATTAGGACACTGGTTTTGTTTTCAACGAAATGAGGAGCCTTTCTACTTTCCATGTGTATTTAATTAATGCTACATGCATGTAACTAGGCTAGGGTAATTTGTCATGTATTAAATAATTTCTAAGAAAGGATGTTTTCATGTCGCTTTTAGACCTTTCGTAGGTCTTAGATTGCATGTAATTGAATTCTTCTATTACGGGTATATCACTTTTATGGGGAGATTTTCTGGTGATTATTTTTAAAGGGTACCATTTGCAAATGATTCTTGCAACTGGACACAGAACCTATGAAACTAAACAAAACGAAAGCATAAGAACAATTGTCCACGTCGTTGAATTGTTGCAAACATCGAATAGGGGTGACTCTTCTTAGCATGAATCGAGCTTAAGTGGAAAGGTTCAATAATAATGTCTGGCAGAAATTTCCTTGCATCAGATTTCGAAAGAATAAATTGTGGGATATTCTTTGTAACTATATAAGCTAATAGCAAAGAAAAGTTTGAAAGTGTCCCTTTTGCTGGAGAGTATCACTCCTACTTGCCAACGGATAACGATTAGTCAACTGCTCGAATAAGGAATAACCGAAAAGGCACATGGAGCAAATTGTCTTCAGAAATCATGACTTCCTAAGGAAGGCTTCAGTCAAACCACTAGCAAATCTGAATTTTCAGAATATTATAGACCAGTTTCTGATACTCTACGAACATATGTTACAATTACTGTTTCGGGAAAAATCCATTCACGATCAGAAACCATACAAATAATCACAAAAAATAAAACCTTAATTCCCAACTATTCAAACATTCAATTTAATTCCTCAAGACAAATCTCATTTTCAATTCTACGCTGGTAAATAATGGTCCACATATTCAACTAGTTAGTGTCTTTCTTTTCCCAGAAACAAACAACATCCAAACTATTCTTTAACTACTTTATTCCTCCTCGAACTTTCAAATACAAATCTAAACCTCTTACAGTCTACATCCTAGTGAAAATCGCAGGGGACACAACATCTCTTCAAGTCCCATTGAGACAATGTCGATAGCCGCCATCAAACCGAAAAGGAAAAGGGATATACGAATTTGAGGTAAACAAAAAATAAACTACAATCGAAATAAAAAAAAGGTCGTATGAAATGGCGCAAGCAAAGAAAGGACGAACGACAAAAAAAAACGAAATCCTTATTCGAATTTTGCATGATTCAATTAGAGCAAAACGATTCCAACACATGTACAAATCCAATTTAGCCATCTTATCGGCAGCATAAAACATGTTTCAGCAACAATGCTGGCGAAGGACTCTTAGAAACATGGAAACCATCACTTCAACATTGTTTTATTCGATGTTGTCGATTCATAGGGTACTGCCCAAGTCATTTTGGGAGAATTGGGAGGAAAATCTACTTTCACCCCTTGTTCAAGTCTCGTTCCCACGAGGATCAAGTGACAAAATAATTTGGCTTTCGAAGAAATGGAAAGTTTCACACCGTAAATGGACTTTAGGAGTTTTGCCGTCCTTTGCACGCATACACACGCAATGAAAAAGGTTTTGCCGCTTGTTGGAGCCTCGATGGAGTCAGTTGGTGCTGGAAAATTAATAAAGGACGGTGCGACAAAGCCATTAAGGCAACGACAAGGATATGCTGAAACGGACGTATACTAGGGAAGGGCGAACATTTTATTGAAGTTGATTGAGCTAGACTTGTGCCAAGGGATGTGTCCCTAATTTTGAAGTTAATTTATTAATTGGTGCCATGAGTTTTGGTGCTAATTTAAGAAGAAAAATCCAGCATCGAATTCCGGAAATTGTAGACCCTAAATGGTCAAAAACTTCAACCTCAAAACGTATGTCCCTTGATTCAAAAACTGATTCCCAATTTAAATTCAGTTTTACTATTTCTCACTGCCCCAGCAAAGTTATTATTTCCGCTTGGCGGGAAACATCAACAATATTTCGGAAAAAAGTCCTGAACTTTTTTTTTGAAGTTTTCGCATGAATTTTTTCGGATACACAATACGAATCCCTGCTGAAATACAAATATAGGCACAGGGATAATTTATGCGTTCGCCTGCCACCGCCAGTTGAAGACGCAAAAGGACGATGTCGAAATGGTTGAAATAGAATCATGGAGCAATGACATTATCGATATAACAACAACGAAGGTGGCACTGGTATCAATATAGAAATTGAAACGATTTCACTCAGTGGAAAATTGGGTATACATAAATAAGCTTCTATGGTTGATGCGGAAGCACTATCCAAGCGACTTTTTCAGAAACGTCTTTCAAAAGGACGTCGTCAGTGGCTGAAGAAAGGAAAATGTTCCCTGTAAAATACAGCAGGTCGACTTATTGGCGCACGATTTCCCTGTTTGCGTTTCCACGCTCGGCATAACAGTATAGCGATATTAGTTAGGAATAGGCCATATTATGGGGTGATACCAGCAAACAGGATTGAATAACCATCGATGGCTGTGCAGACTCTCCCGTCACATCGAATATTGTATTTGGATTGTAAGAGGGGTTGTTTTGGTAGCTGCCAAGGTATGATGATGACAATTGAATTTAGATTTGGACCTGATTTACGTAGCCGACACGGACATCATTGTTATTATTGTTGCGTTCGAGACAAGATATGTCTGGGGAAACCAGTGAACCTAATTAGGAACAGGAAATGATTTGTCGGTTGTGGTTTTTCCTATGGCTCAATTTGGGGTTTTTTCGGTCACTTTGAAATATGGTTTTAGATTTGAGCGGGATCAATTTGATTTCGTCGATGTTATGTGACCAACAAGGAGATTTGGTGGATAGATTTCAAGATTGATTGGCACTGATTAGTGCTTTAATGCAAAGTTGATTTTGTGTTAAACACTTAATCTAAAACTGCTTGATTATCTTAAATACAAAAGGGTCGTTTTTATGACATGTTTATTAAGAAGAATACGATTATGCGTAGCAAAATAGTTTATCTAGAGAATTATTAAGCCAGCATCAAAGTGAAACCATATAAAGGTTTAGGACTAAATCGGAAACTGTTTTTAAGCATTGTTCAACGTTCTGAAAAGCGCAGAGTTTGGACGTTTCCATTAGAAAAGTCAGTTCAAAGGTACGACTGAAAATTTGAGCATGATAAACTTTTTAGCTAAAAGCTGTGAGCATTTGGTCACACTGGGCGGAAGATGAAAAATTCAGGTCTCTATCCAATTCTTGACCTTAAGGTTGAAATCCATCAAATCAGCAAGATAATTTATTGAAAGACCAAAACGATACGCAAGCCAAGCTGATATTAGAATACAAGTAGATTTTATTAAAAGTGTGACCCAACTGTTTCAATGAGTTGACGAAACAAAAGGCAAAACTTAAAGGAAGATCGATTGTAGTCTGTTTTACGGATTCAAAGCCAAAAAAAGTCAATAAGCTAATGAAAGATCACAAGATTGACTGTGATATTGACTCTGAAAACACTGTTTCGTTATATTGTATTAAGGATTTTCGCAGGATTGTTACTATACAGCCAAATATAAATATATTTTTTTAATTGTTATGTTTGAGATGGTTTGAAATTTAACGTAAAACTCACTCCTTAATTAGCTTGATTGGTGAATTACTCGAAATTTCAAATATGCAGTACTCAAATCTGTAAGTTTGATTCAGATTAATGAAGAAGTGAGACATAACATCGAATGATCTTATACGGTGAATTGATCCTTTGGTTTTTTTGAAGTATTCCTTAATCTAGCTGTGAATCCACCATCTACATTACCATGTAAACAAAAAACAACTATAACTAAGTCTTTAATGAAGAGTTTCTAAAAAGGCGAAATATTTAAGGACACCATATTTTGGATGAAATCCGTTTGATCCAAACTATATCCTTTGTTTCAATAGATCCCTTTCTTGTTCCATTTCACTAGCAAAAATAATCTGTTCGCGCTTTCTCCACGAAAAACTTTTCCGTCGTCGTAAGCAAGCCCATTATTGAATGTTCATTTTTATGTTTCGCATGCTGTTGAAGTGACATCGGTAAATAAATGAGTCCGTTTACCAGCACCGACACTGAAAGATGCTCACTTGTTGTTGGGTGACATCAAAAATGTGACATCGCCGTGCATCACACACACAAACTGTAGTGGAAACCCATCCATGGAAAAGTGTCTTGCGAAAAAGGGGTGACAGCAATGGTGAAAATGTTGATTGGGAGCTAAGTGACTTTGCATTTAACGTTGATGCTTGATCCTTGCGACGTTCAACTTGGAAAATTGAATCAAGAAGTTGGGCTTCAAAAAAAATCGGATTGAGTTTCTCAACAAGAAGATTTCTTGACTGTTTGAATTTTTCCGCGGCAGACACAAGAAGGAAAGAGGTGCAGGCTTGATTGAACTTAAGAAAATGACTCAACAGATTTTCAATCAAACATTTTTTTACTGAAATTACTGACATTGCTACATTCCAAGCAAGCTATTGTCTTGAAAATTATGGTAATATACTGCAACTAGCTTTCTATTTTTTATCGAACAAAATTCTTCTTCCATCTTTCTTATCTTTTTCCGCCTTTGGTTTCCAAGTCTAATTCGCATATAAGAGAACCACATATTAAATACCGAAAGCAAACCGACCAAGCAAATCGCAATCCAAACTGAAATGTCAGTCTTTCACTTCGGGACCAGAATTTAAAAAAATGCAAACACTGCAACATCCATTTGCTAAAAACCAAAATAATGGACAAATAATCCACCCACAATGCACACTTCACATAAGATCCCCATGAACTGTTCCGTTAAAGGGATGACGATGATTCAAAGGGATAAACGAATTTCTATACTTGAAAGTGAACAGCAGCAGAAGTGAATGCTTTCAAGTTGTATCCTTGAAGCGGGCTGTTATCCTTCTTATGTCTTTACTAGAGGCTATTAACCTCTCGCTCAATTTAGGTTCGTAGATTATGTCGTCATCGTTGTGAGGACGAACTCCATCCCCAAATCAATAGAAGTGGGATGAAGCTTATGGTGAACATGGAAATAAAATGAATGTTTGATTGTTCGTTTCTGATACGAAATCAGTTGAATATACAAAACTGTAGAAACTAGCATAAATTTTTGGCAAAACAATGCAACGTCTAGACATGATAAGAAGTTTTTTGGATGCAGTTGTTTATGTTTTTTGGTCGTACTTGCCCAGCCGAAACAGTTTGAATGGATTGTATATTTGAGAAAACAAACAGGGCACTTGTCCAAGGACATTAAGGTCTAAATTTGTTGGAACAATGGGTAAATTTTGAGTATGAGTCTAAATGAAAGATGAACAATCTAATCAAATTGTCTTCTTTATCAGGAAGTGATCCCAAAAGTATTACAAAGTATTCAGTAGCTCAATCTGCTTCAAACAATTTCTTGCAACTCATAGTTTCCCTGAAGGCTAAAATCTAAACGAAGTACCATTTCTTTTCTTTAAAAACCAAGGATTGTTCGTATGTTTTAGGCTCTAGGTTGTTAATTCAATCTGTAGTTTTTTTTGTATTTTTCCAATTGAAAAGCATAAACAAGGCGCGAGGTGCGACCCTTGAGATCCACACGGTCAACTTCCCAGTAATATCTAGACAAACATTAAAAATATTAAACACAATAATAATTTTGAAAATACTACTACTTTAAATAATAATAATGAGAGGTATTCATAGCAGCAACAGGAATGAGTTAATATGAATCATATCATCTACAAAAGGTTTTTTTGGGATTTCCAACATTTAAGCAGTTTTTTTACAACAATTTCCTTAGAATAAAAGATATGAAGTACTGTCATTCGTATGAACCCTCTATACATGATAACTTTGAATGATTTTTTATTTTTAATTTAGTTTTTTTTTATAATCATGGAATATGGTCTTGCTGGTTTCTCTTCAAAAACTGATAAGAATGTATAGATTTTATAAACATGTATTACTGTGCTGTGCAAATCAGGTTAAAAAATTATTTTTTATGAAAAAACCTTAAAACCCTAAAAGCTTAATTTTTTGCATTTTCTTTTATTAAATCGAAAAGCGACTGAAACAATTTTTATGTAATGTTAAAAAAATTGCAACAATGTTAATACACGTCTATTGACACCTTATTGATGAAAATATTATATCTGGTTCGTGAGATATAGTGAATGATAAAAATGATCTTGAAAATCATGACTTTTAATGATTTTTTATTTTTAATTTAATTTTTTACGTAATCATGAGAAAAAGTTTTGATGTTGTTTTTACAAACATTGATTGGATTATATAAATTTTATAAACACTGGTTACTATAATCCGCAAATCAGGTTAAAAATTTATTGTTTATGGAAAAAAACCTAATTTTTTGCACTTTTTTCTCTTAATTCAAAAAACGGCTCCAAATTTTTTTATAAAATTTTTACAAATTCACGCAAATGTTAATACGCGTCGGTTGATGCAAATCGTATGTTTGGTTCGCGACATATAACGCATGACAGAAATTACCTACAAAGGGGCAAAACAACAAACCCCCCCCCACCGAAGTTCTCCAAAAACTAATCAGCTCTTAAGATTGCAAAGACGCTTCGATTGACACCTTAACCAAGTCAATACGACTTTTTTTACGTGAGTTATGCTCGTAGAAAAAGTGTCTACGAACGTACGTACGTACACACACACACTCGCACATACATCTCCCTTTCTAAAAACACTTTATATATACTCTATAGACCTTAAAACGTAAAGAAATGTTGAAAATTTCAATTTCGATTTTCGAGGCGATTACAAGAACTTCCCATATACTGGTAAGTTAAAAATGTCTCAGAGTGACACGAATTAATTTTTTTTAAATAAAATTAAAATAAATTTAAATTTAGCTTTTTTTATTCGGTAACTATAACAATAATCTTACTATCGTAGACTATTTAACTAAAACAATCAGAATTAACAATGATTCAACTTATCATTTCTAAAATACATCCTTGCACCCACTTGGTGTTACTGTTGGACCAGATCTTTGAATGGAACTCGTCCTTATTGCACTTCACTCACGCCATTTGGTAGCACCTAGTCAAATCTGTAAACAAACAGAGAAACAATGTTCATCAATATTCACATTTCTGAAACATTTTAATCTAAATAAAGTAAGTTGGGATGTTCAAAACCACTTATCCTGTCGCAAAACTAAAACAAACGTCATTCACACAGAATATATTGGGAAAGTTTTCTGAATCAATGAATCCACAAAATAGCAGCAATTTACATCACGTTGAATAGCAAAAGATGTTTTTGGCTTTGTGGAATATTTAAAATGCAGTCAGGATACACATATACATACAATGCATAGATGATATATATACGGGGATGTAATATGGCATGAAACCAAACGCTTTGTATGTTTTCATGCCTGTTTCACCAACCCATTCATTGGAAATTCAAAAAATATAGTTGTAGAAGGTGCTTCCTTTCCTCAACCACCATTGGACGTTATCCTGCTAAATGCTCACGTTTCGAGATTGGGTGACTAATATTCGTCTTTTGTGAAAATTGTGTGCTATCAACTAAAACCTGAACAAACTGAGTGATGAACGCAAGGAGCAAGTCTGGATGGACTGTCTAAACGGAAAAGTTTATATGTTCATCGGTGCAGCTGTTAGTATTTATCTGTTCACTCAAAGGAACTGAACAATTACATTCTTCAACATATGTCTTCCTAAAGATATATATATCTGACGTCCACTTGAAATCAGTTTACAGGCACTTTTCTGCCCTGTGTTTTTCGGGGTGGCTAGCAAAGATGTTGAATGGAGTTAAAATGGAGTTCAGACTGATCACCCCGACTAACTTTCTCTACCTTGGATGCACTCTGGTCAACAAAAGAGCACTTAAAACGACTAGTACTGCTTGGTGTGCGTGTTGGTTGCTGGCGATGATGGTGTTGGAAAATAAAATCTGCAATTAGCGTAGCACTAGTGTGGCTAGAGTGGTGGAAAACTGTAGTTGAAAATCACGAAATAAGTTTTCGCATAATGGACGACGGGAATGGTTTCCGCATTCGAAATGGAAGCATAGATATGCCATGAATTTTGGAGTTTGTCGAGTGATTTCATTATCTTGAATGAGAGATGGCAGTTGAACTTCTTAGTTTGCATTTCTAAGTGGTGAGCTGGAAGAAAAGTTCTTTCTTTGGAGTTTAACCATAGTTAATTGGTAATTGCTGCGTGTATTCTCACGAAAAAAACGACAATGGTAATTTCCGAAGATAAATAAGAGTACTCGAGTCTATTGAAAGTTGTTTCACATTTACTTTCGATATTTATTATTTAACTTCAAAAAAGAGATTTGCAAGAAGTAATTCTACAAAAAATGAAACGTTCTGGACATTTCAATTGCACTAACAGTATATATTTATCGAAGAAGGTAGATTTGATGATGGACCATCACGCAGACCGCAAAACGAAGAGCACTAAATTTAAACCAAAAAGATTTGATGAAAAAAATCAACATTTCATTTGAGATTTCACACCATTGATGATGATGAAATAGTCATTAATAAACAAGGTAAAACTCTGCTTACTATTCAACAGAAATATTCAATACAGAAAAATTATAAATTGCTGGTTTCATTGTAAGGATGGCACTTGGTACGGTTGCAAGCGCCTATATCATTTTTTATGAAAAATATTTAAATTATACTATGAAATCTCATTAAAAATAATATTAGAGTTTTTACACAGAATTCTCAATCAGCGCCCAACGTGGGCAACTTTACATGGAAATATATAAATTTGGTAATATTTAGCACATTATCTCAACGTTTCAGCTCCGTTTTGTAAAAAAATATGACGAAACATGCATTTAAATATAAGTTTTCGATTGTGGGAATTGAAAAACACAATTTATTTCTAATTTAGAAGAATCCGGCATGTGCTATTTTCGTTTTGAAATATTTGATATATGTTATTGTAAAATGATTTGAAAAATAAGCGAATAAGCTGAAGATTCTAATTTGCTTTAGGAATAAAATTAGGGGAACTTTGTGTGCCTCAATATTATGTGTAGGACGTTTTATTCCGTATGAAATCGATCCAGTTTTGTTTAAACACAAGTTCTAACCAATGAAAGCTAAGTACTTGCTTTTGAAAGAAAGAACATCACTTCGCAATTTCGAAGACCATTAAAAGTTGTAGATAATTATTCTGGCTTTGAACAAGAACTTCGCCATGCTTCCGCGAAATACAGATGTCAAAACGTGGGATTTTTTTTGCAAAGCATAATTTAACCTAATTTATTTTTATCCATTGAAAATTATCCACCTAAAAGTCTTTCAGAGAGCCAACTTCTTCAAGATTGTTGAAAAAGTTTGATTAGCTCGTGCAGGAAATCAACAGAATCTTCGGCTAAAAAATACACTTAAATGATAATTCCAAAAATACATAAATCTAATCTAAAAACAATGTAGGCAGAAAAAATACAAAGTTATATATAAAAAAGGATCTGTTTAGTATTTGAATAAAAGTTTTCTCACAAATTTGTTTTTGTTTCTTCTTTGAAAAGTTGTTGGAGAAAGTCGATTTTTGAAAAGGAAAACAAATAGATAAAATTCGAATAGAAGCTTTATTTGAAATTAATTTGCTATTATTTCAGATGAAATATATTCTCGGAAAATATCAAAAAATTATTTAAAAAATTGTTGGTTTTTGTATAAAAGTTTTGTTATTTATATTTTGATGCCAAGAGTAAATGTGTAACCTGAAAGGACATCAGCCTGAAGTATTTTGAATCCTGTTAAAAAAAAAAGTTATAAGCTGAAAACATTAAATGAGTATCATATAAGTTAAGTTAAGGTTCTTGTGCCTGCAGACAGGCGAAAATACACACTGTTTGAAAATTTAAAGCTTTTACATACAATTTTAAGGTGAAAATGTTCATCTTGTTTAATCTTGAGAATCCATACACACAGTTTTTCTCGACATGATTAAGTTTAAATGCAAGTTCAACTGCTCAACCACTCATGATGCAAGTACTCTTTTTTACTGAAAGCAGTCTTGCATCTTGTTGTGATGAGACACATCTTGCATCTCTTTAAAATTGGAGTCTGGTGTACTGGGATGCTCCAGGATTGAGATGAATCCCCAAAAAACTCTAACAACGCAAATCAAAAAAAATTCTTCACTTGTTTTTGCATCATTTCTCGCTAAAATTGTTGAAATGCCAACCTACATTGCTTAATGTTGCTGCTTGGAAGTCAATTATTGAAACCAATTTCAAATTCAAGCCACGCATTCTAAACAATAGACAATTTTTTGTCTTGCTATTATTGAAGGTATACTAAATCATTATTTACGTCTCCAGTGAAAAATCAACTAAAAATCTTTTTCAAAGTATTAGTCTCTGTAATCTAGAAGGTACAAGTACAGTGAAGCTCATAAAACTTATTTGTAGTGATTGTTGTCCATGAGAATACAGGGACACTACAAATCTTCGGGAAGGGGGGGGGAATGTATTGTTTTGTGGAATCAAAATAACTTCAAATACTCCTTAAAAATGCTCATCCCAGACGATTCTTAATGGGAGAAAGATTTATGTCTTGAAATTGATAAACTTTGGAGCATGAGTAAAAGTGTTTTTTTATTTAAATCTCTTTGAATGAACTAAGAAAATGCTAATTGTATTTAGATCAAATCACCACCAATTTCAATCTGAAACCAGCTAGAAATCTCATTTTTTAATCTGTTTTATGTTTAGGAGGATTGATTTTTCCAGCAATTTGCAGTGCAAAAATATTTGTGGCATACTCTTTATGTCACAATTATTTTCGCACTGTCCAATCCTTGGACTGTGGATTTTTTACAAATGGTTCTTGTTTAGACAGAAAACAATAAAAAGAATGAATTCCATGGACATGAACTTTTTACAACCATTTTTAGATGTAGAAAATAAATTCAATCTTTCTCTTCCTCCAATATTTACTGCTGAAAAATTAAGTTATGTGCTTCTACAAATTTCACTTGAATATTAAATTACTAAACAAAATGATGTTTTTATATAAGTTTCCAAATATTTCGAAACCAATTTCATAAATTATGGAAAAATGAGTTGAAATTATTTTCTGGTAAACGATTTGTTATTCTTCCAATTTGTTTATCAGTTCAGAATTAAATTCATATTCGAAAAGTTGATCCAACAATATATGCGTGGCCCACCAAGTGAACTTTGATGTGGTAGAACTGATAAAATTGTACTTGGAAAGATAGCTTTAATCAAAATAAAGGAAAATTGTGCTTGATATTAAAAAGGTTTATTATCAGATTTAAGCACCGAATTCGTCATTGTTTTTTTTTGCTTCTGGAAACAATTTAGAAAGAAAATGAATACAATGTTTTAGTCGAGCATATATCCTTTTTTTAGGTAAGGAAAACTTTTTGTGAATACCAACCAACAATCTTTGAAAACACAATCCTTATTAACGGCAAAAGTTTATTTCGAAAATGTTACCTAGAAGACAGCACCATAGATCACAGGTTTACTATAAAAAACCAAAGGATATCGAAAGTATATAAGCCTTGATCCTGAAACGAATCAGTATCCGATACGTGAAACACTAGCAACGTAGCAAACAACAGCAGGACATCCATATGGTAGCCTTCTACCGCCATCATCATCGTCATCTCTACGTGCAACCAACAATAATAACAAGGGTTCCTTCCACCGCACAGGGGAGAAAAAGTCAATCATGGACTGAAAACTTGTAACCTGATGAAGCAGGATATTAAATTCAACACACGAAACCACCTCATCATTTCGACTCGTTCGTTTTTGGGCTGCTCAGGTCGCTTGAGTTTGTTAAACCAATCACGAAGGGATGAGGAATAGCTGGAAGGATGGCACAGGGTGGTCGAGGAAATTAGTGAGTGAGTGGCATGAAGCAAGTCTTCAGTCAGCTTCATCCATTGTATAAGCTGGCAACCTGGTATACATCACACGGATCGCATACAAGTATTCTTGTATCGGGACGAGATGAGACGACATCAAGATTAATTGATTTTGTTAATGGAAACGCTGCTGGATCCACTGATCTATAGGTTTATTCAATGCTCTATGCATATTGAAAGCTGTAAAGGGGTTAAGGGCAATACAAGGACGCATGTGACGTGGATAGTCTTCCACTAGCATCTTGTGTTGCTGTTGTTTTGGTTGATGACATTCTTGTCGACATTTAAACGAAATACGACAAGCTATTTAAATGGCATCCAATTTGTAAAATTGGTGCGTCTCATCTATAATTTACTGGAAAAAATTCTATTTAGATCAAATATTTCAAGAAACAAAATAAAAGTAATTAAAACTGCGTTTCGTCTATGCAAGTTTATCAATTGTGGTGAGGAAGTATGAAGAATAAAAAGAAATAAATTTCCATATATCAATTTTCAACTCTTTATACTACATTCAAAAGCGTGAAGCTTTATAATATTTGTAACATTGGATGGAACGGCAGAGAATTTACTTTTAAGACATTTTTTTACCTTTTTCTCCTTCTTGCTAAGCAGCTACGATGGATGATAGCTATCATCCTAAAAGTTCAGCTTTGAAAATAACTAAAATAATCCATCATCAAGCCTAATCGTGGTCGTGCTGTCTGGTGGCGGATGGTAAATGACAGCACCTGAAAAGGACGCCGTCCGTCACCCCGAAACCACGCTTCTCCATTTAACTATAATATGCTTACAGTTATCCACATTTTGGAATATTGCCCTCGAGTCTATTAAAATGATTTGACAAAGGTGACGATTAGGTGTCAAGCAAATAAACCTGGCAATATGGTCTTCGAGCAAGGACCGCTACGTCGTCAACGCAGAGTAGTAACAAGCCAGCGATCGAGAGTCGAAATTTGGAAGTCGAATAGAATGAAACCTAAATCAGTAAGAAACGTAGCATTTGCTGTTGCGAAATTTTTCCGAAAAATGTAGAAGTTTGTTCATTCTTGCGGACATATAATATGCTATGGGCGTAATTGCTCGCGTTTTTTTTCTCAAAATTCATGGGTAAAGAAGCTGTTTTAATAATATCGGGCGAAAGCAAACTTTTTATTTATTTTATAATAAGCAGAAAGGGCATTTTTGACGAGAGAAAGAATAAAGAAACAGTTATGCTTTAAATAAATGAGAAAAGAAATAAGCATTATTTTTTCGGTCAATAAAGAACTTCTCTTTTTATTACGTTATGACATTTTATGAGATTCCGATATGAGGACAGGATTTGACATTACTGTAACAATAAAGTTTGTTAAAGGCGTTTTAAAACCATGTCGTGGAATGTAGTAGAGCATGCAGTTGAAATTAGATTTTTCGTTTTTAAATTCAAAAAAAAACCTCTTCAATATATACTTTTAACATTTTACTCAAGAAAAAAGCAAAAAAGGTGAATATAACATAAGATTTTTCTGCCCACACAATTTTACTTGCCGGGCTTTCTTATTTTTCCTCCTGTCCACATACAATAGGCGTGTCGCAACTAAGCTCATGTCAACAATATTACTTAGCCTACGTGATTTGCAAAAGTAGAAAAAAATATATATTTGTGTTTATCCTACCTGTCCTAGATTACAACGTCTCCATCTAAATCCAAATGTCCTCTTCAGTAACGACAACAATACTAACGACGGTGTGACGACAAGTATAACTCTTCTCGTGTTTTGGTGTCCAATCTCAAATACTACTATCCGTTGTCGATGTCCTTCCGCGTTTACACCTGTCGCATCGGAAACAACGTCGTATTATACGCTTAATGGATCTTAACTTATGTATGACTTGTTCCTGAAAAATAAAGATTAAAGAATGAACCAGGGAGAAAAAAAATTGATAGAGAAAAAAAATACTGACGGTAAAATAACGTACACTATTGTCATGTCCCAAGAATGGGTCGAAAGTCATGTGTGTAGGTAAATACAACATGTATAGTGTGGGAAATATGTTCTGGACATAAAGAACATCCCAACTAAAATTGTGTGCTTTACTTAAGTCTCTCATGCTTCAGTGTCAAAGGATAGTCTGACAAATAAAGGACTGGTAGATGTGGTGGTAGATGGCGACCAGGTAGCAGGAGGCAAACAGCAGCCGACAAGGTCGCTTACATACGAAAAGAGAATTAAATTCATGTTTTGGGCGGATTAAAAGCATTTGCACCTTAATTCGATGTAAGTGGATACGTGGGACACATGGCTATGTATGAATTGAGGATAAGAGGAAAGGTTGACTGGAAAATGTTTGGTAGGATGTTTGTTGTGTCATCTACGAAATAGAGTGTTATTGTCAACAAATTTCATTCTAGTTGAAGAGGTGGGATTTAATTCAAGGAAATAAATTTTTTTAGAAGCTTTTTGAAAGGTTAAAATCTGCTTTGAAATTTTTTTCGAGGAACAAATCAATGGATGTAAGATTGAAATGGAGTGGTTGGACGACATTGGTATACGCATTTTTTCCTCGATTTTCTATTAATAACACATTCTAATGTAAATGTACTCTTCAGCTACAAACCTAGTGATGTGCAGATTTACTTTTTGGTTTGTTACTTGAAAAATTAATAAGTATGACTCTAGGTCAATACCACTATGAAATTTTTACTCAAGCATTGCAGATTCACAAATTTTTGGTTCCGAAACATAATTGTATTGCAAGAAAGAGAAAAGAGAAATTGTTCTTAAACTGTATATAGTGACAAATAAGATAAAAAAAGCTGTTATATTTATCACATGCTCTTCTAGACTCAAAATTTAGTTATATATTATGTGGGATTCCAAGGAGCCAAGTTAAGGTCCATGCACGAGCAAAGGAATAGTTGATTGTTTCACGAATAAAACCAGTTTCGAAGGAGCTTTTGTAAAAGAAGTTCTACAGAAAAAATTCGGAAGTCATGAAGGTGTTTTTGAGATTTTTTACGTTGTAACGCCAAAAATTAAGCCAGTAAGATGTTTAAATTAACCATCCTATTGAAAGGAAATTCTGCACTTTTATTTAACTTCCAACAGCAAACAAATTGAAAATCACATAAATCCCGCTTTAGTCCGCAACACCACCCACAACTGACTGTCATAAAAGGGATTGAAATTCTGACGGCATATCAAAACTTTTCTCTTCGCATTCATCCATGTAGCTAAGTCCTTTGCCATGCGTATGATATTCATATCTTCAAGCCTGAACCGCATAGCAGCACGAAAATATCTTTGGCAAGGAAGCCTGTATTATATGAGGCAAATTATATGAAGTTCTTACACATCAATGCTGGCGAAGAAATTTTCAACTAGCATGCTGGTGTGCATTTCTTAAAATGCATCATCCGCCAAGCGAAATTTTCACACTTCCGCCGTAAGTTCAAGTTTAGTAAAGGCTCTTGAGCTATATATCCAGAAATATACATATTGGTGATGCACATGCAACACACAACATGCATACAGAACTGTAACTAGTATTCTCCTACACTATTCTTAATGATTTTGGGGAATTGGAGCGTTGGTAAAGTTGAAAATGAGGAAAAAGACGTAAAGCTTCGCCATCTTCTTCCTCTTCGCCAAGGATGTTAGACGAATTGGTTTTCATATGAATGACGTTACCACGTATAGTCTGTCGAAGAGCTGCATAGAAATTGCTATCATTTGGAAAAGAATTATGCAAGTCAGTTGATAGTTGTGGAAGATGTACACATAACGGTGAACTGAGCAAAAAAAATCATGCATCCAGGAGGAGGATTCCGGCAATATCTTCTGGAAACTTCGGTTACATCTACTATTCCTGCATGTTGTGTTGTTGCCATGAAGTGATACCTATTCGTAGTCAGTGAAGAGTATCCTTCATGTATCCTGAAAATGATTTGGGTGAAGTGACATTTTGAATGCTGCACGACAGGATAATCAAGATTTAGTATATGTATAAGAAGAATAACTTATAGTCAGCAGAAAAGTATACGCATCTTTTGTAGAATAGATAGAGTGTACTTAATTTGGGATATGGATCTTTTGGTGAGAAACAGAGCTAGTCAGTAATGCGAATGTTGTGTGGAGTTCAATTTTATTATTTGAATATGCAGATGTTTTCCGATTTGAAGATATTAAACTTTCTTAAACAGTTAATTTACAAGAAAATGAAGAACATCATGTATTCTAAAAACAATTCGCATTCCTTCCTGACATGGCATACTAGTTCTGTGAATGTTGCAGCAAATGGGATGGCCCTTACAAGCTCTTATGGAAACCTCAGTTAAAAATGTCTTGATCAAAGATCAAATAAATCGTTGACATTATTTTATATAAAACGTAGCAGAGATATGATTTGCATGTCATAGAAAATTATTCGAGTAGCATTAATCATTGAATATATTCATGATACCAGCTTTAACACATCCACACATACGTCTATGCCGAACGCACCCGCATTAAATTCCCACATCCAAATTAAGGACCTGTTTAGCATGACAAAGTTGTACAGAGATAATTCACCGTAATTAGTTGAGTTCCCAAAAAACCCATCATTATTCTTACAAAGCATTTATCTCGTACACCATCTAAAGCTACCACCCAACAACACATCGCACTGTGAAACATCAAAAACAGGAGCAAAAGTTATGGTTGAAATCGGTTTTGCACTAACTATTTACTTCCCACCAAAAACTGCTGGTTGCGATAGTCGCGATAGTGTGGCTCACACCAATTCCGAAGCATTCATGCAGGTTTTCATACAGTTTTCATCCAAGTTCCACTTTCAAAGCCATCACGAGACCACCATTAGTGCATTTGCACCCGCCCATTACTCCAAACATTTGACTTCAATCGATTAATGGGGGATGAATGTCTGGTTATAAATTCTCATTTCGAGCTAGTTTGTTCGCAATTATGCGTGAATCGGTTGCACTATCTGAATTGTTTGCTGTCTAATATGCGTAGTATCTCAAATATGCTTGAATTCTATGTGAAATACTGATATTAGCGCTATTTAGCCAGGAAATTTAGTTTGGCGCCCAGCGTGGGCAAGTTCTGGTACAATTTTGGGTAGAAATTCACTTTGTTGATGCTTGATTTCATGTTAATTGTGGATGCTTTTACCTGGTTCACTCTACATTAGAGCCTACAGAGTAGATGATTGTGTTATGAGGACATTAAACTGCGAAACTACTTGCGGAAAGGATTCAAGTTGATACTCATGATGGTAGTGAACCGAATTATCAAAGATTTGTTCATTGTGTTCTACTATATATCAATCAGATAAATTCCGCAACATTGCATTATTAGGCATGAATACGTTGATGATTACGTTTCGAGGGTAACAAACAATAATGAGAAATTGAAATTTCGGAATCATTTCAACAGTTCTAAATTTTCATATTGGATCGGTTTTGATTTGTATTTACAATGCCTGGCTGATTCGTCTAGATAGTTGTAATGCAATCAACTCATTGCGTCTTAAAGCCAAAAAATTGCGGATATCGAGTTAGGGATAATTATATAAAAAAATGCAATTTTCAGATCATGAGTCATGTGGTTCAAATTTCATTAACTATGCCCCCAAACATAGCCTCAGTTGCATTTGGCAGGACCTCATAATTCGGTAGAAAATCGATACTGGACAATGAATGATCAATTTAAATAGTAAATTGTTCCAGTTTATCACAATGATGTTTGAATTTTCATTGTTTTTAACAAAATTCTGGAAAAAAAAGTTAGAAACAATATTTGAATCAGAAATTAATTTTTACTAATGAATTAACGATATTGATTTTTTTTAATTTGAAACATTTTGTTCAGATCAAATTTTCATTGAATCTCTTCAAATTTTTTATACAATTAGAGTTTGTTGAATTTTCCGATTGTCTTTCAAAGATATAGATTGTATTTCGAACCCATTTCACAGGTCGATTGTTCTGGAATAACATTCAACCTTGGAAAAATCATATCGCAAAACAATTTGATATGTTTTTCAAGCTGTTAGTTTGGGAATTTTTTTCAATTTATATGCTCACAACTTTTGGTATAATATGAAAATTACTTTTTCAACATTTTCTGACCAATTTTTCAATAAAATGTTTTATAAATATCATTTTTCAATGAAATATTTTGCATCATAATTAGTTTAAATAATGATTCAAAAATCAATGGTACATATTTTCAATTACTTCCGACAATAGAGTGTTTTGTACAACATTATTTTGGGTGCAGAATTCCATTAAAACTATACTTCTGGGGTGAACTATGGTAGGATGAAGTTGCGAAATTAAGAGGTACACTTCACTTTGAGTTATTTTACTCCGACATGATTTCTAGATACACAACAGCATTATATATTCTACATGTCTCAAATCTTAACATACTTTGCCACTCACTACAATCATCATCATTGTTAAGTGTATTTAGAAAAGAAAAAAACATTTTTTATAAAAAAATATTTGCCATACTTTGCCTCAAATTTACAGCATGAAAAACTGATTAATTATTTTTTAGATCGAATTATTTATGGGTTCAAAATTTGTTTTCGTTTATTTGAACATTTTTTGCAATAAATTAAAATCTTACCTGCATCAAATTAAAACACATGGCAATTAAAGCCATTCCAAGAAGTAGATACACAGCACAGAGAATAAAACTAACTTCGACGATACCTTCTTTCGAATCTCGAAGCTGAAAAGAAAATTGAAAATAATCTCCTTGAGTCAAAGTTTGTATATTTCATATTTTGTAAATGTGAGAAAATATTCCTTTATTTAAATATTAGACCTGAACAAATATAATCATTTAAAGCACAATTTTAAATTCTGCTCAAATTTTTTATAAATATTCAAAGAAAGTATTCAAAAACTTTTGATTAATTTTTCCAAATTCGAACGGTATTTATTTCTTGCTACTTTCCTATTTTCTACTCCCAATAAATTCCCATAATCATCTAAAGATTTCAGCTCACCCAAAGTTTACTATCCTTTTATTGTGCAAATTATAACTAAAGCCTTCGAAAAATTCAACTTTGCTCTTTTACAAATTCCAATGATGCTGCGAAAAAATTAGTCGGTGGATTCAGAGAAGTGAGGAAGAGCAAACGATGGATGGAGTAGGGTACAATCATTCTTTTACACAGCTAAGTAATGCTACCTACTTAAATTCCTTGCTAAGAATCCACAAAGTGTTCAATAGATCATCGTTGAAAACTTATTGTTTTCGGAGTTCGGTATACATCATTAGCACAACATCATCATTATCGTCATGGAACCCTTTCGGGAAGGATCAAGTTCACAGCAAAAATAAACACATCAAAAATTTTACGCAGTCAGTATTTGACTTGTCCAAGTTAATGCTTAGTGAGGACTTTTGCGTCTCAGAACGGGAAGGGTGAGAGCTGATTGCTGTTTGGCTTTTAATCCTGGATAATTTTCCAAGCACCAATACAACGTTTCTTGTGCGAGAATCACGCAATTTTCTTCATCCATTTGCTCCATTCAATACAAATTCCGTAGGTCTCTGATAATTATCTGCTAATTAGGTTAAAGATTATTAATTACGGAGGTGGAAAGGATGCTGTTGTTAATGCTTTCTGTGTTTTAGTTGAAAAATGAACAGGTCGGTTATAATAAGGGATGAAATTTCCACTCTGAAGTCAGAATAGGTGCAAAAGAAAATTGTGGTCATGGTTGTTTTCTTTCCGATCTATTGTTGTTATAAGAAAAGCAGACGAAAAATAAATGGTTTGTTTGCTGTAATATTTTCTGGATAACATATTTCGGGGTCAGTTTTTTTGCTGTTAAAAAAATGCTAAAGATAATGTTAAGCGTCATCTGACAAAGATGTTTTTTCCAAAAATATTTCCACATTTTTTGACGTTCTTAATTGTTGGGAATTTTTTTTGACGCTTTTACATGATTTAGTTTTTCAAAAAAAAAATTTAAAAATTTATTTCAGCTTCAGCTTTGATGCAATCATTTTCCTCAAGATATGTCTTATGTTCAAAACTTTAACGAGTATTTATTTCAACCTCTCCAGCAGCAAAAACAGTTAATTGAGCGGTTTTGGGTACGTAAAAAACAATTTTTATGTAATTTTGAACATGTTTTAGTTAAAAATTTATTGTGGTTCTTCCTACAAATATATAAATATGTTCCCCATATTTTTTGGTTGTTGAAGGAGTATGGACTGATGCTTCGTTTCAAATAGTTCCAATTTTTTTTTGCCACAACGTGTCTTGTATTTTCGAGACGTCTGGAAGACTATGAAAATTTCTTCAAGTTTTGTATTAAATCAATCATTTTCTACTGAATTGACACACATTTTTCCACTGAACTAGAAAATTCAGTGCCTTTTACATTAAAATTTACGAAAGGTCTATTCAAACATGTTTTGCCTTAGAAATCCACTGATCTGTATAATAATAGGGTTATATGTAGAGGAGATGAAAGGTGTTTGTAGTACTAAAAACTTGGTCTTTCGCGAGATTCTATTGATCATGGGCTGCAGAGGTTCTAGGGCTATTTTACAAAAAGTAGAGCAACAAATCCATGAAAAAATTACATCAGCTATGATGTTTCTAAAGCATTACCAAGAAATAAAATCAAAAATATTCTTTTCCTTTCATGGAGTTCAAATTAAGACTCGCAAAGGAAACTCAGCAGCAACCATTCAGCAATCATGATGTGTTTATTACATAGTCCCGGCGGAAATATAATCTACTATGTAATATTAAACTCGTATTTAAAATCGTCCTTTCTCCCAAATGGCCAGAAGCAACATCATTTACTTTTCTAGGACATCGAAAATAGTTCTCATTTTCCTAATAACGTTATTCATGACTCCTTACAATTTTAATGATCAACTAAACGATTTGGTCTACCATTCACCGATGTTACATCCATTTTTTCACTTCGTTGTTGCTACATCGAAATCAATAATGGATTTTCATTCTCCGCTCCTGTCGAAGTTCAAAAGGTTAACCACATGATAGTCTTCATACGTATCACACGTCTATTTTCACCTCAAATTCTTATACCGAATTTCACAGGACTCGAATTTTACAGGAAACGATTTGGTGAGCCACAAACTGTGTAATCTTTCTCATTAAAACTGCATGACGTCTAACCGAATTGGTATTTTTTTTTAGTAGTCTTGATGGAAAGGTGAAAGCAATTCGTCTATCCTTTTTAGTTTTTTCGTCCAACAGAATCGGTGTTAGTTCATACCAAGAAATGTTTGGGTGGGCTACCCGAATCAGTCAAAAAGTCAAATGAGAATAGATGTGTAAAGCTGACATCCTTGCAGCTGAAGTCAGCCGTGGATTCGTCCCATGCTGTGACTGGATTTTGGAAAACGGATTCGCATCATTAATAAACTTCGGAGACTGACAATGAAAGTGTCCCGGATAAGGAAGTATAATAAACTCCTGCAATTCGCGCAGATTTCAAGAAAGATTGAATGAAAATCTGGTCTTAGAATATTCTTTGATGCTAATTAATGAGATACAATAAAAATCATAAAATATTCAAATATCTCTTTAGACATTTATTCCTGGGTACATTTCGGATAAAACCCGATAAATCAGTTAAACAGTTTAAACAATCTAACTCCTCTCACGTTCAACAAATCCAAAACTCACGATGTATTCCAAGACAAATTCAACTGCTCTTTAACAATTCATTTTTTCGCAGGATCTTTGCTGTTTTCTCAACTAACCAAATACTATTGTGCACAAGTGAGGTCATGTTCGTGCTTCTTTTTCCATCTTCCATACTTGAAATCCTGCCTGGATGTTTGCATTTTATATAGACCAAGAGCACTTGAATGAAGGTAGGTAGCATCAGCATAGACTATGCTGCTGCTGCTAGCTATGCTAGCCGGAACGATGTAATTGTTCTACTATAAATGAATGATTTTATGATTGTAGTAGACCGGAAGGATGATGCGTACGTGCTAGGATAATATAAAGTTCATTTAAAACGTGGGCAATGGTGTAACCACTATTTTTCTTCTCCGTTTTTCTTCAACTGTAGTTCAGCGTGTTGTGACCTAGCACGCTTAGTAATGTATTATTCATTCGGGTAGGTTCAGTTTTATTGCGAAAGAATTGAGTCAGATCGTTACCTTTTTTTAGTGCAGAAGAGGAAAAGGTGTGGTTATTTATTCTTGGGTTAGACCTTACGCTAACGAGAGTGAGAGTCGAAAGTGTAGAGAATATTAAGAATGTTTGGTGTGTTGTTTTGTATATGTTGAGCTAATTCGATCCATGAAACATGCTTGCAGAAACACATAACTATACAGAAATTCATTAGAAATTAAGAATTAGAGAGGAAAATTGTTCCTTGTCTTATTATTTGCATCAGTCATAATTACTCGTTCAACATTAAATGAATGGAGTTTTTGCAATAAGTTTACTATTTCAAAAAAGATGAAGTAGAATTTTATACGGCTCTTCATTTGAATAAGTCTTTTCAATTAAATTTACTTATCAAATTTATCAGCAGCCACCAATACAAAGAATCTGGAAACCAATTAGATGTACAACCGACAAAAGTTTATTGAATAGATCAGTTCTTCTTCAAAATATATCCACATGAAAGCATTGCTCTAATGGTTGGTACTAATTAACGCTGCAACTACTTCCTTTCAATGACCGACCAAGAAATGTCTGTGGTATCAATGCTAATTGTTCTCACAACATCCTAGAATGTTCTTTTGATACCTAAACAAAAAGCTTTGAATTCTATCCAGCCACCTTCTCACAAATGAACTGCATCCATCCAACTATTTCCAGTTCTGAACTCTCAATTGAAGGATATCACTCTTTCAATAAATCAACTGAACAATTTGCTATCTAATTTTCAGCAAAGGATGCACATTCCTGTGGTCATCCTTGGGTTTGATCTTGAATAGGCTTCTTAAAGTAATTGGTTTAAGGTCCTGTGCAGCTTTTCTTGTCGACCAGTACGTTCATCCGATTTTCAGAATTTCGCTCGTTCATTTAGATTTCATTGGAAGAATGCAGTGTGGAAAAGTGACTTGCAAGGACATAACCAAGAAGCAGTATGCAGTTCGATGTTTGGTCATGAATATTTGTTCAATGAAAATGGTTTGTGGATATCTATCCAGGCTGCGAGGCTGATGGCAACGATCACTCAGTTTTGCTTTCCTTCCGCTAGTCTACGATCTTTTTTTAGATACCATGTGGTCATTTTGAATGCTCCATGAAGAGTCTTTCAGTGCCAACTTCATCACCACTCGAACCGCGAAATATCTACCAAGCTTTTTCTTGCTATACGGCAGTAATTTTAAAGTTTTCTAGTACAGAACGTCACGATTTTGTGCAGTAAATAGTAATTCCTTGGAATTGTGTTGAAAATAAAGAAAAGCTACGACGGGAAACCTCATGGTGGTTGCATATTTCCACACTGCCGAATACTTTCAAATGGATGAAAATGTTTGAATGCACTCAACGGATGTACTTCACAGCGTGCATACTCAGGTGCAAATAGTTTGCGAGTTCTTTTGATCTTGAAAACTTACGAAGCGTTGATTACGTCCTGGCACGAAGGTAACTATTTTGCTTCGAGCAATTTCAAGTTGATTAGTAACAGGTGATAATTTTCGCATAGTATCTCATTTTTTGCTTTTCGTCATTTAAAGCAGAATATATTTCTTCGTTTTCATTTTGTAGTCATAGTTAAGTAACTTTTTGCCTTCCTCTGTTTTTCATTATGTGGTTAGAAGCTACAACTCTTTCGGAAAAAACTGGCAGCAGAAAAACGTTTTCGGCATTGCGGATTTTAATCGAGCGTAAAATTATTTTACTGTGCTTTTGCCTCTGCCTTTGTGATTCTTGTTTCCGTTTTTTTTTGATTAAGATGGTAGATGTTTGGACTAAGTAGAAGTGCAAATTGTGCAAAGAAAGTTTGTTGCTTGATTACAAACACCATAGTATTGTTTTTGTTTTGTTTGAGATGGTGTTTTTCCAAACGAATGAAAAAGTAGTAGTTCTTTTATCATTCAAGGAAAAGTTCCACTCGATACTTTCAACAAGAAACTGATGCCAAAATTAATGCCTAATATTTTTTAGTAAAGACATAAAGGAACAAATATCTTCTTTTAAAAATAGAATATGTACTTACAACTTGTGTCCCAGGAACAATGTCACCAAATCCTATGCTACTTAACGAAATAAAACAGAAATAGCTTCCGTCCAATACACCCCAGGATTCCCATCGGCCAAACAATGTTGCTCCACATAAAACATACCTGGAAATATGAAATAACCATCCACCAAATCTTTACACCTGCTTCATTAATTCAATCATTACTCGTACGAACCCTATCATTATTGTTACACATGTGGTCAATGGTACAATCACAGTATGAGGTTCAGCCTGTATAACAGCTTCCACATCGATATCCATATCTGGAAAGGGTAGTGCGGCCGAATCTTCAACACTTATTTTTGTACTACTACTATCTCTGGATGCACCAGACGAACTGCTATCGTCCCCCATCTACAAACAAACATTAGGATAATTACAAAAATATCCTTGTTTTGTTCAAATATTCTATGATTACCTCACGTTGTCTTAACATTGCTAGAGTCTTTCTCCTCTCTCGTAATAGTCTACGTTTTGCCACGCCCGGACATATTCGGCACAAACACAACTTTGCGTAGATCCATTTGAAGGATTTCGCCATAACATCACCAATATTGGATAGATAGAGTAGAAAGAGTGGCATGCCAATAATGGCGTATAGTATTGTTGAAATTTTACCTAGATTTGTTCGTGGCGATACGTTACCGTATCCTGGAATGAAAGATAATGCAAGATTAATCCTTAATACCTAAACTAAACAAATTATAAACCTGAAAATCTTATTTGAAACACAATTTTTATTGATAAGCGTTTGGATCATCAAAACTTCCATAAAAAATTTTTGTCACGCATAATATTTAATTGCTATAAATATTGCCACGAAAATCATTTTGCTGTGGCAATATAAGATGTAAAGAAGGCTTATTCTACATTCTTTACGATAAAAGGATGCATGCGGTTGATATTGAGCTTAACGTTGCTTATATAATTGGAACAAGAATCCAATTGTTGATGATCAATTTTAATCACACAGAACAGAAAAGTTCTTCATAATCAACTTCGAAAAGTTTATCTTCTCTCATGATCTACAATAACATCATTTTCTAACTGAGCCCCTTAAGCACTTACAGCAAATAATAATTCCCATTAACAACAATTTCATCTATTCTAACTCTTTTGCTATTATCCTCGCCATGCACTAGTGCATACTTGACACTGGCTTTCGACTGAACTTTGTCCAGCGAATTCCAATGTTAATCTTTGAAAGGTTATAGAAACTTTATGGCAACTTGAACTTCAAATAATGCATTGTTCAACAGACAATATATCTACAAAAGTTTATCCTTAAAATGCTCCTTAAATCTAAGAGCTTCCAGTTTTCTAACTGTCTAGCCGATATTTTATTGTTGACCGTTGTTTATCCCTGATGGAATTATGATGTCCATGACATCTTAAAAGTTGCAGACTTTATTCAGAATCTATCTAAGCCAAACAATATCTTAAGCTTGTAAATTGAAATGACGAAATACGTTAAGCACTTTAAAATATCTTGTGGGAATAGATTAGCAAGGATCCTCTTGAAAATATCTTTACACCAACTCGCATTATAAAAACACTAAGCTTTCATAATTTCTCTGAAGAAAAGAATAAAATGAAATACAGCCATAGCAACATTTTGACTACCGTCAAGTGTCCCACAACACTAGTTGAGTCCTTGCAATCATACATACAATGCACCATGGCACACGACTTTTACATTTATCCCATCCCCACTCAATTTCTGTAAAGTGTCGAGTGAAACGACAAAACAGGATATATTCGTGGAAGCTGCAACCCGACAATGAATCCTGTCTAGGACGAGAAATAACGTCTTGAAAAACATGTAGTCAGCCAAGATTAAAGCATCCTTTAGATGTCTCTTCTTCCTGTTCAGTTGGCCTTTTGGTGAAATTTAATTATTTTCTGGCTGAAATGGTTCTAATGGAAGTGATCCTCCGGTGTGTTTTTTTCTCATTCGCGCAAATAGCACCAAAAAAATCGTCTTATCCTTTTAATGCTTCCTAGACAACAGTTCGTGGGTAATTGAATAAATCAATCGTTTGAAATTGGACGGGAATGGTATTAAAAAGATTAAAGTTGAACGAAATACACGTGGAGGGCCTAGCAGAAGGATTTATAGGATTTCTTGACTGTTTAATGAAATTTTCAGGTTCAATGCTAATAAGGGAAAGAAGATCAATTGTCAAGTTCACATTATTTCGATATGCACTGATATAGGACTAATGTTAATGTGTGTAATGTGATCTCCTTGGAATCATAATGTTGGATGATAAATGGTATCGTAAAGATGCCCATATTTTCTTTTGAAATCGCATTGAAAAGCGTTTTCTTCCAAAATTCAGGGAAACTGGTAAGCACTCTTGGATATATTTCATCGAAAATCATTGTTTTCAATAATCTTCGCTGTAAAAGTTGTGAAACTCTCCGAAAAGATACATGAATTCTCCGAGGATCTGAATGAAGCCAATTAAACTGAAAATAGCATAAGCAGAAAAACAAAACTCTGCGAGTTCTTCAAGAATCGAAACTCAATTCCCGTCGATTCAAGAGGTCTTCGCACGAAAGGTTCAGATTCGATCAGGTTTAATTTATAGCGGAGAAAGGGATATCTGTGAGGCTTGTAGTATATAGCAACAACTCTCAAAATGAGAATGAGAATGAAAAGGAATCAATTATGCTAGAAGTATGACTACTCTGAAACCTGTTGAAAAAGGCTTGAAAATTTCCATATTTTGATTGGACTGTCAAAAACTGACTCAAAATCTTCAAAAACGATTTGAAAACTATAAGGAAAGTTGTGAAAACAATTTGAAACGAAAAGGATCGATAATAGTACTTCTAGAAAATTCAAATAATTAACATTACTCAAATTTCAAATGAGTTAAATAAGCACACGTGTAGAGGATACAATTTGAATAAACCAAGGAGGTATAACAGCTTCATATGTTCAACTCAACTCAACTCTAAAAAACTGTCCAACATAAGGCGAATCGACCTTCAAAAAGTTCAACTCGCCAGGATTCTTTTAAAATGCCCCAAAAACATTCTCATTACCATTTTCAGCTGAAATCAGCCAAGCACAATAAGTGAATACAACGTTTTCTAGTCAAAACCAACAACCAAATCCATTCACATGAACTAACTCAATTTCAATTCCTTGTAAAATTAATCTCATTCATTTTAATATAAGACCAATATCCCTTTTTGGTCCAAAATTCAAATGGACTTACATTACAATGGCATGTTGCGCAACTACGTTTGCAAATAAAATGTCCAGTGAACCGATCCTTTTTTTCAATAAAATTTGTATTCTTGATGCATTGTTAAAATGTCTTTGTCACCAGCATATTTAAATATGTACTATTTTTTGCATGACAAAATCGAACTGAAAGTGGAACTTTGTTTTTGTGCACCCCCACTTATTTGTGTACATGTATTTTGGATATTGTCGTCACAAAAAAGACGTCGACCATCGCGAGCGTTATGTTTGAATAAATAATCTTAATAGGAGAAGTCTTCAGTACAGTAAAGAATATGTTCGCTTCGTAGAGTCAAGACGAGGCAACGACAACGAGGACGAACAACATCGAACCGAACAAAGAACAACAATATCAGAAGTGGGTGAGTGGGCCAATGCTACATCGGCCACAAAAGGATGTTGAGTTGAGGTAGCGGATTGAAAACTCGAAATACTTGAAAAGTTCTTAGCTCAGGCGCTATGTTAAATAAAGCAGAAAATTGTAAGAAAATCATGGAAATGAAACCATGAATGCAACCAGAGGAAGCAAAAAACACAGTTGTGCGGAAGGAATTTCGTTTGCCGTGCAAGCTATACCGTCAATCTGGCTGGGGCTGGAGGAGGTCGTCGATGTTTATTATGTACGCTTTTGGAAGGAAATGAAATTGAATTGTTTAAGGATTCAATGAGTGTTGTGTTCAAGATGAAATTGGTGTCGAGAAGCTTAGTGAACAAGGAAAAGAATATCGATAATCTAATTTTTCTGGTTCCGTTTTTTTTTTATTATTTGTGTTAGCTGTAAAGGAATCATCCTATCTTGGATGGTTGTTGAGTTCGATTTGTATTTTCGTGATCACATGGTAAATTTTCATAGTTTAAGTGGAATGAGAATGTCAATAATTTTTTTAAAAATAAGTTTGGTTCAACGAATTGGTTCTTTATAATCCTATCAGTCTTTATAATGCATCCCTTTTCTTTCTTGTTTGTTTACACTTTGGATCCTCAGAAGCTTCGTACTCTAGTTCCTGAACTTCAAGGGTGCTGGACTATTTGCGTGTGCTTCCTGGTGTAATTTCTTCCTAGATTTCACCTCTCTGTGCGTATACCTATAGTTCAATTATCGTGATAACTTATAAGGAATGTCTGAAAAATACAACGCATACAGACATTTTACCTTTATGCTACCTTCGGGCCGTAAAACAATGAAAGTACATAAACGAAAATCAAATCGAAAAAACCTTTGAAATTGCTATTCTATTCACGCGTCTGTGGTCTCTGCAAGCAACCTCCAATTTCTTTATCCCCACAAATAACCTCACCTCAAACAAACAATAACAATATAAGTCTTAATTGGGAAATTATTTTACAATCAAATCATCATTAAGACTTCCATGAAATGTTGGAAAATCATCATTTGCCATTTGTTGTTTCCTCTTTGGCAATTACATGAAAATGAAACTATCATGAACACTAGCTGGTACCCAAATAAACTTCCGAAAATAATTGAGAAATAATGAACAATATTTTCAATGAATGAATAAAATGCTGGAAAATTCATCATATCGGAAAATAATAATCATTTGGAAAGCATTTGGTGGTTATTATTATATCAAGCCAGACTGATGGAATTATAATGCAATTGGATTTCTGAAAATAATCCTTTCGAGAGGATTGAAGCGAAAATAAATTGACAATGAGTTGATTTTCGGGACATTTTTTTGGGTATGTACTAAACAGATTACTCTGCTCTCTGCTCAAATAACCATTTTAAAAATAAGCTTGTAATTCGAATAATACGTTTAATATACTCAAAAATTATTTAAATGAAATATGTTTATTGTATTTTGATTAGATGATTAAAAGTTACAGAGAAAATACTCGTTTTTTAAAACAGCGCCCAACGTGGGCGACAATATATGTAAATTGTAGAAAATTGACTTGAAAAAGTATTAGGATCATAGTTAACAAGACGAAGTGAATTGAAAAACACAATTTATTGTAGTGTCTGTTGGAAAACATGTTGATAAATAATAAATGCGTCCTTATATCCTTGCATGCTAATGAAATTCGTCTCGAACATGGTATTTATCGAATACTGAATTCTACCATTCTGTCAAAAGTGCATTCAACTAACAGCACAAAGAAACTATAGCTTCTTTTTCATGATAATGGTGAAATGTTCATTAAGGTATACAAACAATTAGCTTCTGTTCACCATATTTATGATCCTACCTTAAATAATAAGCCCTTTTCATGATTACGGTGTAACATTCATTGGGAGCCTGCACAATTAAATGGCTGTAACAAATTTACCAACAAGAAAATCGAATAAAAAGTGGTCGCAAATAAGCATTCTCTGGTTCCACTACCTTTAATACTAAAAATAAGAATAATGTGATTGAAATAATGGAGTGAAAAAACCTGTGTGATCGAATGAAAATAATATCGTGAATTAATAATTTCCAATGTGCATTAAACACCCAGCGTGGTCATAATCCCATAAAAAAAGCACATATATTTACAACATGGGACGAAATAATGGTAGACGTGCAGACGATTTTTAAAGTACCGAATTCAATCTGAAATTTGGGCATATCTGCGAAGTCCATACATGAAAATTTCATAATTTCCTCGATCGTGAATTTGCAAAGAGGTTTCCCATTAGCTGTTTCACCGTCATATAACGAACCTCTTTCTGCCATTCCCATTATTCCCGATAATATTCATATGATATTCCGACAATTAACCATCCTGCCAGGAGTGTTTGGTTGCTCTGCAGACATGTTGCAGACACTGTAGTCTACATTAACACTGGATGATAGTCAAATCATACGGGCAAATGAAGATAATCGGATTTCGAATACGTTTGCAATTTTCCTCCGCTTCTGTAGTCTATACATAGTTGCGATACATTTAGCTCATCGCAGTCTGCCGACTTTGAATCCTTATGCATGACTGTATCCCGGGTAGGTTTGCCTGTCAGGCAAATGTTGCAAACGAAATCGGCTTGTGATAAATTATTGAATTTCAATTAATTAGGATGGCCAATTTATTTCCGTTTGACTGCTACCAATAAATTGATGAAGCGGTGACTATGTCATGTCCTCCGTAAATTTTTTGGCGATCATTTTGGATGTTTTGACTGGTTTTTGTCTGACTGTTGAACCTGCTCATTCATTCCCTGTAGAGAGTAGTGAAAATGTAACAGAGTTTGGATAGTACACTTGAAAAGAGGCTTAAGGACTTTGACAGCTTTCGGAAAATTGTTTGTATGTGTGTATATGACTTGCAGCACTAGGGCAAAGCGTACTATTCGACTGAGGCAAATTATAGTATGCAGTCATGTATAATGTTCAGAAAAGCAATCAACTTGAATATTTCATGTGAACTTCTGATGCCTGGAGTATGCCAGGTGATAGCAATGAGGATGAATTGTAAGTCGGCTTATGGTTTACCGCCACTCTGAATTTGAAAATTATCCTCTATGCCTTCACGTGTTGACTCATGAATTTCGTCTATAGTCTAAGATCTTTTCTAAAACATCACATAAAATACTTTTCAGATTCACTGCGATCGTTTCAAAAATAATATTTCTGCTCAACAATTTTGGCTGGCAGACAATTCGTCATTAATGTGCACGAAAATTCCTACAAACTATCGCATCTTCCCAGTTATATCCGGAATCTTCAATCTTACTTTCGATTTTCCTTGATTTTCGATTTTTTTCTTTTACCAATGTACGGAAAAACTACCCTCAACAAAGAACTGAACAAATGGCACAATGATTGTCATCATTCAAACATCTCGAGAGAGTTTCAAAAAAAAAACTTCACCAACATCGAAAAGACGTCCAGTTTTCAAAAAAAAATATTTCTTATATTCTTCAATCCTTTTGCCATTTCTGCAAAATTTATGAACTATCCGGACGACAAAGAAGAAGAGTCTAGGGAATTTCTTTACAAGAGAGGCGTATCGTGCTGCCCCTAAATAAATTACTGGTATTTCGTGTGCGGTATCCAACCAGAGGCGAAGGGTTATGAGAAAAAAGAAAAAAATCCGCTTGTCTTGAATGAATTCAAAAAAAGGCTATAATAGGATGGAATTTCGTTCAAAGTTTTTGGAGGCGTTTAGCTGCAAGTTGAAAATAAAGGAGCGAAGAAAATCGTACTACCGATTGGGAAGCTGAAAAGTGAACGTTGTCTTAGCAACTGGAATGGTCAAAAATAAGAGCTTGGCACTCTGCAATGTAAATGAGTTGTGGACAATTCAGAGAAAGAAAAGTTTTTTTAAAGATTTAACGAGAGATTAACAGTGAATTAGGCGGTGAATTCTAGTTATGTTTGCTAGAATAAAATGTTTAGATAATGTCAAGGAATTCACTGCATGATCGTCGACGATAATCAACACAAACGATTATCATCGTGTTTAATGGTGGTAAATAATTAAACACAACAAAATAGCAGAACTCAAGAGGATATTGAACTAAGAGTGTCTACACTACGAATCCGTTTAAACATATTCTCTTACATATGCGGCTTTGCTGCATTTATTTCCAAAATGGACAAAACTTTCTAAAATGCGATGAAAATATATTTCTGTGAACTTTCTGGACATTGCGAATACGTAGAAAAGAAAAGTTTATCCGCAATCCATCCAACCGTTCTGATGCTGGGTATCTAGCTAGTGACTCAGGTATGGTTTTGTTATCATGAAGGCAGTCTTTGTGTCCTATCTGATCAAAACTTCAAAATATAACTGAAGGTTGTATTTTAGGGTTTCCACAGTCCATTTTCCAATAGAAAACAGAACACGGAAAGATTAGGTTGTTCGAAAAACTATCACCTATTAAAAATATGATCTATTTTGAAATATTTACACGGTTTAGTATTCAAGGAAGCACTAAAAATACGTTTATATTATAAACAATAAAAGAACAAGTCTGACCAAAAATCATTATTGAGACTTACCAATTGTTGTAATCACCGTCAACGAATAAAGGAATGCACCAGGAAAACTCCATGGATTTTCACCAGATCCACTACCTTTTTGCGCCTGTTTAACGATTTTACGTTGGAATGCAAGAATCTCACGATCCACTCTACAACAACGAAACAAATATCATTCAAAAAAATCATACTTCAAGAATATCGGAATATATTCATTAAAATTGAAAATTAATTGCATCTTTAGTCGCACCATAAAATTTTATTAAATTGCATTTTCATGTTCTTGACTGAGTTTGAAAAATATACTCTGAACTGCTTAAACTGTTTCGAAAGGATCCACATTCAATTGGCGAAACTTCAAAGTGAAAATTAATGGAAACCTGTATCGACGCAAAGTAAGAAATGAGTTTTCTTTGAAACAGACAGACAGAAACGTTTGCCGGAGAGTATTTTCTCGCAACTTTCCATCTACAATTTTCATCAAAATGAAGGGTAGGATTCTTCCAGGAATATTCGACTGCAATTGTATTTTTTACGTTTCTTGCGTTTCTGCTAAATGGAAAAACGTTCAGATAATTATCTTGATGGAGAATGCAAAAACTGGAATCAAGCATCACAAAGTATAGATGATGATTGAACGGAAAGGATACCGTTTTCACAGAGCTCCTTAGTTAGTGATTGCTATCATGAAAATGAAAAAAATCATACGACAATGACGAATGACTATCTTCAATTGCAAATTTATAGTCTCGAAAATTTCAGTTATTCCGGAAAATTAATCGCATTCCATTATCAAATGTCTCATTGGAGCATTTAGATCGGTTGCCAAGTTTACAAGCCATTAAATTAAGTAAGATACAATCAGGATTAACATCAATACTTACAAAGTCCTATATGAGGTTTCATTGAACACATTCGATATACAGCACGATATTTCCCAAAGTTTTAATGCCAACAAATTTTTCTCCTTATTCGATTTCTCTGTACGTACCATAGCCTCTTTGCCTTCGATTGCAATGAACATAAACGAGCCTGGCGTTGTAAGTTTTCCATTGCGATATTACGTACCATTCGATGTTATTGTTTTCCACATTCCGATTTGTTACATTCCGTTTTCCACAAAGCCATATCAAGTTTGCCAAATGCCAGCAACCACACCATTGCCGCCACCATCAAATTCGGTCCACACCATCGATATTTCGTGAAAGAATAAGAGCGCACCAAGTTGAAAGCAATAAACCGCCAGGATAATCCGTTTTCCACCACACCAACATCAGATACATACACATGCATGCATGCACAGTTGACCGAATCCATTGGAAGGTAAGATTTTCGGTAGCCCCCAAAAAGTGGAAGCAAGCAATCGAAATGTGAGTCGGGCAGGAATCCATTTACCGCGGAAAGTTTAGTATCCAGGATATAGTTAGTTTGTCGTAAATATTGGTGCGTCCCGGCAGAGCATAAAAAAACAGGATCATGAAAATAAAACGTGAAAATGAAAGAAACGTGAAACTAAACTGGCAAAATAAATGAAAAATGTATTTTCAGTTTTTTATTGAAACTTTTATATTTTGGGGTTTGGATGGAAATTATTTTTCGAAGATGGTTGGAAATCTTAAAGAAATGGACGACGGATACAGTTGATGAAGAAAAGAAGTTTTCTTATCGATATTACAAACAGCAATTCGCAAGTGTTTTTCAGTAAATAAATATACATGGAAAGGTAGAGAGCAATAAGGACCTTAATCTCATTTTAAACATTTCTATGGGATTTTTTTCGTAATTTGTAAAGATAACATTTATCGAAATCAACTATGAAGATCTTCCTACAATGAATACAATAAATGTTACACTTCACTTAATTATTTCTTACTGCTTTGGAAACACGGTTTAAAATGGGAGGATTTCTAAGCTCTGATATGCTAAAGGTAACTTACATTTATCAGAGTCTTTCATGGACTGTCAGGAACTCGACATCAGTTCGTTGATGGCAAATTCGTTCAGAAAATAACCACTGTTTGTTAATTTTTTACCATCAGTTTTTCATTTCAAAGTTCAGCTCTGAGAGGCTTTCTAGAAAGGTCCTGATTTTTTGGCTCCAATTTTGCGAAATGCACTTTAAGAACATATTATTGATGTACTTCTAATTTAATTCTATTTATCATTCTGATCTTTTTGTCGCCTTTTCGTTCCAGGTCTTCACAATTCTCAACACTGAAAACTTGAAGGACTTTTCAGCTTTACGATTGGAAAAAAGGTATTTTTTTGCTTCAAATCAAAACTAAAATGCATAATAATTTATGCAAGTGTGGTAGATCTATAATGGGGATTTTCTTATTTAAAATACGAAAACTAGGAACTAGATTTGTTCAAAAAATGCAAATATGTTCAAATAATATGGAGAAAATCTATTATTCTGGACATTTATTTGCCCGGAGGACACTAAATAATTGCAGCAAAATGTCCAACCATCTTTAAATTTCTTCAAACAAATAAAAAATACTCAAGAATTTTACTGTAAACACCATCAACTTACCGGCAATCGTATATATGACCACCAAAAGGATAATGCCAACATTGCTGAACATAAACGCCGTAAATTTGCGACACTGATCCTTAGCTCGTTGTGCGAACGGTGGTTTTTGGCGCCGTTGAACAGGACGCTTTTGGCTCATCCCGTCCTACTTGCCAGATTATCCTGGATTCGCGTCAAAACAGTCTGATGCCTTTCAAGCTTGCACACGTATTTCAGGATCTTAAATTAATATTGCCTGCTTTTAAGTCCTTTTTTCGCAGGCCAACACTTCTAATCTGTACAATGCTTCAGGTGTCGTTGTTGCTAGGAAAACTTATTGCTTTATCCTATTTGCCACTTGATTTCACTTCTTTTTCCGTGTCGTCCGTTTTTTCAAATAGATAAATGCTTTTCTGACTGGCTATATAATCCACGCTATTACCATCACCTCTTCCAAGAAAATAAATCGGATTTCAGGTATAACTTAAAATACGTTCGTCAGGATATCTTTATTATCCTGTTTACTTCCGATACTATTTTTATCATTTCTCTGAAGCTTTATCGGTTCGACTGTATTTTCCATTGAAAATGTTTTGATTTCCATCCCTTTTGTCATGAGATCCTTTTGTTTCAACAACTTACAAGCTTAGTTTCCAATCATCCGAGGCCGCAAAACTGAAAGCGAGAAAAACGAAAGTGAAAACATTTGAATTTTTTATCGTAGTCAGGAATTTTCAAAAAAAATACCTCGTGAATTTTCCGTTTAAGTTGTTTGTTTCAATTCTCAAGCTGAAAAGCGTATCGTAACGTTATTGATTCTTCGAATCGTTTTCGTTTCACGTGTGAAAATTCTTCTCTTTCCCAGCGGATGTACTTTAATGGGAATTGATTTCGCAGAGTAAACGTTCTGACTATGAACTGCCTTCACTGTTGAGCGATTGCCTTAAGGTTGCGTTGAAAATTTTATCTGGAAAATTGAAGGGGAAAATGATTGATACGAAATATAAGGAAAAGCTCAGGATTATGGATTTTATGAAGAATTATTTTTGAAATTGAAAAGATGTTAAGGGATTATGGCATGAACTTTCTATACTTCATCAATTGTAATATACTTTCTCATCTTAATTCAACATTTTCGAAATTAAAAAACAAAAAATCCTATTTTTCATATATACTAAAAATAAAATTCATTCCCCTTCTTTCATCAATAAATTTTTCCTCAATGAATTTTGCTTGAATGGAAGCCAAACTACAATAAACTAATATGATTTCAACTTTTCAAGGATAATGTTGTGTGTTGTGACAAAAACCAGATTTATAGAATTCGTTGAATTTATGTTTGTTTATTCGGTCTGGGTGGTGAACACTTCAATAGTGTGCCAAAGCAATGGAGAACATTAACCTGTTGTTGATGTCTTTTTAGAAGTGAAATTATTGCGAAAACATTGTCATACATTTGTTTGATTTATTTAACGAACTGATGAGTTAATTTCATCAATTTTCTATGAGATAAAGGTCAACACAATATTTAAAATTTATGGTTTCGTTTTAGATTTCGCGGAATAAATTTGTTTATTTAAAAATAAATATTTTTAAAATGTCTAAAAAAAATTACATAGAATAACACATAAAAATTCGACCCATTAGTTTTCATAGATATTTTCTTAAAAGCATTCATACAAATTATAACCTACGGGAAAAAAAAGAAAACAAAACATATGTTTTTACTAGTATAGAATTATTCGAGTTATAATAATTTTAATCCATAATAAGATGGAGTTGAATTCAGAATTTCATCTTAATTTTTTTTAGACCCAATTTCCACAGAAAACAAATCCGTACTGTAGTATGTTTCCATTTGGATTTTATGTGAAGCATATTCTAGGTTTCAGTACAGTTTTATCTGGCTGAAAATTGATTCCGATTCCACTAAAAAAAGATTCTAAGTCTAAATAGTTTGTAAATCAATTTAAGGGGTCTTTCAGGTTAATATTTTCAAAAAAAAAATTACAATTTTTTTAAAAGCAAGAAAAGAGACATCATTTTGAAATTTTGTACATATGATCATTGGTACTTTGGGTGTACAAAAATATTTTTTTATTGTTTTTTTTTCATAACAATTTTAAAAAAAACACCAAAAAATAACGGTGAACGTGATTTCAGGTGACTGGAAACAAAAAAAAACGCCAAATTAATCCTGGCTTAAGTGCCTATGTCAGGAATGATTTTTTGTTTCATTGAAAAATATAAAAATGGCGGCCAATTTTTAAAAACAAACCTATTTTTGAGGCTGAAAAATTAAGTGAAAATCGGAAAATTTGATACTGATTATAATGGTTCCGCTACCGTCTATAGCCATATATGTGTACAACGACATATTAAAAAATCTGAGTGATCGGTTGAGTGGTTTTTTTTTAACATCGTGTCCGCCAGCTTAAGGGGGATCACCACTGTAGATGTAAAAAAGTCATTTCTGGGGAATTTGTTTCTCAAAAACCAAACAACATATCGAAATTCGGTAAAAAAGATTTATATTGTACAAGTATTTGACATCCTCCTTGAATTTTTCAGAACTTTAAAAAACAAAATGGCGGCTTCCTAGCATTTCTCCAGAAACGCCTTATTTTTTCATGGCTTCGCGGCCGGACCGTTTTCTCCTGAAATGTTAAGGTTATGGTTATCACACAAATAATTGCCGCTAACGCATAATTACAGCCAGAAAAGTACGTAGCATTTTTTTAAATTGATTTTTAACAAAATGGCGTCATTTTGAAAAAAAAAGTAAAAAACGCTCGAAAATTATTAATTAATGATAAATAACGTGACCCATTGATTTTTTGCCATTGTCCCATATATAATATGTCCCATTAAAATTTATAAATCGATTAAACGATGCATTGCAAACTATTATTTGCATTTAATTTAACTGGAAAATTGAACTGCCATGTGCAAACTAAATTCAATGTCGCAAGAAATCGTGAAAAGCTCTGGCAACATTTTCATATATATGTATATAAACAGGCATACGAACCATACGTGCAACATTCGATTTCAAATCAATAACGAGTGGCCACACGTGCACAGCACGTCCGTAGTAGATTCCATACGTACACACATTCAGAATCGGTAGTATTATATATATAGCTTAAACGAGAAAAAAAATATCGTACGATAGAGAGGAACTAGTTCAATTCAAAACTAAATTTATTTTAAAATGTTGTATTGAATTTCATGAATAAATAAAGTATGTACGACTGAACAAACCATTTGCAGGCAATGGTATTTTTGGGTTTTTTTTCGCCTGGGATGACGGAGGCAAAAAATATTCCTGACTAGGATACGAATGCGTATAGGAATATGTGGCTGCTCGCACAGGATTTTGGTCAACTTGGAAGACGATTAATTTCAGTGATGGTCCACCAAAACGTGTCTGGATTTAAATTTTAATCGAGTAAAAGGCTTTGATGTGGTTTTGGTTAGTCCATTAAATGGCTTTTAATTTTAAGGATAATGGACTTGAATATTTCATGAATTTATTTGTAGATATGTTTTTTGATGTAAGGAAAGGTGGGACAGGACGATTTTGTTACGGTTTGAGGTAAAATATAATGCGAATTTGCATAGAAAATACAATGGTTAATTAAACTTTGGTAATCAGTCTTTTAAGGAATTGGCGGTATAAGAGCATTTCTTAAATAATTTGAATAAAATCAACGGCTAAATTGAAATAGTCATATTTTCCACTTTTGTCCCATTGTCAAGTTAAGATAGGTTTGTCCATGACCTAAAAAATGCAAAAGGGGTACTCTGTTTTAGACCCACACCTCCGTCTTGTTGCACTTGTGTCCTTACAGTCAAAAACCTTCAGTTCAGTGAGTATTTGTGAACAATGGATGAATAGTTTAGGAAGGAGTATGTTTAATTTTACAAAGTTTAAGGATATTTTTAAGATTTTTTTCGAAATTACTGTAAATATAAATTTATTTCTGAACAAAATTCATAATAATAAATTCAAGAGTATTTTTTTAAATTTTAGTCCAAAAATATTGATCATTCAGTCACTGACAGCAAATTTTCGTAGACACCTAAAAACACAGTTTTGCGGTGCACAGCATAACTCATCACTGGATCATCTGATGACAAAAGACCAAAAAGATTTCATTAGGTTATGAGTTTCCCAAAGTAAGCATGTCAAGGTACATTTTTTTAACGATTTTTAAATTTTTAGTATCATTTCTAATTAAAAAACCCCAATTTTTTAATTTTTTTATTAAAAAATCGATAAATTTGTTAATATAGAACAAATTATAATCATTAAAATCAAAATACCTCAACGTGATTACTTTGTGATTATTGTACAGAGTAAGTCTGCAAAATTTGAAAAGGATCAGAAAAATAGATTTTGAGTTAGAGCGTTCACCGACATTGCAAAAGCTAAGTGTTGGAAAAACGCGTTTAAAAAAAGAGAAATAGCCAATATACAGTGTATAGCGCATCTAAAAGCAGAGGTTTAAAATCCTATACGGCCGTTAGTTTTGCTTCAATCAACCTAAAATTTTAATTAAATACTCTTTAAGAGTGCTACTACTGAATAAAAAAATAAAAAAAACCTTACTCCTCCCTTAACCAAGCGAAACAGAACGAGGTTATAAAGAAGGATAATTTATCATAACAAGCTGCTAATTAAATAGAAAGATAAAAAAATTCTTATTAATTTTACACTTTCTGATGTAGAAATGTATGCAATACAGAAAAACCAAAATAAACAAGATATGATCCTGGAAAATATACTTTCACTGTAAATCATACATTTTTAATAAAATTAAATAAAACCATTTCAACGAACGCAAGTCATTTTATCTGTATTTTTGCCAGAATCCAAACAGATTATAACAAGCATTGAGTAAATTCATAACGAATCTAATGAGAACTGACGAAAAATAATTCATAGCTGCTAGTTTTTAAGTTGAAAGTGCGGTAAAAAATATCAACATACTTCTTGCTTTATTGAGAAAACCCAAAAATTTAATCAACACCGCATAGACGAATCTCACAACGTGTAGCCATGATTTTGGAAAAAAACAAGATCTATCAGACTTCGACCTACCCAGAAAAAAAATCTTAATTTCCTAAATATTTATCTTTAATTTCAACTATTTGGAACACACTTATCTGTTATTTATATTCACCAATCAATTTACATCAATTCCAAACAATTTTTCAGATTTATCAAATTACTCTTGAAGATTCCAAATAAATGTTCAACTGATTTTTTTTCTCGTCTCGATTTAATCTATATTTACAGAAGATACAGTTAACATATCGATTCATTCAACAAAATCTATTTCTTTCAAAACGCTTCGTATTTCTTAAAGATTTATTTGTTTGAAGGCGCCTGGGTGGATATATCGTCAGATTTTAATTCAAACGAAGAAGAAAATTGATGTTTAGTATACACGAAAATTTTGAATAAACAGAAAAAAATTGTTAAGACTAATTTTTATTAAAATCAAAAATGCTGTTCTCGCCGTTCCAGCAGAAAAAAATTGACTCTTAAGAATAAGATGAATTAAGTTGGATTTATTGCTGTTTCTGTCACACAATTTCTTTTAATACATTTGGAATGATAAATGGTTGAGTGTGAAGTGAGTTGTGTAGGTTTTGTTTTTGGTAAAATTTAGTTGGGCGATAGAAGTCGAAAGGATATTGTAGTCAAAATAATAAATGATAAAACCACTCTCGAATTTTATGAGAGAAAAGGGCGCCACATTTTCATTAAGTTTATGAATATGTTTTTCAGAAAAATCAATTGAGATCCAAAAATGGCATTTCGTGAGGTAAAAGTTGTCGATAGTATCTGTCAGTCGTTCTAAAATCATTTTCTGTTGCACTTATTTTTCAAATTAATTTTTTGAAGCAATTTTTTAAAGGTCCTAATCATACGAAGAAGAGCAGTAATTTTCCACCGCCGTTTTGGTCAGTTTCATGTAGAAAAATATTCTTATATGGGTATGAAAATGCATAAGCTCTTCGAATTTTGCCGTAATTAATTTTTCATGAATTCTATTTGTCTTCGCAGAATCGGATTTGGACAGAACTTTTTGAATTAATTATGAAATAATCAAAAAAATAGCCACAATATTATTTTTCATCTTTAGCCATGTATGACCCCTGATTTGACGAAGCAATGCATTTCCAAACATTGAACTGTAAGAAAAAAACAAAACATCGTTACAAAATTAACGGTTTCGTTGAATCCTTTCTAATCAAGCTGCCTCACTCGCCGTAGGACGGATGTTAGTACAATCTCATTACAGCATTTTTAATTTTTTGCACCTTCTAATGATGCTATGGAAAATTCTTCCTGCTCATAATTTTTGCTTTTCCCATCTTTTCTAGCTAGTTCACATTTGTCCACCTCTATTTGAACCTTACATTAAGGGGTTACATAGGTTTTAAAAGAAAAGAAAACAACTTTTCAAAAAAAATTGTATTTTAAAAACCAAAAATCTATTTTATTTGAAATTTACACACATAAAAGTTTAGTATTTCAAGAAATTGTAAAAAAATTCAGCTAAAAGCATTGAAAATTGTCAATTTTCCTGCAGTTTTCTTCGTCCACCTGTTTTTTTGCGGTAGGCAGAATATTTCGGTGCAAGTTCATCTCAAATCAAAAATTCAAAAAAATTCTTACAGTTTATGCCCTTGGCTTGCGCTTGAAGGCAGAAATTGAAAAAAAATGAAATTTAAAGTTTTGAATGAATTTTCGTCTCATATTTTTTAGCATTTTTCCGATTCTCATCGTTTTTAAAATATTTTTTACGTATAAAACAAAAACGAGTCGACCGAATGAAAATCCCTTTGTTCAATAACGAGAAAATACTATAAAAAGGAACTGTGCAAGTGCAAGTTTCAGCAAAATCGGTCGATTCGTTCTCGAGAAATCGTGCCTACCGCACGGTAAAACAAAGTTTCTAGAAAAACGCGTTTAAGGGGGGAAATACATGTAATTTTTTTAAAAATATGCTAACTTCAGCTTGGTTTAAAAAATATATGTTGTTTATTCAGAGGATTTTTAACATGAAACCCTTAAAGTACATGTCTCAAAGTACTTAAAAATGTTTTTTTTTTTAATTTTTCAACACAAAATGGCGCCAATGCGAATGAATGAAAAAAAACACTGCCTCGTACAACTTAACGCCATTTAAGGAGATCCTGCAACATTTAGAAGAAGAAAAATATGTTAATGAGATGTATTATTCATAGGTGTGACTAATAAAATTTATAAATAAAAATGTAATTTTAACATTAATTTTAAATTAAACAAAAAATCGGTTATTTTAAAAATAGGCGCGTTTTAAACATAAATAAACAAATGATTTGTCTGAAATTACAAAAAAATTTAGGTGCAACTATTACATAAGACTCTTTTGTAGATGTGGTATACATTTGAATCGAATAGGTTCAATATTTTTTGAGATATTTTGTACGGAAGTTGAAAAAGTACTACTTTGAGAAAAACGCGTTTAAAGTTTGCAGTAGATAAAAACCATTGATTATTAGTTTTTATTATAACTTATCCATTATTCAACGATTCCAGGTCCTATTTCCTTAGAATTTTAGATTTATAAGAATATGGTAGGGATACACAATTAGAGAACCACCCATAGCGCCGGAGAGAAAGTCGCCAGGGACGCGCGGCAGGTGTGCTCGACTTACTGGGTAACGCCGCGCTGCCTATAACGGACTTTAACTCGAAAACTAATACGAATATCGCTTCAAAACTTTTTCTGGCATATTCTTAGAGTATTTGAAACATTTTAATGTAAGAGAAAAAGGAGCGATTTTTTTGAGCAGTATCATGTATTTCCCCCCTTAAAGTTTTTTTTATAGTCAGTTTATAGTCATTTTTTAGCGACTTACATCGAGTCGTCGATTCCAGGTCCATACAGTAATTCGTTCGCCTCATTCGCGATGTTCAGAGCATCCTTTTGATGTTGTGATGTTTGATGAAAAAGAAAGGAGCTGATTCTACGCGGTAGAACCGCTCTGCATGCGTATAATACGCTAGGTAAGGCAGTGCGCACGTTCCTACCACGCGGTATTCAAATCTCTATAACTCCGGTAATATTGCTCGAATTTACTTGAAATTTTGTGTGAATACCATTGAAGTACTCTTCTTTCATATGAAATAAAAATGACCGATTTTTTGAAAATACAAGAACTATGTAATTATCATGTGCTGAAATTCATTTAATTTTGAAAGTACAACAAACAGTTGTTGAGAAAATCGAACATTTCATGTTGAAGTAACCACATTATAATAATTAATTATGTTGCCTAGCATTTATCAGTTAATAAATGATATAGCAGCCAAAGAGGTGATCAGCGCAGAGCACGTAGTTTTTCCTATTAATAATGATTCACATAGCTACCAATTGAATTACATACTAAATCTTCCTATCCTTGTATTTATTGGATGACTCCAGCATCAAATCATATGAACCATCCCTAATAAGCTGCTGAAACCAACAGTGTGCATCCAATAAATCAATTTTCTCCACATGGCCTCTCCATTTCCTACCGCCATGCATGCATCATTGGCCACTCAACGGCTTATCGCTTCGAATAGAAGCTATAAAACTACTCCCACCTGTATTTTCCCAACCAATATATTTTATCGAACTTCCATCTCTGAGTTGATGGTCCTGACATTTTAAAAATTTTATAAATCCGTTCATTTTTCTTAGGCAGGGAGGTTCTGAATGGCATTCTTTCGTCATCTAATGTACTCGAAGCATTTAGAAATCCATTCATGAATCCTTGCAAGTGCAGAAGTGCAGCCTGGTTGCACACCTGCCATAAATTAATCACGTGGAACATATGAACTCAGTGAATGAATAAATGGATGGATGAACTGCTGCCTGGAATCCAAAGAATTTCGAGTTTAGCTGCAAAGCAAGTGTCCTGACAGGAAAACCGATGAGCATGAGACTCTTGGTTCGTTGTCAAGGATGAAACATTTTCCACCTTGACCAGGAGGCTGTCATTAATATCCCGGATTCCACTTAAGCAACCTTCAGATTTTATTAGACCCATTAAATCGACTACAGCCAACTCAGCACTTAAGGCCAGCTCTCCATGGTAGTACCTACCTCGTATGCTTCTCGTTTGACAACATATCCTTTTGCAGCTTGGCTTTCACAGACATGCCACATGCCTAGCATAGCTTCTTATCTTAGAAACGTTCACATGTTCTCTCATTTGCCTCTCTTCGTAGCCAGGATTTTCCACTTTTCGCGTCATATAGTATATCATCAGATTTCGTTGTCCTGCACACATGCTTGTCCTCATTCACGTATGTGCAGTAATATATTAGCTTGGACCCGGATATTACATTTTAAAAGGGATGTGCAAGGAACGGTTCGTTGAATCTTTATTCCAATAGAGAATTCAATGTAGATCAGGTGCAATTTTTCTCACCCTTGAGGTCAATTGATCCCTTCATGGACTTTGGTACTTACCTCATGTACTCCAACAAGGAAGCCATTTTAGTGCATGAATAAATTTGCATCCCTGTTGTGTTGATGGAGAAATAACAGAGAAATGTGCATACATATCCGGAACTATATTGAAGGGAAGTAATAACTTATTAGGCTTACTCAAATATAACATTGCAATAAATCAATGCCAGAAAAGCTGATCAATTCAATCACAATATTCGGTTAGATTTCTTGCCATTTTAATGCAAGTTTTTTAGCACTATCTGCTCAATATCACAGACCAAAAATAAGATGTGGGAGGAAGATAAAATAATGTCATAATCATTACCCCATATGCTGATAGCATAAACCAAAAGTCATTCAAAAAATAAATCTCACAGCAATTTTACCCTGATCAATGACAGGATTTCTCTTATTTGATGGCGCATCAAAACAACTATACTTCCTAAGCCCTAAATACAACATTTCCTTTTAAAAGCAATTACTTAAAAGCAAATGCAACCCAAAACAAATGGATTAAGAAACCATTCAATTCAATTCAATTTCTCTTAAATTGAGCAGACAATCTTTTCCTTTTCACACACCCAACTTAGTCCTCTTTCAATTAAGACTTTAACGAATTGAATCTGTAGAACCCACCAGCATTGCACTAAAGAATTCCACAATTAAGACCAGGTGCAACTTTTTCGAGACGTTCCAAAATATAGCTTTGCACCTGCAAAAGGATCTAATTTTCAAAGATTCATCAACACTACATAACAACATTGTTCATATAGATACGATTCTATTCAGGTAAACCATTTTGTTTCCTATTCGTTCAATTTGGTGCAACCTAAACGAAATCCTGAAAAGGTGGATCATTGAAAGGAAGATAGAATGTTGTGGTGAGATATCTGCAGAGAGCTAGCTGCTAAATTCGTTTGAAATTAAAAGAGAATCAGGACGAAAAAAAACTCAAGAGAATATGCTTTTCATCGTTATCCATTGATTGCAAAATTGCACTACAAATTATCTTTATTGGCTTTGAAATTGTATGAAATTCAATAAAAAATAGCTCAATTAGCTAAACGTATTCCAGAAACTACTAAACAATTGCCGGAATTCAAAGCCCATGTAGAAACGACCGGGTAATGCAATATTTCGTGGAAATTATCGAGGCAATAAAATGAAACGACAAAGGACATCGTGCGCCTAGTCATACAAATTGCATATAGGTCAGTTCATTGTTTTCATGTGGTAGTGTGAAATATTAAATGTGGATCGTCTGATTTTATTTCGCAATTCGATCTAATTATTTTTGATTTTACAATTCAGATACAGCATGAGGCATGGGACAAGGAGGCAAAGAACACATTTCATTATGATTGCGTGACAAGAATTCAAAATTTTCTGTTTGCTGTAAACAATTGCTGGGTTAATTTGGAATAGGGTAGTTTTATTTTATTACTGTACTGAATTTGAGCGTTTTTGATAGTCAATTGATGCCATAAAAAAAGGATGATTGTTGTCATGTTTGAAAATTACCTTTTGTTGGCTATAAAATTTAGGCATTCTGAAATTTTGAGTCCTGCTTTTAAGGAGTTCTGGTTCATTTTTTAGAACGATAAATGCCAATGAATACTCTGTTTATGATGACCACCATAGTCAGAGAAATTCGAGGTTTATTCTCATCTCTACACATCTGCACCTTAAAAGGGACATTCAACCAGCTATATTTCTTAAGGAATATAAGCTTGAGCTTCCGTGCTACAAAAAAAACCCTGCAGGTCAATTGTACATCATCAAACCTTATTTCGATTGGTCGCTTCGTGCATGGCTACCATCGATATCCTTTTTAGATATCACCTACTACACTCTACGCTTGCTGGCCACGAACGTTTTAACCCTTTGATTGATGAACCGCCAAAGTGTCTCCCCGCGTACCAGCATCGTATTTCACAGCGGTGAAAATTCAAACTCTATAAAGGCTACATACAGACCAGCCAGCGTGAAAACATAAAGGATGATAGGTCGTGGGCGGATCATGCATGAAGGACTCTCGCCAAAGAGCACAAAACATACAAGTCTCGGTCAGTAGGTGGCTGTTGATTTATATGGGCATGATTATATCATACATTTTAAAAGGACCTGAACGGTAGTGATGTACTTGTTCGTCATGGAGTAATGAAATTAATTTCAGTTGATTCGATTCTATTGAAGGAGAAGCATAGTTGAAACCAGCTTTTTGAAAATTTCAACTAATTTGGTGATGCTTCAAACGATTCTGTGGCATCAATGGTTTTGAAATGCTGAATCAAGTCAAAACCATAGAATTCATATTTAATATATTTTTGGAAATATGGTTCCAATTCAAATACATCAAATTCTATTTGATTCAATGGAGTATTAAATCTTTCAAAAATTTCAAGTACATTCTAAAGAACATTGAATCAAAATAAGCTATTTGTTTTTGTCCTTTTCCTATTAAAAATTGATATTTTGTTGCAAGGATGCATTATTGTTATTATATCATCAAAATAAATTTAGTTTCCTCCGATAAAAATGTTGAATATGGAAAAATTCATATCATATGTAGGATAGCTTAGATTTTAGAAGAATTTCAAAAATAAAACCCATTTATTTGCTGATTTAAAAATTTCTGAATAGATGATTTTGTAAACTGTTTTTGCTCATCTGAAAATAATTTTACACAAGTTTAAAATTTTGAAAACAACGTTTTTTTACGAACTCCAAGGCAATCTGCTATCCATTTTAGTATTTGTTTTAATATAAATGCGAAAACATATTTTTGGAATTAATTTCGTTACATACAATTTTTGAAAAATATTTTTGAGTTCAAGATCCGAAGCGTAACGTATGTTGATTTCGTTTTCAGAAACTGTTTGAAAGTGTCTTTTTAATCCTAGAAACCCGTTTTTCGTTAGTTGTGACTACGTGTTTTGCTTTAAGTTTATTTTATATTATGCTTAGTAGATTATCCTACTATTCAAGGATGGAAGATATCGTTTAATTTGGCGAAAGAAATTTTATGGTAGTTTCATTGTTAGCTTCTGGAGAATGAATCAATAACGAGCAATTGATTAATTTATTTGGTATTTTTAAATGAAGATGGCGTGATTTATTTGTTAGCATAGAAATGACACATTATTTTATTTTTAGCTGAAAGTTTTTGGGGTCTGCTAGGGAAGTCCTGCTGTTTTGTTTAGAGCAACATTCTTTTATATATTCGAATAAGAAAATTGGCGGAAGATAAACGTAGCTTCGATTTTATTTCGTGCAGAAGAAAATTGCATATGCTTCTATGCTGATAAGCTTCCATTTTAAAACTGGTAGCGCAATAAAAAAAACTATCGTTATCTTAAATAAAATTTAATTATTAAATCATTCAATTTATCAAAATACTTCGTATCTTGCTATTCCCAGCTCTATCACCATTTAAATTCATTTCGGAGCGGTCCGTACAAACGATGGATTAAACATCTAGCGCACAATATCGTTGTTGACACGAAAGCGTCCAACCCAAAGTTGCCATGCATTCAATATTTTTTTTGTATTTTTTCGATACCAAAAGACTTCTCTGACACAAATTTGAGATCAACTAAAAGTTGAAGTGTTTTTCAGAATTAAATTAAGGTTATGACCACCAAAACATCTATTTTGTTTATTGAATACATTTATTTCAATCGTTCATATTATCCGAAAGGTTTATTGTATTTTTTTCTCAATCTTCGATTAACATGGAAAATGGCAATCTAATAAATCATATATTTTGTAATCCAATTCTCTACTGTTAGTTGAATGTTCACATCAGAGTAATTCATAAAACGTTCAGTTTTACATTAACTAATGCCCTCAAATATTCTCTGAGGAAACCGTAAAGCGTTTAAATTACAACAAAATGATTAACTCACTTGAAATTCCGCCAGTTTAAAATGTTTACACGTTAGTTTGAAGATGCCACCATGATTTGTGGAACAACACGGTAGAGCAGTATACTGGCATGCGGGTAAGTCACGATCGCGTGCGTTCCTGAGGTATCTTGATTTGTAGTGATATTTTGTTTGTTTTTAATCAATTCAATTTAATGAATTCTTTTTGTTTCGAAAAAAAAACTCTGGGAATTTTTTTAATGACAGATTTCTTGACAATTTTTCAAAACTGTGTTTAATCTAATTGAAGAAAACGAAATTTCTCCCTTGATTTGAGCAATCTCGCAAAATTTTCTTTCGATATTAAATATGAAAATTCTTTTTACCAGCCAAATTAAATTTTTAATATGAAAAAATGTTCTTAAAAGGGCGAGCTTATTTTTGCAATTGCGGTATTAGTTGGATAATTTACCCAGATCATTTATAATGTCAAATCGATCAATTAGAAGACTTTCAAGGGAAGTTCTGCATTGGCGGCTTTATTGAGGCTCTGAAAATAATATTTAATTTTTTTATACTGGAAATGATTTTGGGCTCCACTAAAAAATAACATTGTCTTACATGTTTGGAATGCAGTTTAAGGTGCAGTTTTTGGTGTGGTTGGCTTATAAAAAATTGGTAGTATCTTGCAACTTTACAAAATGGTCAACGATTTGAAAGGGCCAAAAAATATTTTCTGTATAGGAAACTTTTTATGGAATATTAACAAATAGTATGTTTTCGCGGTGAACGTTTAAAAACTTTCACGAGAAATTACACTTGCCTCAAAAAATTGTGCCGAAAAGTTATTTTAGTCCAAATTTCATAACAGTTTATGAATAAGAAACAATTTTTAAATACACCAATGATTTATTTAGTTAAAAGTAATATTGCATGGTTCAGGAAAATTCAGCCGTTACGAAAAATTGTACTGTTTTGTCTTTTAATTTTTTCGCTTTAATCCAAAATCAACTTATTCCATTAGTGAGAATTTTTTTTATTTAGCCCAGAATAAATACTTTTTAACTTAAAGTCACAAAGTAAATTAGTGAATTTGCAGAGTTGAGCATGTAAAAAAATTAATTTATAGACTACCTTTAAGAATATTTTAAAAATTATTTTCGAAAGAAAGAAATATTTTCTTGTTGAAAAATGTAACATTTATTTTTCCAGTAGCCCTTTCGCTTTGTTAATCACAAGAAATATAATTTAACAAATTATCTGGGTTTTCGTTAAAAATTGGATTGAAGTCGAAACGATTTTTTGGTGATTCAAGATTTTTGGAATAACAAATAAATGTTTTTGTAATCTTACTTAAAGTGAAAATTGCGATAAATCAAGAAAATTTAGTATTGATTTCGAGATAATAAAATTATTTTGGTGTAATTTGTTTCTAAGATTGAGGGCAACAAAATAAATAAGATGTTCCTGCGTGAAAGTTATCAGAGGTAGCAGGAACTCATTCGATTTTCGCAAGCAAATAGACAGACGTACAGTACATCCTATTTAGAAATAATCTTATAACCATATTTCAGGTGTGACTTGGAACAGATTACAACACTTTAAGGGTAGAAATTGTCAGTTTAAATAGCATGGAGCATTCAGTCTTCAGGAATCATGTACCAAATACTTTATAATTAAATGTTAAAATGATGAATGTCCTTTTCTGATGGTAATAATCTCTGTATTCGGCACTTAAGAAACATTTCAATCTAATGATCAATCTACTGTTGGTAGTGTGTGTTTCTACTTTATTTCGTTAGACAGAAGATTCGCGTGCCAAACTAAAATAAGAAGACCAAAAGTCACACGAATTTTCGCAAAATTTTATTACTTCTCTGATATTCATATTAAATTATCATCAAGCCTGGACAGCATTGAATTTACGGACAATTATTCTTCATCGTCCTTGAATGGAAAGTAAGCGAAAACATTAACGATTCATTCTTGGGCACTTGAATACCAAAAGTGGCGATAATAATGATGATGATGACGATAACGTCGACATCGGCCTGAGCATCCAGCCACCAACAAAATCGACCGGGATAATGACAAGGATAATGAGTATGATGAAGACGAACGAAATAATTATAATGCTGACGTGGCATTTCATTCTGAACCATTAAAGTTTCATCAAGTTGAAATTTCAACGAGAACTAGTTCGTAAGGATACACTTACGCTATATATTTCATATGCATCCAAAATCAAGTGGATTCCTTCAAAGATATTCAGATAAAGACTTGAGTTCAAGTTGATGGATATAGAGACAGAGAGTCAGTGAGCGGAATTGATGATGCGTCTTCATTAATGTAAATTTAAGAGCACTGTTAAGGTTGTTTGGTAGACATACATAATTGCTACCCATACAATGGTTAATGTAATCTCAATGGGGACTACCAACTGACTTCCTTAGTTCCGGAGTACAATTATGTAAACTAAATGCAGATCCCTTAGACGTGCATATATGATAATTAGTTGGGGTTGTTACGATATATTTCGGTAGGTTCAATGCTTCATAGTTAACTGCAAAATCAGGAGGGATTTCGATTTCAACCCAAATTCGCAGATGAGGTTTTGGGCTGTTTTTGGTATGCAAACACTAAGAACATATGTTTTGTGTATCTAATTAAAGTAATTGCTCGGTTTATAGTTCGATTTTGATCGCTATGGGAACGAAGTGATACTGAATCAATGAATGAATCTATTATGCACTTGAGTGTATGCCCAAAGGTATATAATAGAAAACCGTTACTGATATCTATGAGAGAAGTGATTATGATGTTTGTAGATTTTATGAGCTCAACGTTTTCAAAAATCCTTCGGAATTTGACCAAAATCTTCCACACAAATATCTACCACAGCTCACAGGAGAATTTTGATCAGGATGCAACTAATCAAAAGCTCAGCAACCATTCTCAACAAATTTTTCCACAAAACTCTCTAAAATTCAAAATATTCGCCTATTAAGTTTTTCATCTACGATGCGTTGCATCACTAACTAATCGTTATTGCTTACGGGCTCCCGGTTAGATATTATTAAACATTCTTAGGGTAAGCAGAAGTAGGTGGATCGTAAACCTTATCTAAAGTTCTTGCGCAAATCAAAAAGGTATGTTCGCGAATACTGAACACATATCCATACCATCTATACACTGCACATATGATGTATCAGAAGGTGTAGTTCTGAAGGAACTTTCTTTCGGCTAGCCGTGATGAAATTCTTAAGTTAATGAAGCTGTGATATTGTTCCAAAATTTGACTGTAGTTACTACTATCAACGCTTACAGCCAGTTGACTTGACTCCATCACTTCGTTATTGTTCATCTGGAATAAGTTTCTTTGATATTTCGGAAATCGTATCAATCACCATCATTTTCTAGAAATAGACAGAGAATACAGAGAACGTGGTGTCGAAGTTCTAAAGTTCAAACAAGTTCTTCATCGCCAGGATGCGTGAACTTTATTTGTAAATCAACGTGGATGTCGTTCATGAATTGAAATTTTATTGAATGTAATTATCTTTAATTTTAAGTGAAATTTGCGCCAGAAGGTGTTCGAAGAACTGATATAACGTTTCAATGTTAGAAAGGAATTAGATAGGAAGGTATTATGCTTGTTTTCAGTTTCCTTACTTGTTCAAATATAAATATAGATAATTAAGAGGATTGAAAGGGATTGATGTTAACGATTATATCAATCTTTTGAAACTACAACATATCACATATGAATCGAATGTTGAAATGTACAGCAATCCAAGCCTTGACAAAGTTTATTCTTGATAAGTATCTACTTATATCTTCTTAAAATTGGCTTTACAGTAGTTCAAAAGGAGTCCATTGTGATACGTTTTGAGAAGGAAATCTCGCGGAACTTAAAAAAATCCAGTATCAATCGCTCTATAATTTCAGCATTGGAAGGAATATCAGCCGTAATAATTAGAAAGTAAAAATTTTGTATTCTACGATTGATTTAGAAATTCAGGACTACGCCTCGTTGTGATGCAAAAGCTATTTGAATATTTTTGACGCATAGTTTTGGCTATTTCCAAATTGTTTGACACATTTTTGAAATCGAGTTTTGGCAAAACTCAAAAATCCAATTTTTTTATATTCGTTCAAAAAAGAAAAACGGGGAAAGATTTTTAAACGTATCAATAGACTAAAATCTAGAATTTGTATGAAGTTTTGCGAAAAATATGAAAAGTTTTGATCAAAATTTTAAATTTTTGACGGACTATGTAGAACAAAAACATATACAGATAAAAAAATCACCTTCTTTATTACTTTCTGGGAGTTTCTCTGATATATCATGAATAGTTTTCAAAACAAGTCAGTCTAACGGTCGAAATATTCAGTTTATTTAAGGGGACTTTTAGGCTACGATTTTCAAAAAAACACGTTTTTTTCGATGATTTTTTTTCATAAAAGGAAAAAAGATATCGTTCTGAAATTTTGCACAAATATTTACTAACATTTCAAATATACAAAACAAGATTTTCAGAATTTTTGGATTTTACGAATTTTTCAAAAAAATGCCAAAAATTGATGGCGGGCATGATTTCTCTAGTCTGGAACATCTGGGCGAAAAAAATTAAAATTAAAATTAGCCCTTGTTTAAATGGCTATCGCGTGAACTAAGATTTTTTTTCCGTCGAAAAATAACAAAATGAATCGGTTTTTGAGGTTAGAAAATCGACTGGAAATAGGAAAATATATTTTAGATCAACATGATCCTAGTTCACGCGATAGCCAGACATGTCGTTACCAACATATTAAAAATTCAGTATGATCGGCCCAATTGTTTTCTTTAAATCATGTCCGCCAGCTCAAACGACGCGATTCCGAGAAATTAACATTTAAAGTTTTTTCAAGTAATTTTTCAAAGTGAATGCTACGTACTTCTATTCTGCCATATCTGCATCATACATTCGTGCTTTCTCTTTCTCGTACTTCTCCTGAAGCTTCAATTTTTCGTCTCTCTTAGCTGTTACATCGTATTTTTGATAGTATTTAAAACTAAAGTTAATCAAAAAAAAATTTCGATTTTTTGAAAATTTCTAACTTAAATTCCCCTTAAAGTACAAGTACACAATTAAAATTTAAAAATTTAATTTTTTGGCATTTTTTTAACTTTTTGCATCTTTAAAAATGACCTATTAAAATATTTTGAAAAAAAAATCGAACGTTAGAATGATATAAAACGGTTTTAAGTACGTGCGTGTTTTTGGTTGCCGCCGACCGCATGGCTTCGATTGTGTATCCGCTCTTTCTAAAAAACCGACTTTTTTTATTGATTCACAAAAGATGACGAAATTTTCGTCTACTTACGTGTTTCAGTATATATTCTAACGTATAAAAACAAACTAAACAAGCCGCGAGGTGCGACCCTTGAGGTCCACACGGTCAACTTCCCAGTAATATCTACATAAACATCAACAACATTACAACAATGAGAGGTATTCATAGCAGTAACAGGAATGAGTTAATGTGAATCATATCGTCTACGGGAGGGTCCATCGATTATGTAAGGTTTTTGGTCGATGAGGACAGATTGAATATTCACGCGGATCAATCGGTGGGGGCCTTTTTGGTGTTGAAAATTATTGTTGGTTTTCAAAATTTAAGCAATTTTTTTTAATTAAAAGACTATAAAAACTATTAAAAATCTGCTCAAACTATGCAAATATCTTAAAACTTTGATTGAATTTACAACAATTTTTTTTAGAATAAAAGATATAAAGTAATAGCACTCGTATGAACCCTCTTTACATGGTAACTTTGAATGATTTTTTTTATTTTTATTTTAATTTTTTCATAATCATGGAATAAAATTTTGCCGGTTTCTCTCCAAAAACTGATAAGAATGTATAAATTTTATAAACTGGATCACTGTGCTGTGCAAATCAAGTTATGAAAAAAAACCATAATTTTTCGCATTTTCTTCTATTAAATTAAAAAAAAACGGCTAAAACGAATTTTTATAATATTAAAAACTTCACAAAGATGTTAATACACGTACATTGACACCTTAATGATGCAAATATTATATCTGGTTCGTGAGATATAGTGAATGATAAAAATGACCTTGAAAATCATGATGACTTTTAATGATTTTTTATTTTTAATTTATTTTTTTACGTTATCGTGAGAAAAAGTTTTGATGACGTTTTTGTGAATATTGTTTGGGGTATTTAATTTTTATAAACATTGATTGCTAAGACTTGACAATAAGGTTAAAAATTTATTGTTTTTGAAAAAAACCTAATTTTTTGCACTTTTTTAAAAAAAAACTGAAAACCGCTCGAAGAATTTTTTTAAAAATTCAATAGAATCATACAAACGTCAATACGCGTCGATTGACACCTTGTTCAAAAAAATCGTATGTTTTGTTCGCGAGATATAGCGCATGACAGAAATGACCTTCAAACGGGCAAAACAGCAAACCCCCCCGACCGAAGTTTTCCAAAAACTAATCAGCTCTTAAGATTGCAAAGACGCTTCGATTGACACCTCAACCAACTCGACGGACTTTGTTTACGTGAGTTATGCTCGTAGAAAAAACTGTCCACGAACGTACGTACGTACGTACGTACGTATACACACACACATACATCTCCCTTTCTAAAAACACTTTATATATACTCTATAGACCACAAAACGTAAAGAAAAGTTGAAAATTTCAATTTCGATTTTCGAGGCGATTACAAGAACTTCCCATATACTGGGAAGTTAAAAATGTATAGAAAAGGTATTAAAGGCCAAACTCTAAACGCGATTTTCTCGAAATGACGCTTTTCCAACTGGTCGCTAGCTAATCTCCGGACCTACTCAACCGATTTTAATCAATATTAGTGCGTATTACTTATAAACATATTCCGGAAGATAATTCACCTCAATTAGACCAAAAAATTGAAAATAAAAATTTGGTGTGCAGAAAACGACTGGGGGTTGATCTTTCAAAATAAAAATCGAGGCTTCGCAATTTTTTTAATCAATTTTTTGAAAACGGTAGTAAATTGCCACATAAGGGACCTTAGTCCTTAAACCCCTTTTTGAATTTTCTGTTTCAAACTTCCAAATTTTGAGATTACCTGTCGGCCAGGCGATGGGGTGCTTTTCGAGGTGTCAACTTTGGCGCTCTCTATCAAATAGGTTTATAACGAAAACTAAAAAAACCTTTTTTAGTACTTTCAAAAGATAGATGTATTGTCGAAAAAAGTTTCATGTTCATATTCAATGAAGGAGCTGAGAAAAAATGCATAAAAATTCACTATTTTTTAGCCTTCTAATGTGTACTAGTACCTTATTCGAGACATATCCACAATTAGGAGGATATAATTTCTTTTAAATCACACACAATTTGAATGAGCATACATCTCTACACAAAATTAATTTCAATTCACATTGTTTCGATTAAATAATAGTAAGAAAACATAGTTTTACATCACATAAAAAGTGGTTCGAAAGTCTTTTGAAAATTGATTTAAAGCTCAATTCCACAAATATTATCTTACAATCGAATTCAAGAAAGCCACCCCAATTCAATAAAGATATTAGTTTTTCTTTTCAGCTCGTTTTCTTTCGCTCCATATCAAATTTCGTTTCTCGGAAAAATTTTCTCCATGGTCCCATTTACACGTGCCTGTTGAATCGAATCGAATCAATTTAACTTAGTATTTTTCTATTGGAAAAACAACAACTATTTCCATCCAAATTTTATTTGTTTTTTCTTCTCATGAATTTATGATGACGTTATCAATACATAATGGCAATATGTCTTCGTCTTATTTTCCAGTAAGATATTATTTTTTTCTCTTGCATTTCAACTGAGTATCTTTCATTTGCCTTCATCAATCTGAATGGATGTTGGATGAATGGATGGATTTAAAGACATAACTTTTAGATGTTTGTTTCAAATGAAAACCATATAATTTTCGAATAATATTGTATTCATTTTTTTTCTAGTTCAAATTCGGATTCTTTAACCTCGCAACCCATTATCAGTTAATCTGTGCTGAAAGAAAATTTAGTGTTCTGTTTTTCTCTCATTGCTTTGCTAATTACTAGCAATTGCCCTACATGCTATGTTTTCCACGCGAAATTGAACGGAAACGCATCTATTTGAATCGAAATGCGTTTACTTGTTGTTATTGTTTCAATTTTCATTCCTATTATCTAAATTTATTGATCCTTGGCTGTGATTGTGGTGTGCGTTCTATGTTTCTTTTCTTTAGTTGATTATTTCTGCTCAATAATTACCGTGTCCTGTGTAGCCAACGACATTGTGTCTGTTTTAGATCAAGGTTGTGACGTCACAATTGATTTTCATTGATGACGTGCCCAGTGGAAATGATCAGATGTAGAATTGATTTCAAACAAAACGTGGCAATTCAAGGTTTAGGTGGCAGACAATTTATTATTTGTAGTAGAATGCTTTTAGTGGGTTTATTTTGTGATGTATGGATTTTCATGAATTTTAATTAAAATAATATTTATTATGGTAGATTATAAACTAACAGATGAATATATTTTTTTGTTTAGTATTAACTTACTCTTCAAGTGCACTATTCATGTATTTCTGATCGTGAAACAAAAAAATATTGTCCCAAGACTATGTGTCTTCCTTGCAACCAATAACGAGTTAAAAATTTATTTTCAAAAATAAATCGAAGCACTTTTCACGTCGTTAAACAGTGCTATTAACCTTTTATCTGCACACAGTACGGCCACTTCCAAAAATAACACTACATTATGTGACATAATGTGGAAAATTCAATGGGACGACTAACAAACTAAGATGTTGGGTGTGAAATACAAACGAAATGATGTTTCTTGTGTTTTTTCAACAATCTTCATTTCCTAACTGAAAAACTTCTCACATCAATTTACACTTATTACCACTTAACCCCAATATTTTTTGCACTTCGATGTGTCTGCCCCGAAAATTCACTTTAAACACACCTTCTCCGTAGACACTCGTCGAATTATTATACCTCACTTATGAATTTTTCCACAAAAATTTCCACAGGCCCCACTTAAGATACTTTTCTCGAATAGCATTACGAGCACTTTACAAAATTTCTAGATACAGTTGCAATTCGCTTTATTTTGCACGAAAAAAAAATATTAAAAATAAATAACAACAATTCAAACCACAATATATCTTAAATGCGAAACAACTATAACAACTCAAATTTCCACCGTCACTTAATAATAATCGATGCAAGAGCACTTTTGGAAAGTTCAAATTGTAGTGCGGTTTGTGAAAAACGACAGGAAAAACTATTCTTACCGTCGCGGACACATATATGTTGCCGACAAACAATCATAAAAAAAATTGCTAAAATACCGCTTAATCGTTTCGTACAAGTTTTGTAATGTGCGCTCCGATCGTATTGTACCCAACTTTGATGGGGGTGGGGGTAAATTTTCATTTCCATCAGAACAAAACTTTTCCGATCTCTCTATCTCTCTGGTTCTGATCCTCAGAATATTTTCCAAAACTCATAGTTATACACATATGCTGACGCCATCATCCCTCGCACCCCACTCAAGAACTATGAGGTAATTACGGGTTGGCGGGCACGACATGAACAAATTTAAATTTAGAAACTGTTTCAAAGTCCATTGTACTTGGGCATTTTGGGGATTTCGTGTTGGGGCAACGAGCGATGTGAGGGAGGCTCATTCTCGACCACACAATATTCCGTGCTCTACCCTACTCTTTGGGGTAATGAAACAACAGGAGAAACAGATCTTTTAGAATAGATGGCCCAAGAGAAGGATTGACGATAGTCGTGGTTGGAGAAAGCTTTCTGCATTTCGGAAAAGTCGATGGGTTCTAGATCAGCGCCACAATTCTCATAAATTTTGGATGTATCGCAACTTAACGATGCTTGTCGTGCATCGCATTGGAATTCAAGTATCTACAACAGGAATAATCCATGGTGAATTCATCAAAATGTACATATAATAACTGCAATGGAGTACAGATTTTATTGCATCATTAGAAAATAGGGCAATTAACATTCTTGGTGAATCATTGTTCGAATATTTAAGATATTTGCTTCTGAGATTGTTCTACAAAGACAGAGTCAGTCAAGATACGTAATTGGCGCGTTTCTACTAAAAATTGTCGTCCATAACACGTTTGAGTATGATTAGTACGTATTTTTTCTTCAGAAATCAATCAAATTTGCGTGGCAATCAAATCAAATGAAACTCAAGTGGTCAAAAATAAATTTGTTAAATTGCTGAATGCTTTCAGACTTAACCAAAAGTTTCGCTGAACTTAGCTCGAGATTCATTTGGAGTCATAAAAATTAGTTTTGCTAGAAATTTTCCGTCATTTTTGTTTTATCAGCAATTTTGATTTATTTCATCTTCAAACGAAAATGTCAAAAAAAACAATTGATATTGAAATTTGTTTCAATAACTAATAGTTTGGAAAAGTTTTTTGCAGTAAATATTTTTTTTTTATTTTTAGTTTAGTCAATTTTATCATGGGTTAGAACCTCCTAGTCTAGTCAACAACTTCGTCTTCTAGTGTGCTTTTGGTTAGCAACTCACTAACACTATTATTGCACCTTAATGGAGGTTCTTCTTTCTAGGCTTATAGCCCGGTATATTATTAAATAGGAAGTGTGGTTTCATCAACAAGCCTGTGGTCGCGCTGTCTGGTGGCGGATGGTAAATGACAGCACCTGAAGAGGATGCCATCCGTCACCCCGAAACCACACTTCCCATTTTTAGTTTGTTTAGTAACGCAGCTCTTTAAATACATAAGATATCTTCAATAAGTTGATGATATTCATGTGGTAAAAAAACAACACTTTGTTACGGCTAAAAATTAAAACAGATATTGTTAATTTTTCCAAAAATACCTTCCAAACAAAACAAACAATATGAGTGTCTGCGAAAAAACTCAAAAAGCAACGCAAAGAACTAAAAACTAGTGCCGAAAAATTCTGACAAAAAACCAAAATTTTGAACAATGTAATAGTTTTAAAAATTGAACTGCAGCGAGCAGTCACTGACTTAAAACTGTTTTCCAAATGAAATCGGAATTTAGAACTATGTTGAAAATATTTTACGACGTGCATTTAATAGAAATTTTTGAAAAACCTCCCACTGAATCAATCCAATCTATATTTTCATAAAGTAAATAGCATGCCAACTTTTATTTGTATCACTACTTTCTCCATTATTTTACCCAGAATGGAACAATTATTCAAAGAAAACTCTTCCATATTTAAAATATTTTTAAGGCGTTAGATTTCAATGATCGGAAATATCTAGTGAATGTTTTGAAAGTGCTTGGATAACTTCTGGAACTGCTTGTTTGCGATAGCATATTTCCTTAATACAGCGAAAAACTATGAAATATGTAAGAAGAAATTTAAAAACCACTTGACGAATAAAAAAAGCTGCTCAAAAAATCTCTGGAGAAATTCTAAAAGTGTCGAACACTTTCATTGCGAAATAAATAATGCATTAAATATTTTTAAATTTATCCCTCATTGCATATGAAGAAGCGTTTCCAACCACGTATTGCTCATTTTCTTTGCATTTAATTTTGAAAATTCAATTTATTTAACTAATTTGCAAAGTAATTTTAAAAAAATTGTGTATTAAATGTATATGTTTAAATATATATACATATATTGGAAAATGTTGTTCGCAAGAATTTATTTTTTCTCTTGATTATTTTTAGAAGCTATTTTTGTCGGATCGACTCACAATTTTTGAAGTTTACTGTTTGTGGATATTTTTTGGCGATTAATTTGTGCAGCCAAAAAACTATAAACTTTATAAAACGTAATTTGAAAAACAAACAAAGCAAACAAAAAACTGCTCAAAAATTATCCGGAAAATCCCAAAAGTGTCAAATACTTTTCACTTCAAAATAAATAATGTATGAAAAATTTGTAAATTTATCTCTTATTCCATTTGAAGGAATTTTTTATATCGCGTATTGTTCATAAATTTCCTTTTCTCCATTTAGTTATTGCAAAAAATTTAATATGGGTAATACATTTTTTGTAGTTTATTTTATTTTTAAATAATCTAAAACAACATTATAAGAGATATTGGAAAACGTTATTACAGAGAACTTATTTTACTTTCTCCTAATTATTTTTAAATGCTATTTTCGCGGATTGGCTGAGTATTTTTAAGGTTTATTTTTTAAAGATAATTTTTGGCAATTAGTATTGACGATTGATTTTGGACGGTTTTTGGTAAGACATTTTTAAGAAGTGGTTTTTTGACTATAGCTTTTCTATGACATGCTATCAAATCAGTTTTTTTACTATTGAATTTTTCGGAAAACCAGGAAACGTTTTTTAAAGTTTAGTTGCCATTTTACGATCCTTGTGCTGCAACTGTCTTACCGTTCTTGTCAAATTAGTTTTAACGGGCGTTTTCACTAAATGCGGTCAACTTTCTTTGATTTTTTCAGTATAATTGCTCTACTTTAACTTTTAATACTTATTTATGGATGTTACTTTCAGCAGTTAAATTGTTGCAGATATTTTGGAAGTTCTGTTCAAAAATTATTTCACAGAAAAAAAAAACAATTTGAAATTATGTATTTTTTCGCTCAATTAGTCAAAAATTGCTGATTATGAACATGAAAAAAAATTTATCCTGAGAAAAATTCGATGTTTACTTTGATGATTTAATTTTTATTTACAAGGCTTGGTTTTCATGGACAAATTTATTTGAGTTTTTATTGATTAATTCTTAATTTCCTGTGAATATTTTACCAGAACATGTGTAGGCTAAAATGTGACATAATTTTATTTCGGAAACAAGTTTTTCGATTGAGAAATGACACCAAACAAAGTTTTGGAGGTTTTTGGCAGTTTTATGAATTATTTATCCTTTTTTTTATTTCATTAAAAACTTTGGGGTAATGATATTTTGTATTTATTTTTAGAAGATGTTTTTGCATTCATTAACTACAATTTTTTTAATTCAGTATCCAACATTCCTTTCCATTCGAAATATATTTTCAAATCGACTCAATTTCCAAAAAATTCAATCCCATTGTTTACAAACTATATGATTAAATCAAATCATAATTTCTGTTTATCCAAAACTCGCTTACCATTAAGCAATAAACATTATTTCTTCCGCTTGCACCGCAGATCGTATTCTAAGATAATTTATAGTACATAGGGATGGGGAAGGAGAACGAATAATAACATAAAAACCACATGAACAAAAAACAATCTATTTAAAATCGCATTTGAGTTTTCAGTTGAGATAAAATTAGAAAAGATTTGAATTTAATTGGCAGCGGCCTACATAATGTACATATATGCGTGCGTACATGCTGAAGTATGAAACGGTCGACGCAAAATTCAAAATGTATGATTTACACACATGTAGGTATGTTTGGTACTCTCACCCACATTAGAGATTCTCCCGCTGAGATGATTTATGATGTAATTAAAGCATGATTTATATTAAGTTAATTAATTATACGTTTAATGTTATTGCCATGTCTGTCCGTTTGTCTGGTAGTCTTTTCGAAACGAGTCCTAGTTTTTGAAATGTGTTGTAAATGATTCATAAAATTGAAATGTTTTCGGTGCTCGTAATTTAGAAACAAATGAAAACATTTGAGTTAACAATCGAAATGTTTCTGGAAAATGAGTTCTAAGGATGGATTTAAGTTATCTAATTTTTTTTTTTCATTTTAAATTCACTGCTAGATTTTGCTTCATTGATTGGTCATTAATGGAAAAAAATAATTAAATCGATTCTTGTTTTCATCATCACCAACTTTCTGGTATGTTCGTTTATATTCATTAAAATCGTTCGAGTAGTTCGTTCGATTGATCTTTTTTTTACCCGAGAAAAAATCTCATTTTACTATTGGATTTTCCACGTATGATTTTCATTATGACAGACACGATCACTTGGCAAACGATTGCGGAAAATTGAAAAGCATCTGGTTTGGAAAATCAAAAGCAAAAAAAAAAATTATCGATTTGCAATCGTGAACCTGCTTTTTGTTTCACAATCGATGGATAAATCAGTAATATGATTGTTTGTTTGTTTAAAGAAGTGAGTCGGATGGTTTAATTTACTTCGAGGTAGAGCGATAGCTAACGTCCTTGAGCTGATAATTTGAATTGATGGTAGTTTCAGGGGTGATTTAATTATTTTTAGACTATGAAAGATTTGGCGTGCAGAGATTTCATTTTTTAATATTTCCAGATTGAAATAAAATAGGATTCAAATCTTTCACAAATTTTTATTTTGAATTATAAAAATCAACACTTTTACTATTTTTACAGGTGTTTTGTGACTTTATAAAAACTTTTATATTTTATAAACGTTGAATTCATTGTATTTCAATGCTCAATAATTTAACAACACACTAAATACAAAAACTAAAATTAATTTCTAGTTTCGTAGTAGTACAGATCAGTGCTGAATTTATTATTTACATCACATTCCCATTTTTTTTTTCAAAACCATATCAAATGCAAAAGAATTCAATTTTATTAAAACAAAATGTAACACATTATATCAAATCATAATCAACACAACAATAACCATCATCAAGTTGGATCAATTCAATTTTTCCTTCCGTACGATTTATTGATAATCCTTGCGACGAGTGTTAAATTTTCAATGGCACTTTACGATAAAAAGCACTTTTAATCCAACACTGATTTAGTGGAACCTTTTATCGTATCCCAGCAGCTCACATAGTGCAGTTTTACTACCACTTTTATATGTTGCATCATTGCACATCAAAGTTCTCATCGGGCATCACCATCGTATTTCGTTTTTCCTCTTTTTTTATTTTTGAACCTATCTACCATCGTAATCCATTTTCCACACTTATGTTTATATGTAGCAGGACTATATTTTGTTGCTTTCCCGTCTACTATGTATGTGATGGAAAAATTCATGTGTGAAGGATTTTTCATTATTTCATTATTGCCACTCCATCACCTGCCCCGGCGACATTTACTTTCGTGAAGTATGTATTGCGTGAATTGCACTAGGTTTGATGATTATTTGGTTTGAAACGTTTCCAGAATTGCAGGGACTAAAATGAGGCAATGCAACAGTTTGTTGAATAAAAATATAGAAACTACAGTGTAGTTCCTTTTTACCTAAAATTTGCGAGTCCGTTTGTGAAGTCTGTGTCTTCTTGCCAGTAGTTCATTATTCCAGGATGTTTTCTTAAATCTTCACATGGGCAACATAACATTTTCTGATAATCCTAGTTCAGCATTTGTGGTGAATATACTATATACAACTTATAAGGTTCATTGTAAAGGCTGTTAATTGATTTTGAATCTATTACTGTGTATTGATGAGCAACTTCTTGTTCAAAGCTTTCTGGTTTGCAACTCAATATTGCACTATTATATTGTGATCCTGCTTTTCTATACTATGCATAAATCAAATTTTAAAGAATCCTCACTGAAAATATTATATCATTATATTATTCGTCAGCTAATGAAATTGGATATGAACGAATCCAAAATCCTGTAAACTAATACTACTGGATATCCTTGCTATTTTTGGTAGCAAACTGTCAACAATCAGCCAAATGTCTACATCCATTTCATATTTCTCTAGACTCAACCATCACAATCTACATCGTCTACCCATCATCCTTAAGAACATTTATGACATGTACTCCATCATCATTTCTCATATCGCATTTTACAGTCGTCCACATACACGACAAGGGTGTAAAAGTTCATGATAAAATTCCCACTCTATTCCTCACGGTATTCCTACCTGAAAGTTTTCTTCCAACTTCCTTAACATTCACCTCTTCCCGCCTCGGCAAAAATATCAATCCTTCTCATAAACAAACAGGACTAAACCGACTCAAACACTTGGCAACGAAAATAAAAAAATTCTATCAAATATGGTCCAAGGATTCGTAAGTCTTTTCTCGTAATGTTTCTTCGTTTCAGTAGTTACGGGTTTAATAGAACTTTATTCTCAAATGCACTTTAGATAAGCGTGAAAAGACCGAATCGGTGACCTACACGAAATGTTGCTACGATCCGCAAAGGGTCACATATCGCATTTGGCGACGATATCACTTTCTCAACACACATACCACCTTGAATCCAACTCCCAACCCTTTTTTATCCACCAGTAGAACGATTCAGGATCACATGGATGGCTTTCGCTTGATTTGAGCCGTTCACTTTACAAAGTCCTGTTTTTTCGCTGGTTCAATCTCGACTTTACCTTAAGCAAAAGTTGTTGTGTTTTTTTCAGAAGGATCAATCCACCCCCTAATCTCATATCGTCTGTCTGAACGTGTGTTAAAGTCCACGACCGTGTGGAGCAATGAAACAAATTCAAAATGACGGGAAAAAGGATTGATATGTGGCGATACTGTTACATCTCTTCACATAGCACCAATAATTTTCAATTTAATGTCTTGATTCTAGTTTAGGATACAGCGAATGGAAGCCGTAAGGATGAGTGAGGAGAAAAGTCTAAGTGGTTGGCGTAAGGATGAATTTTTTCGTGGATTTCAGTGGAGATATTGGCATGGTGAGCCTTTCGTATATCAGATGGAAAAATGTTGAAGAAATTCGATCATAAAGTGAACGATATGCATATGGGCGAATTTTTTTGAGATTAAACGTACAAAATAAAGGATTTATAGTTTGAAATAATCGATGCCAAGACTTGTCTTGTATTGATTTACCATAAACGATTTACTTCACCTTTCATGGTGGGTAGATTTGATGAAGTACGATTCTACGGAGACGGTGAAAATTAGATTGTGTCGAACTTTTTTGAAGGTTTTTATCATAGAAATCAAAATGTGAGTCTATGAGGAGGTTCCTCATTCATTCAAATGACTAATGTTTTTTCCCAGTAGATCTCTTCTTGACAAGTTCCTTGCAAATATTAACTTTTTCCATCATGTTTGGATTTAAAAAAATCATTGAAGATATTCAACATATTTCAATCATTGGGGATCGTCGTTGAGACCGTAATTAAAATGTCTTTTCTCCAATTGATAAAATAATTATTCTATCAATTTTTTGGCTAGTCATCAAATGGCTGTAATTTACCAAAACTTTATTTGCCCTTAAAAAAATAATGTAAGTTTTGCCAGTTCCGGGTCATTTTTTGATGACTCTAGAAAATCATCCAATTCGAAAGTATTTAATTTAAATTTGTAAACAGTATTTCAAACCTTTGATTTTTTTCAAATATCAATGATTTTTGAAAGAAAAATCATTAATTATTTAAATAAAATAAACTGGAATTTTTCGTCTCCAATTTTTAATGGTCTTAAATTATGTATTTCCTAGATAGCCTTCCTTTCTTCTTGAGAATCTCTTTTCAATTCTGTCAATTTTCATATAAATTTCTATCAAACCAACAAAAAGTTGCAATAATAATAATAATAATAATAATAATAATAATAATAATAATTTCATTAATTTCTTGAAAATCTTTTGCTAGTAATATATTTGATTCAATTTTTTGGCTTCATTTATTTTTTTCGGAATGTTCTTATTTACAATATACCACGACGTCTGCACTATTTCCAGCAACTTTTCATTTCAAAAAAATCTTCTAGCCAACTTGTTCACGTTCATCCTTCTTGAAAAAAATATTGATATCCAACACATTTATTTAAACGTTTCCTGAATGATTACGGCTGGGCAAGCAAGTCCCGCAGCACATTGCTCCAAGGACATAAGCATAAAAAATCTCTCAATAAAAACAAATCGTAAAATATCGTCTTTCAACCCACCAAAGCATACTCGCTCACTAGATTCCCATTAAAGGGGTCGACATTGCCTTCGGCTCCATTGCCACCACAACTACATCCTTTCTGATCGAATCGACAAAAAGTAAGTGCTTTTCTTCTACATTTTTTTTAATACCGATCACATAATATATGCATGCATGTCTGCAAAGCTTCTTATTCGTCGTCTTTTTGGCTTCAATTCTGTCCACTTAATACTACCACACATTGCCATCTCTAAATCTACCCCCCAGGATCCATTCCGGATTCAAATCAAACCCGAATTGTTCGTATGCCATATAGAATGCCATTTGTGTATGTAACCAAGACGTTTGATAGGGTGAAAAGGGACATTTACGTAGTCATTGGTTGCTGTTGCCCGCAATAAATAAATAGAAAAGAATGTAATCTTAAAAGGATGTTTAAAAAGGACATAAAGATTACAAAAAACAATAGCCATTCGGATGTTCCTGTGATATGATGTCTTATTTGATATTTCAGCAAGTCAGTCAAATGTGGGGTGGAGATGAAGGTTGGAAAGGAATCATACGGAGTTAGATATACATATATCAATTTCAGGATTGCTGTTGAGTGATGAAGTCTTTATTGCGGCATGGCTCATTCGGATTTGATAAGTGTTTGTGGTTGACATAGGAACATTGAGCATATACGTATAACAAAAAATAAGGCTACCAACGACATGAATGAAAAAGGTGGGTGGTATAGTAGCTATTTGAGAAGTATTTGATTTGCTTCAGTGAAGTCGGATTTTTCCCTCACCCTTACGATTGTCGAGTTTTGCATATTTCAACAATTGACGGAGACAATTTATTGGTTGATATCTCTACAGTGGATCCTTTATTAGTATGAAGTGATTTATGACAACGAATTCTCCCAAGTAATGAAAAGTTTATAGAGAAATTCAGAATAGCAACAGCATATTTCAGAATTGATCTTAGAATGATATTGAAAATGAATTTTTCAATATACAAGTGGAATTGCTGCACAGTAACTCTGGTGTGATATTCAAAGTTTAGTTAAATTCTGCCAATCTATCTAAAATTGTACTCAAATTCTGGGGGCTGCAACGAAATCTTCATCCCCAACCAGTACATTTTATGGATTAAATTAGCATTTCATAAATAAATACCGTTACTATAAAAAGTTAGACGCCATAAAAGATATAAAGAAAATAATTGGATATGAAGGAATATTTCTATTTAATAAATACAAAAATTTTCTTCAATATTTAATATCTTTTCTACTATGGTATTTTCCCAACCCTTAAAGCTATTGATATTCGTTTCCTACAATTCCATTAACTACTGCCTAGAATTTGTCACAAAATACACGACATTATGTCAACAAACATGAAATCCTTACGTGATTTTATTCCTTCGAAAAGATCAACCACTATATTGAAGTTAAATGAAATCTTATCCCTCTCTCTCTCTCAACCTGAAAAAAACCATCTATGTGAGATAATGCAAATGTTTAAAACAATAACCAAACTTTTCCACAAAACCAACCCTTCCTCCTCATTTTCAAGTAGTTCAACCCAAAATAAGTGGCACTCAAAAACCAAACTTTTTCAATTGCACTAGACACGAAATGCTTTCCCAAGGGATAATGTTTTACGCTGTAAAACAAAAATTTTCAATTTTGTAGCTATTCATCATTGTTGTTGCTATTGTGTTAGTTGCTATTGCGCAAACACTTGACTAACAATGACGGTAAGGATGGCAACAAGGACGACAATATCAATAAAAGTCTAGCAACAAGTATATGGTATATGCAATAATAGCAGTTTAAAATTGCTTCTCGATTATTGTCAACGTGTAAAGCTTTGAAAAGGGTTAAAACGAAATGCATAGTCATAGAGACTGAACAATTCAAGGATCAGTTTGATATTGAATGAATTTGATTTGTTTTCGTATGCAGGAGATGGAACTTTTTTAATTGCATTTGTTGGTGTTCAGTTTTTGTGGTGGGAACCAAAAAAAAGCTATGAAAAAGGTTATATATACAATCATAAAGAAATAAGAACGAAACATTAATGAAAAAACTTTTCAATGTTTCCGTAAATAGAAAACTTTTTATTTTATCCTTGATGAACTGATCTCTATCAACCGCCTTTCCAATTTTAGTTGTCTTAAATATGCTGAAATAGGTGCTTAGAAATCACCAAGCAAGGATTGAGAAAACTTGTGTCTCGACGAACCATTGTAATTAATCAGTAAAACGTTAAATTTTATAACCCGACAAAATCAATAAACATAAAAAAAAATTTTGTTTGTTTTCCAAGAAAATTGAATTTCATTGTCATGAAGACATTTTGTAAAAATTTATGTCTTTGCCAAAAAATTGGTTTCAAAAAACTGTTATTGAAAATTATTTCTAGACATCTTCAACTGCCAACTGCTTGTTAACTATGTACCATTATAATTTGGTTTCAGTTTTACGACTTTTTAAAGTTTTCAAAATCAAATGAGCCTAAAATCAAAACCGATGATTTGGTTTTTTTACCACAATTATGTGCTGCAACACTACTCTATGTATATATATGCGCATGAATGTGAATTTCAACAAAATATTGCTTTACTGATTGATCACAACATTTAATAGCCATAAACAAACAAAGAGCCATACCACAATCAAGAGAGAGAAAACGTATTCAACTATTAAAAAATCTTGTAAAAAAGAGAGGTATTAACTTCAATAGTTGCCAAAACGAGCATTAAATAACAAAGATATCAAAGTTTGTAAATGAAAAAAATAGCTCACATTTCAAAAACATCAGTAAGATTCATCCAAATTCAAAAAAATAGCTTGAAATTTTAAAAATTTAATAGAATTGAAAGCCTTTCTATTGAATCCTAGTCAAAAAAATCATGTACCAAATTTTCTGATGCTTATCAAATTTTGAAAGGAAAAAATCTCGTTTTTTGTCGGCTACATACAATTTTTTTTGATCCATGTTTCGGACCAGCAAAACTTTAATTCTGACTTTCAAAAAAGTTTATTGGTTGTCTTATATTGCTGCAATTCTACAATCTAACCAAAAAATGTAAAAAAAAATCAAAACTGAAATAAAAACCTTACTTTGACTCCCACGGAAGACCTACTGGCGCATTTATGTCTCGTTGTTAATGTTGACATATGATACTACGTGCCACTTGAAATGCTGTCGTGCAGTGATCATATTGTTGTGAATTGTTTTTGTTAGTTGGATCCTTATTTCCATATTTAAAAATAAATTTGGAACAGCTTGAATAATCAATCGACCATCAGAAAAACCTGTATCAATATTTGATGTAGTAAATGCTCGAAAAATAATGCTGAACAACATCAGAAATAAAGAAACACCACCTTTGAGCACATAATGATTTTTAATGATGAAAGGCTACTCATTGCTGACTCAAGTATTTTTTGCAGTTAACAATTTATTGTTCAGGATAATCATTTTTAACCTTAAAAATGGTTTGAAGTATCAAAAAAGTATTTGGATCATCGAAAATATTTCCAAATTGACGAGCATCTCTTTCCAAAAAGCCTCCTAAAATTCATTTTCTCCATTTCATCATTTAAAAGCATCCTTTTAATATATCAAAACAATTTATTTTTCATATAATTTTAACAGTAAATTGACTGATTAAATATTGATTGTCCTAATGTTTGCTATTTAAATCTTCTTGTACTAGATCAAGTTTCTACTTCTGGTTCCTTGAGAATACCCAAACGACGAGCAACACTTTTCACATTGGCTATGACTTCCTCTTGCACTAAATTGAAACTCATTGCTAGTAAAGATATCCCAAATAAAAGATACAATGAACATAAAGCTATAGATATTTCTGAATTTTCTTTAACACCTTGAGCTGGTACGAAATCACCGAATCCTGGAAGAAAGATTTTGAATTATTTTCAAGACCAATTAGTTAATTATTTATTATTATTTTTAATGATCATTATGTAGAAAATCCTGTCCTGTTTTATGACAAATGCTTTTACAAATTGGGACAAATTTATTTTGTTCATTCCGTATCTTAACATAATTTTAAGCTCAAATCAAAAAAGACTAATTCCGTAGAATAATTTAATCATAGCCCAATTCCATTTAGCTTTTCAGCTCTCACCCTTAAATCAACTTGACGTGGAGTTAACTTTTTAGTCCTATTTAAAATTCAAATAAAACATTCATCAGAACATGAAATTTACATATGAACTATGCGGTTCATATTTTCATTTCGTCTTTGCATGCTTAATGCGTAACCATTGTGTGTGAGGAACCTTAAACGAGAGACATAGTAAATGTAAAAGTGACTCAAAGGACTTCCAACATATTGGAGACGTACTCTTTGTAATGGTATCTTTAGGGATATCTTTCTTCACTTCAGCCAATTCTCTGAAAATTATGGCTTAGCATAATCTTCAATACAAATATTCATTGAAATAATATAGTCCCAGTTGAAGCAACCACAATAAAATGATACTGCAAAAACGCATGCCATCTTAGTTCATTTTTCATTGAAAAACTGTATAATTTTCCCAGGACTCATGACGAAATTGTAAAAGATGTTTTCGAGTGAACGTTAACATTGAATGTATAAGTAAATAATTATGAATCTTAAGTTCAAGTATCTTTTTCATATGCATCAATTTATCCAAGATTTTAATTCACTCTTCTTGGAATCTTTCAACTTTTAGAAGTCTGCTAAGTTCGCGGAAATCGTTGACGACTCCTGTGTGTTTTTTTCGTATTCATGTTGTTTAATTTAAATTAATAGCATGACAAACGTGCTTGAGAACATCAACAAAATATCACACAAACAGACACATTTCATTAAATGAGATGGACCACAAAAATCAACTTTTGCTTGAAGACAACATTTGTTTGATTCGCTCATGCTTTAAATTGGATGTTTTATTTCCATATCAAAACACCATAATGAAATATCAACAATTCACTAGAAGGAATCGTATTCTATCTTTTATGAAATGTAAATGGGAGTTTCCTGTTGATATCTTTAAGAAGTTTTCTTACGTCAAGCTGTATTTTTCGTGTATTCAAAAAAGTGGTTGACATACGATGGAACTTTTTCAGTTTAACGCAACAGACAGCTAACTCTGCACAAAGGAACTTTCATGGACTTATTAAATATAAATAATAACTCAATAATTCAACATTCATTTTTACATCCATTCCACTAATAAGAAGAATGAAAATCATAGAAAAAATTGGTCATGATATTACGCTCACCTATCGTTGTTAATGTTATAAAACAAAAATATGCTGAATCCAAAAAACTCCAACGCTCCCATTCCGAAAACAAAAATGCTCCGGCCACTATATATCCTACGACAAGGAAGACACATAGCCATATTGGAACTGGTCGATTTTTGGCAGCTATATCTGTATACGAGTCCCACTCTTCATCAAAATAGGCATCATAGTCATCGTCCATGGGGGGAGGTTTTGTATATTTGGCTTGTCGATGGACTGCAAATCCCATTGGTGACATGATTCTTGGTGAAGGTGGCAGAACTGAATATTTCGATAAATGACACAAAAAGTTATGGTTGGTTAGCTCAAAAAATTATTTTAAAGAACTAATTTGATGGTAGTATCGGTTCAAATTACCTTGCTTCCCCCGCCTTATTGGTGGAGCTGATTGCGAATAGTATCCATCACCCCGGTCGCCACCACGTCCACCAAGCATTCGATAATCATCGTCGTAGTCATCTTCAAAATTTCGATCGGTTGAACGTCTTCGACCGGTCATTGGTGTTTCGGGAACTTCAAGACGATCCACGTCACGATCCCCATTCCGACTCGATTGATTATTCCTGGGCAACGAATGACTTCGATTCTGTTTCAGTGGCTGATGTTGTTTTGCGCGTAAACTTCCACCCTTGGGCTCGCCGGTGTCAGTAAGAACAGCATAACGATTCTCGACAATACCATATTCGTCTGGCTCTACAGATTGTCTAACTCCACGTGGATCCATCGATTTAGCACGAGATTTTGGCGATGGGTTCTTTCCGCCACCCTTAAATCGCCCACCAGTTGTTGCTGCTTTTGGATTGCCGCGACTCAATTCGCGAGTGGTCGATTGGGCTCGAACTGATCGTACGCTTTGTGAGCGACGTGGACTTGGCGGCTCATCGAAATCCGCCAAAGGATCTAGACGATCAGGATCTTTGATATTTCGCTCACGTTCCACCGTATGGCGATCGCGAAGTCGTTCACGAGTTTGTTCGCGGTTGCTGTAGCGTTGAGCTCGATCAGAGGCTCGAGGACTTCTCGGTGGCTCGTCAGGATCATTGTAAGGATCAAGGTGAGGATCATCATAATCATTTGGTCGCTTTCGACGGTCTTGTCGGCCGCGATCACTGTTTCGACCTCTATCACGATCATCCCAATTGTCTTCAGGACTGCGATCGCGTCCACGATCATCTCCTTGATCAAAATCACCTCCTCGGTCTCGATCATACCCTCCACGTCCACGGTCATTTCTCCGATCTCGATCGCTTCCTCGGTCGCGATCAGATCTTCGATCCCTCAAATGATTGCTGGATCGACTCCTTTTATTGTACCCATCATCCCGTTCGTTGTAATCATCGTCACAATCATCGTATCTGGGCGGCGTCCTACCCGAATTATATGGCGAATTTCGATCCTGATCTCGATCGTGGCGATATCTTGATCGTTCATCGTAAACATCGAATCGATAATCGCCACGTCCTCGATGGCTACGCTGTCGATCACTAGATCTCGCAGCATTGTAACGTAGCTGCGGATCACTTGAGGAATGCACCAAATTCTGCTCATATTCGCTGCGTGTGATGAATCCCGAATCGGTTGATTTTTGCGATATACGCATCGAGCGTCGCATATTCGGGGGTGGTTGAGAGCGAGTACGTGTGGGTGGTGGTCGCATATTCATACGGTTCTTCTGCGGGCGACGTGGTCGTTTCGGTTCACGTGTGCAAACAAAACAACAAACGCGCCAGTAGAGGAATCTAGTTGTATTATAAACATAGATAAAGTCCATTGAAATGGGACTTTCACCGAGCATTTTAGGTTGGCAGTCTAATTTTTATATTAGCTTAAGTTATCTTGAGTTCAAGTTTCTGGGGTCACAACTCCAATGCAATGAGGGATTTGCCATCGTAAGCCAATTAATTGGCCTTAAAAATTAAAAAACTTTCTCCTCTTTGGGATGCAATAACTCCCGCCAATGTGCAGTGATTGAAACAATCAATATCGCAAACGGCTCGTGACAAAATTGTCTTAAAAACGTATTCAAACGTGTTTCGCGTTAAACGTGAAAACAACTATGTTGTGGCGCTCGGAATGTGACCCCCCCTCTTTGGGTTTGATTTTAGGCCTATAACTCTTCTAATAAGGACATCACACAAAAGCACAAGCTATTTTAAATTTGATTCTACGCAAGTCTGTCATGTACAGCTTTCTTGTAAGAGCCATGGTTTCTGAGATATGGAAGTGTCCCACAATTTTTCGTTTGCAAGATGGAGCCCAGAGGATTGGGGTTGTGACCTCAGAAACTTGAACTTAAGCTTACTACGAACTTAAGGGGTAATACTACTCAAGGATTTTCAAAAAATTGATTTTTTCATTGGCTTAAACTGTACTTTAGGGTCATAAAAATGAGATGTCGGTAGTTTTATAGCGTGGAAAAACTTCTAAAGGGCCAACTGAGCGACTTTGCTGCACCGCGTCCCAGAGCCCCACGCACGCCTTCGGTGAATCACGCGCCGCTGGGCGCAGCTGCTCCGTTATACCAATCGGGATAATAAGTAGTCTTGTTACCTTCATCACGTAGGTATTTATAGTTTCAAAGAAGGCCAATAGATAGCTAGCTAGCTACAAAAACTTTAAACGCGTTTTTCTCAAAATTACTTTTTTCAAGCTTACCGGTAAGATTATTTTGGAACAGATCCATGGATCCACTTGAAATTTTGACAGTAACTTTGAAATACCAAAATCTAGTAAAGTAGGTAGGAATTTTTTGATTAATTGTTTGTTTTTAATTTTATAAACAATTTACTGCAAAATTTTTTGTCAAAAATCGTGTTTTTTTCTCAAAACAGCGCCATTTTGTTAAAAATTAGATTTAAAAAAAACTCCGACGTACTTCACTAGCTATTAGTATGAACTTTAAGAAAAAATTTAGTTTTTTGTTCTAGGAGCGACCGTTCGAGAGAAAAGTTGCCGGTAACGTTTTAAAGGTGGATCACACAGTAGTCGAATACGGGGTCCTGTGGCCGCCATTTTGGAAAACAAAATTATTTTTTTTGACTTTTTGAGTTATACATAATACTACCATGAGCGGATTTGGTGTTTTTTAATTTACTTACGAAAAATCATGAAAAAAGGGCGTCTCTAGAGTAGTGTTACCCTTAACCACTGATTGCAATAAAAATCAGCCTGCCAGCCCAAAATGCACGGTTGACGTCAAAATCTGGATCATTTTACTGGACTTAATTTTTTTAAGAAAATCCAGAGTACAAAATAGTCAACAATTAACTTTCAGTATTTTCCGCACACCTAATTTAATGCTGAATCTCATATATTTTTTGTTATTTATTAATTAAAAATACATGTGCACATTTTTTTATGGAAATAATTCACACATTACCTGAAAGAGCTGGCCATTACATCGCCGATATTCGATAAGCACAGCAACATAAGTGGAATACCGAGAATTGCATAAAATATGGTTATAACTTTGCCCATATCTGTTTTCGGCGCAATATGTCCGTAACCTGTTGATGGAAATTCCAACATTTAATTCATCAGCAAGGATTACATATTGGCGAGTGAAAAAAAATGCAAAATATACTGATGAAATTTAAATATTTAATTTTTAATTTAATAGAGCAGCCGAGAGAAATGAAATAAACGAAATGGGCGACACAGAAGAAATACCAAATTAAATTATAGAATGGTTTTTTAAATTTGTTGGTTGGATATTTTGGGCGAATGGTGTTTTAAAACTTGATCCAAAATTTATGAAAGAAAAACTTTTGAAATATAAATGGAAGTAATTTAAAGTAAATGTTGTGGTCCACATTTCGAAATGCTGGTGCAAAGGATTATGTTTCTGGTCAGGAGCGTGGACTTTTTCCTGGTGTGTTCCTACTTAAGAATTACAATCGCGGTTAAAAATGTTTTAAACGAATTTCAATTCAAGTACAAATCATGGCAATCGAAATATTTTATAGATATACTACCCGTCTCCATCGATTTTGATACAATTTGCTTGTCATGAAAATCGTCCTATTCTGGTACACTTTATTTTTTAAGGGTCAATCTCTTTCTCAAAACTTGTGAAATATGATGCAATGCGAATGTTAAAGGTTAAACATCCAGATGTCCAAGTTTTCAAAATAAAGCTTTGAGAAGTAACTCAAAAATTAACTTGTTTACTCCATTCACTCCTTTGTTGATAATAACTTCCAGTATATTAACATCTTTACTGCAAACGATATTCAATTCTTTTCATTTCGTTTCGAAAAAGTCACATTTTATCGTCCAATAACCGGGAAAATTCTCATTCAAGCAACAACTGAACTAAACACAGTTTTCCCCATGAAAACTTCAACAATAAATCAGTTTGGTATTTATTTCACGACATCCTTTCCACCTTGCAACATGCATAGATCGCAATTCGCAGTGGCTAGTATATAGCATAAAATCTACTGTGTTCTACCACTACCATAACAGCTTTTCGGTAGAAGAATATTATCCGTAAAAAAATATACGATCCTACTAAAAGCGAGCCACGTAAGTACCTCTAAAATTCGCGAATCATTTACTCTTACGTCCTGTAAGCATACTCATTGCGTTTACGTGTTCCTGCCTCATGTACGGTCTATACAACTCAACTCATTGCATTTCCTTACAAAGCACGTTTAGTCCTTTTACCGAAAAAATATACATATAAAAAATATATATTAATACAAACAAGTGAACAGGATCCCAAAATTCTAAGAAATTCTTTTATTTTCGTTACATTTTTACAGCCCAAACATGACCAAAAAACATGTTCGTCTTGATATGCTTATGTTTGATGCTTTTACACATATTTTCCTTTCTCCTTGGTCTGATTAATAATTTAGCATTTCGTCCTTTTTTTACTGCTAATTTGTGAAAGGAAGCTCCTAACAGTTGAGAAAAGAAATTATATGATACGTGATGCATGTTCGCATTTTTTTTATATTATAAATAAAAATTAAGCACTTATGGTGAAGTGCAGAAACATTAGCGATGCTTCTGAGAAATTGAAGATAATTTACTGGGAGTCGTACGAAAACTTCATGAGAATACAAATGTTGTGATGGGAAAATGAAAAATTAAAGAAGCCTTCTTATTGCTTGGGATCCATCTGAATTGCTGTGATGATGTTGGACTAATAATTAGGTTTTATTATTCTTTTGGTTTGTATGTGATGCTTTGAAAGATTCCCAAAGATGATGATGACCTTAGCAAAGGGACACTTTCATGATCTCTAATTGCTAGATAGTATTTGATTTGGAGACACTTATCCAATTTTGGAAATCATTCCTTGAAAATTTTATTCGATTCATCAACAAATCTTGCAAGTTACATTTTTTAAGTGGTGTGTAGTAAGAAACAGTATCCCAAAAATCAATTCTATAACATGAAAATATTTGAAAAACGTAGGACTTTCGAGAAAATATCTGCGCTTTGATTTTTACTCCAAAAACAATGATTTCTTCTTTAATTTCATTCTTCATATTCGATCTTTCCAGCTTTTTCAAATTTGATATGAACGTTTTTATTTTCAAATTTGGGCCCTGTTTTTTTGAATAAAAAAACATTTTTTCGATTTCAAAAGAAAAAGCTCGTTTGGATCAAAAAAAATTTGTACAAATTTGTTTTGAGTTGGCTGCTGTTTTTCGTTAAATAAAAATATTATCTGATCAAAAATTGATTTGCCTTCTTTACACGCATTTTTGAATATTTACTTAAATATTTTCCATTCAGGCATTAAAGTTACGAAAACATATCTTTTCATTCTGAAACTTAAAAAGTAACTAACCACTGTCAACATGTTTTGAGTTACCAAAACATTTACTGTTTCCAATAAATTTACACATCGATAAAACCTTTTAAAAAGGACCTTATTGTTTGTGTCCGTCATTTAAAAATTAGTTTTATTTTTCAAAAAATAGTTTTAAAAAACCTTTTTAAATACCCTGAATATATTTTCGTTTGAAATATTTTTTCTTGTTAACATATTTTATTGTGGAACAGTAGAGCTTGTAATAATTTACAATATTTTTTTACTGTCGCGAAAATTTTATTGCAGCAAACAAAAAAAATCTGATGAAAACAAAGCTACCAAAAATTTTCTCCGGACTATAAAGATGTTTTGACTGCATTAATATTGATTTCCAATATATACACAACTTTTTTAATGGCTAGGTGTACATTTTCTTCTCTTGCATGGATCAAAGCTTTTTCCATATTAAAATGTTTTGTTGTCTCGCCCAAAATAAATATTATGGGTGTTTTGTTAATGTGTAATAAAATGTTAAGTGGTTCATAAAATTTTGACAACCTGCCAAAGGACATTTTTACTACAAAAACTTGGAATGTCATCCAAAAAATTGTAATGTTAATACAATTTTCTTTATCAGATGCCACATATTTTTCACTAATTCACAAGTTTTTGACACAAATTGCATGCAAAATATCATTTAATCTTATCATGGGCATTTGTTTGTCCAATTTTTGAATCCAATATGTTTTTCAAAAAAATTGCTTCGAATTAAATCCTTTAAACCTGAGTTATCGTTTTTGAACAAGAGTATTGTTCTCATCGATGAAAACTGGACCAAATTGTATTATAATATAAATAATATATCCACTGGAATCATCGTCATCGTCCCATCATCTACAATTCAACGCATCGAAGGTAGCAACATTTTAAAGGATTTTTGGGAACTCACAGATTTTATTTATACAATTTGATCCAGTTTTTCCATGGCCCATTCGAAAAATACTTCTCTTCTCAGTCATAGTATTTATTGGACGAAGAAGTTAGCCATTTTCAACTCCAAATACTATTATTCTGGAGCACAGCCACTAAAAAATCATCTCCAAGCTTGTATCAACTTTTGCTATTTCAGAATTTTTTGAAACACAATATCACAACTAGATTTTAAAATTAATAGTTTGGTGAGGCATTATTTTATTGGAGGGATCAAATATATATTTTTTCGGAATAATTTTAAACATAATAAAGAAATTAAGCGTAATTGTTTCATATTCCTTTAAAAAAATTAAGTTGCACCTAAACAACTAGCCATAACCATCGCAGGACGACATAAAATAGTTTCTGGTTGACTGAAAAGTAGAACTCTATAGGTAATTCAAGAAAGTAGATAAATGTTTCATATGGTAAGCATATTTCTTAGAATCATAAAAACCACGAAATCAATTTTTTTAAAGAAAAAACTGAGTGCGACGGAAGAGATTATTAATGAATTCCGATAAGAGCTAAATATATCAATAAAAGGGATAAATACGTCCCACACCTTGCAAAATGAGGTTCAAATAGGGAAAATATTCAAGAGTATGTTTAAAAATATACAAAAAAAGTGTCGATTAAATTTTATTCAATTTTTTGGTATTTTTTGAAATTGCTTAGATTTTCAGCTACAAAATATTTTCAAATGCGCCGTTTTTTCCAATGTTTGAGTAAAACAAATGTATAGATCCGAAAAATGGAAAAAAATATGTGGTAAAAGCGCTCGGTGGACTATAGAGAAAGAAGTTCTAAAGATTAAAAACGAAGTTTTAAAAAACACGTTGAAATTTTTTGAAAAAAAGCCCTTCAAGTTTTCAGATAATCTGACGTGTATGTACATAGACTTCACGTTATGCAGTTAGACTAAATCACTGTAACTTCCTCACCCCGCAAAATTTTTGAATGAATTTTTTGAAACGTTTTTTTGGAGTGGTACAAACTAAAAAGTTTTTCTGGACCAAGAAATTTATCAGAGACTAATGATAATTATTTTTTGGCCATACAACATATATCTGACTTCAGGAATGAAATAAAGTAACCTAGGCCAGACAGAAAATGTGAACCATGCAAATTTATTTTTATCTTTACTATTTTTTGACAAATTAAACTGCCTGGAAAAGTTGAATTAAATTTTCCAGCACATGTTATGTTAGGACACTCAATGTTCCAAAAAAATAGATTTTTAAATCCAGCATACAGCAAAGTTTATGGTGAATTTAAAAGGCAGTTTTGCCTCGAACTAATGAGAAAAAAGTTTAACATGATAAAAAATTGACAAAAATTCGATTGGAAAATTGGTGTACATTTTAAAATATTTTAATTCTTGTTTCATCAAATGTATTTTATTTGGTTAACTAAATTCAGTGCTTATGAAAATATTATGAAAGCATTCTTGTCGATCAAAAATGTGTCGATTCAAGGTTATAGTAAAATTAAATGTGGTACTTGGTACTTCAAAAGCATTTTCATAGCTTATCCAGTTTAAAAGCATGTTCATAAGTTCAAGTGAACCCATCAAAGACAACATTGAGCCAACCTAACTGAAAAGTATCCATCATGAAACAAACTACAAAACGTGAGCTAATCTCTCATTATTAGCGTTGCTAAATTCAAGAAATTCTGATGATCGAAATTAATGACCACTAAGATCAAGATACAAAGATTGCTGCATGCGAGTGCTAAAACCTTCTCAGATGGAACGCACTCAAAGAACTCGCAAGCGATAGTATCAATTTCACAGTCGACCTTCACCCAGTTTATTGGCCGACACGATCAAAGATCGGCAAAGAAATAGCATACGTGGGCGGGTGGGTGAACGAGCTCCATATACGAAGAAAGTCAACGATCCATGGATTAATCTAGTCCATCTGCAAGTATAGGTAATCTTTGCATGATCTCTGTTAGTTTTGCATATGCAGAATTTGTAAATAGTTTACGCAATGGCGATTTGATTTGATCGTTGGATGGTTGAGAAATCAATTCACCTGTATGGCTTGATCTTTCAGAATTGTTTTCCTGGACAAATTATGTCTTCGGCTGCAGTGTATAATGCTTGAATCTACACTATCTAAGTTAAAGAATAGCTATGAATTTCTCATGGTTGAAAAACTCATCATGTCCTCACGAAACCCATTGAACTCTCGCACTTTTCAGGAACACAATACACCATCAAACTCACTCAAAGTCTCATTCCGAATACAATCAGGATGACCTTAAGAATTAATCTCGGTTTCAGGTAGGTTACTCACATCATCCAAAAATCACCTTCGGAATTACCCAGCTCTAAGTTCACCAAACAACAACGACAACAATAAACAATCCAAAATTGCACACTCACCAATCTCATCACACAACAATATCCATCCATTTCTTGGGCAAACACTGGAGCCTACACATGTATCTGTATCTTTCTGGAAAATTAACGACATTTTTTCAAAACTTTAGATCGTGCAACGGTCAGATGAAGATATTTTCCGGTCTATTGTTATTGCAATATCCATTTCGTATCCAACAACAATTTGTCGACAGTTTAATTGGAATTTTTGAAATGAATAATAGTTTTGTGAACATTAAATAGGTTTTTGTTGTGTGCAACACAAACTATTTATTTAATCGCACGATGTTTTGTTGTTGCTCATATATGACTGCAACACTGTAAATATGAGCCAATTTGTTGAAAATCTAGTCATCGTAGTGTGCACCACATGTGGATGGTAGTTGATATTAGTTTGAGATTCAATGATGTAACAGGTGCATATGATGAAAATTCTGAGGAGAGCGTACTTGGCGCCAATAATTGGTAGTAAATTCTCAGGAAAATGCAAGAACATTAAGGGCGGAGTAAGGTTAATTCGTACAAAAAAGGCATGTTTTTGTGACTTTTTGTGACGACACAGTTGAAATCTCTGCATTGAAGCCAATGGTACATTAAAGTATGACATTCGAAAAATATTGTATAAAATTTTGACGAAGAAATATTAAAAAATGCGGCAATGGCAGCAATTATTCGGACGTGCCTCGGAAAAAAGGAGAATCGCGGTGCTTCTACAAATTTGAAAAAATGAAACCTCCAGTGTTACCTCGTAAATTATGTACAGAGATAATGTTCAAAATTTCAAAAGGATCGGTGCAGTAGTTTGGAAGTTATGAGGGGCACCGACTTTGAAAACGTGAGTTGTGGGGAAAACGCTTTAAAGTTTTGAACACTAAAAAATCTGGTAGAAAACGTTCATAAGCGAATTTTATCATAGCTCATAACTTCGTCAATTTTGCTCCAATCGACTTGAAATTTTGATACAATATTCTTGAGATATTATGCCTTTTAATACTTACTACTCCCCCTAAGTAGGCAACCTATGATACTTTAGACGTTCGAAAAATGTGTCATTTTTATGATTTTTTCTAACGGATGCAACACATATATTAATGTAATTCTTTTTGGAAAACATAACTACATATTTCAAATATAAGATTTTCTTTTTGTTTTTTCATAGTTTTTTTCATACAAAAAGCGGCTTTAAAAACAATGTCTTGAAAATACACGTCTTTATGGTGTTGATGATTTTATGGAAATGGCTTATTTGAAAAAAAAATCAAACAGTTTCATGATTGCTATTACAATGGGTATCGTTCGACCCATAATTATGAATTTTTATTCAAAAATACCAAAGTGGGGAATGTTTAACCAAAACTTTAAAAAAATGTTAGTTTTTTATAGTGATACCGAAAAAATTATTATATTTTGAAAAACTCTATTTTTTAGATTCAAACGATAGCCTTATATGATTAAAATATGTGATTAAAGTTTGGTGAGGATCGGTTAGGTAGTTCCTCCAAAAAGTACAACACCGTATAAAAAAAAAATTTATTTCGGAAAAAACGCGGTCGAATTTTTTTTAATGAAAAAAGCTAACTAATAATACCTAAAGCTAACCTGCGATGTCAGCACCATAAAGTATTCCTTAAGCTTCTTCAAACATGTCATTTTCCTCAGGACGAGCTGCTCTACGTTCAGTTTTGTCTTCCTTTGAAGCTTCAAAGCTAGAGCGGTCAGCATGGTATATTCGCGACGAATCTCGCGAATGTGGAAAATTCATGACACTTTGACCGATTTTTATTCACATTGTCTCGATAATTTTGAACATTGGTGCATATACTTCATTTTACATACAAACTGCAGTCTTGGTTGTAGTTTTAATGATATTTTTTCCACAATACATATTTTTTGGAGCCATTTACCAGACGCTCGCATTGAAGCTTTCAATTGTATTTATTGTGTGACTACCCAAACATATCTACAATAGCCCTTTTTTTAATAAATTTTTGGATATAGGTTTCAAGATTTCTTCAACATCATTTGCAAGAGGCGGTGGGTATTTATAGCATTTTATCTTTTTTTTAGCCTCAAGTTTTCGATACTCTCACCAGGAGTCAGTTCCTTCTGGGCAATATGAATGCTTCAGATTTTCTTCCGATGATATCTTGTGATATAAGGTGACCCAAATACTTTTGCGCATTCCTTCTACAGAATCAACGTTTCTACAAATGCCTAAACCGTAATACGTAAATAAATCCTTCATTAATTTTATTGTGAATTCTATCGGCTTTTTGAGGGTATTTTTGGAGGTGATTTTTTTGCTGGTAAACCATTATTTTTTTCTTTCTTCTTTTTCGTCTTCTTCTCCTGCTTTTTGCTGTTTTTTCGCAATAGAGTAAGATTTTCGCGCAACACACGCACGCTTAAACAAACGTTTTTTTAATGTTTTACAACGTGAAGAACGCACTCTCATCTGCTAGTCGAGCGTCTAGTACGCTTACGTCATAATGCTTATAACTACCAAAGGAATATTCGGATCACGATGAAATTTTCCTTGAATATTCTTGAACACTCATTGTTTATGAAAATGCAATAAAGAAATTTTAAATTTTTTTTTTCAAAAGTAGGTTGCCCCAAAGGTTACAAAGGTCTTGTATTTTCAAAAAATCGATGAAATTTTTTTATTTCATATGAAATTATAGTACTTTTAAAATATTCAGACCAAATTTGAAGTAAATTCAAGCAATATTACCGGAGTTATAGAGATAGAAATATCGCGTGGTCAGTACGTGCGTACCTAGCGTATTATATGCATGCAGCACGATTCTGTCGCGTAAAATAAGCTCCTTTCTTTTTCATCAAACATCACAACATCAAAAGGATGCTCTGAACATCGCAAATGAGGCGAACGAATATCTGTATGGACCTGGAATCGACGACTCGATGTAAGTCGCTAAAAAGTCACTTTAATTCATTAAATCGCGGTAGAAAAAAACTTTAAACGCGTTTTTCTCGAAACTTAGTTTTTCCGTGCAGTATGCACGATTTCTCGAGAACGAATTGACTGATTTTGGAGAAGCTTTGCACAGTTTTTCTTTATAGTATTGACTCGTGCTTGAAGGAAGGGATTTTTATTCGGTCGACTCGTTCCTGTTTTATACGAAAAAAAAATATTTTAAAAACGTTGAGAATCGGAAAAATGCTAAAAAGTATGAGACGAAAATTCTATCAAACCCATCTCAAAAAAATAAACTTCATTTTTTTCAATTCCTTCCTTCAATCCTTAGCCAAGGTCATAAACTATAAAATAATGTTTGAATTATTGATTTGAGATGAACCTGCACCGAAACATTCTGCCTATCGCAAAAAAAAAGGTTGGACGAGGAAAATTGCAGGAAAATTGACAATTTTCAATAATTTTAGCTGAAATTTGTTTTACAACTTCTTAAAATGCTAAACTTTTATGTGTGTAAATTTTAAGTAAAATTTGAATTTTTGGTTTTGAAAATACATTTTTTTGAAAAAGTTGTTTTTTTTCTTCAAGACCTATGTAACCCCTTAAATTCTTAGTTGAATATTTTTTCATGGCCACTATCTCTGTTTTGTTACTTGAAAAGTATCAATTTGACTATCATAAATCCAAAGCAGGATCCTGTTTCATCAAAACTATTTATGTAGGTATTAAATAAAGATTCAAATATTTTCGCTATTGAAGAAATTTTTCCAAAAATTTCGATTGTTATTAAATTTTTATTTACGGAAAACTTCATATTCATAAAAAATTCTGAGTGCAGAAAATTTAAGTACGGAAGTTCTTTCTACGAAAAGTTTTTGCATCCATATTTTTATACAAAAAAAACTATATGCCATCTTTTTTGCTTCAGCAATTTTATGTACCAGAAATGTTTCATGCATATTTCCTTCTATCAAACAAAATTTCATCTATTTTTATCAAAAATTATACTGAAAAAAAATTTAACAGAGATTTTTTAAAGTAAAATTCTACTTAAATGTTTTTTGTGCTCTTAGATTTTCACATTTTTGATACAAACTTCTATGAATCAAAATCTTCATGGAACGAAAGTCATTAAGAGTACTTTTCAGTGTCAATTTTTAATAGTATTCTATTTGCTTAATTTTTCAGTATAGCCTTCTCCATGAAATCCACTCAGCAGTTTATGGTAAATTAAGATAATTTCAATAGCTTCCCAAAAATATTAATTTTTAGAAAAAAAGCCAACTTCCTAGTCAATTTAATAGCGAAATTCGTATCATAAACATTCGCAGAAATTATCTCTTCCCATAATGATCATTGCTTTTTATTTGCCTAGTTAAAATTCAACATAAATTACATTTGTTGTTATGAAGGTTTCAACCTTAACTTCTCAAGCGATGATTCTCTAACAATCGTTGCTTCTTGAAAATGAAATTATCAAATAAAATATATGCGAATGTCGTCATCGTTTCGTATAAAAATTCAAGTATTACTGAATCCGAAAACGTGTTAGCATAAAAAATGAGTATGAATTAAAACACGGTTGAAAGCTAATTTTGCTGGAGCAATGAGAAAAACCATTTTTGGATTTTTAAAAAAAATTCATTCAATTTTCCATTAAAGATTTATAAATTCACCTTCGATTTCATGACGATGCGTCCAATGATCTTGATCTTCACATTTTATTTGTTCATATTCAACTGAAAATGCTATTAGCAGCAATTTTTCATGTGAGTGTAAGATGACGATGAAATATGTTGATTTTTTGGTAAATTCATTTGGATTAGCATAAGTTTCAAAATGTCATATCAATTAGTACAATGCACTACATCATTATGTCTTAATTTGTTTCTAGTTCAGTATTATTTCATTGGACATAATTGTTATGTGCGAAACTTTAGTAGAAAATGTTAAGTTGTATGCAGAACGCACTCATACAAAGCGTTGTATGGATTCAAATAAATTACGAGCAATGAATGCATGCAATGATCCACTGCTTCAGGACTTTACCGAATGAATGTAAATACAATTAATTTTTCCATCAGAAAAGCATCTAGGCATTGCATTGCAAATTTTGCCTAAACAAAAGAATCCACCCACTCACTATTAACACACCCACCAAAACAATATATAGTATCTAAGTTTCCAACTTTTCTCATGTGCTGCCTGCAACACCCTCAAGGTCCTGCGATTAACATCTCTCGTGTTGTTTCAGCCAGAGGTCAGTAAGCCAGTTAAACAATCCGTCTGTCTGTCAGAGAGTCACCAAATCCACCAATTATCTAGCCAACAAACCATAGTCAGCCAGTTAGTGTGTCGGTCATTCATACCTCCAATTCATTCATTGTTCATGCATCAGATACTGTCTGAAGATACTCTCTTGCAGCAAAAGATACTTTTGTGCTACGGCTCAGTTCACCTGCTTCACTCCCAAGATATCTGGCCACCAAATGACAAAGCTGGTCTGTATAGTCGCAAGTCTCAGACTGACTTGCCTAAAATGCAGCTTGGGAAATCCACAACTCCTCTCCTAGACGACGTTGTTGAAGTTATATAAGAGGTGGACCAGCATTTCGACCAGCATCATATTCTTGCATAGTGTGGTAGATGAGACATCTAAACTAGGTTTGTTTTGCATAGATTTAAGATACTTGTTTGCTCTCAGGTGAAAAACATGTTTTCCTTTCCTTTGGTTTTTGAGTGAAATTAAAAGTGAGGTCGATGTGAGTGTTGAGCCCGCAAAAGGTGTGTGATTCGTAGCGTTCGAGTGTGTTTTGAATTCTTAAAATTATTTATGGGTATTTGCCAATTTTTCATGCAGTTCTGGTATTCAGAACTGCATAGGTTTGAATGTTAAAAACGAAATATGAAAGTAATTTTTTATCCCTCATTCTTTTAATTTGTGTTTAAAAATATTTTTTACTCTAGAGGAGTAAATTTAAATTGCATCACAGTCAAAGTTTTCCTACACCTAAAATTTTTCTCAAAAAAAATTAGTTTTTTTGAAAAATTGAAAAGACCGTAGCAAAGAACAGTGTCGATTGTTTTCGAAAATTTCGGATTGTCTGCATTTTCCTGTTAAAAATCTTCCCTTTGTCCCAGATTGAGAATTTTTAGAAAATATCGTTGACGAGCCCTGCCTGCGTTGTTGATCCAATTTTACATTTTGAAAGGTACTTTGCATGTGTTGAAAATTTAAAAATTAAGCTACCGTAGCCTTGTTACAAGTATTTCAAATGTATTCAGTTAAACAGATTATACTTAATTTAATCAGCATGAAATTGTGTACGTTTATTCAGTTCTTGCCGTTCATAAAAATTTTGTGAAAATATTCATCTGATCCTTCAAATATGAACTATATGATGGTAGTTTATTGTCGTGAATAATTTAATGAAGTCAGAGCACCATAAGATCACGATCATCAAAAAGAAACTAGCTAGCCTAAATGAAGTTCACTACCAAATTTGTCGACTGCGCGGATGAATTTAACGCAGAGATTGAAAATCTAGTTAAAGGAATTCTTTCTAGGAAAATGAAATACCGAACAGAGGACATGCTCCCTGTTCCGTTTTGTTTTTGAGCAGTAAAATACTATCCTTTAGTACACAGTAAATGTTTGGATAGAAATTTCGGGCAGATTCCTGGAATCAAAAACGATCTCTGAATCTACTGATCACTGTTTGCTCCATCTTCTTTGTTTAAATTTTGAGTGAAAAAATCCTATAAAACCAACAGCTTTTTCTGAATGCTTTTTCTCCTTATACCAATTTAATATCAAATTTTAAACTAGTTTCGATACTCTGCTGAAACATTCTCACCAATTCGTATTTCGATTCTATTCCAATGATTTCTAGCTTCCAAAAGAAACAAATAAACATTGCACCAAACTTCCCGGAAAACAGTTGCAAAATTAAAAATAATATTTCATTTTTCCACATCATATACAATCTCCACTACAATCCTGTACCTATCGAAACTGGCATGCAACTGCAATATTTCGAAGAAACTCTCTCCAATTTTCACAATTTTATCTGGTAACTGTCTTTTTTTTGGTCCTTCCAAACTCAATGGGAGTTTTGAAAGCAGTTAATATTAATTTATATCTCATAAAATAGAGTTTCACCACCACAAGGGATAGTGCAACAAGAAAAAAGGAAAAGTATGATTGGCCCAAGGATATTACTGAGAAGTGGAAAAGGATTCTTTAACTTGTATACTGATTTTAAGTTCGTCGTTACAAAGTATTCGCTTTTATAGTGATCACTATTGCTATAATCGGTTTATACTACACTTTGCAATGATTGCAAATAAGGATTCCTAAAGAAAAAAACTAAAGGATGTTGAAACCGGATTCATGGAAAATTTTGCGAAGCATAGATATTTATGAGAGGGAATTGTGAGTGGGTTATATACTCATATTTTATTGTGATGATAGTTTATATGGCGCCAAAGAATATCGTGATTTTATTTGTTTGTTTTCGGGGTGGTATTAAATGATTTAATTTGTTTATGAAATGCGATTTAGTCTGTTGTTTATTTATTGATTCAACGCATTACGATGGATGCTATCTATTAAAATTATTTGGCCACAATCGCATCAAAATTGATATGAATTACTCATCGATTTGGAAATAGAAATGCAAGATATTTGAGGAACATCGATAAATCTATTGATTTATTCAACATGTTGCTGTTGTAAATAATTTTCTAAAATTCTTAATCACAGCAGAAAAAAGTGAGTGTTTTTGATCGTGAACTTTTGAAGCAGCTTCTTTTTAAAAGAATTCGCTGCTATTTGAGTGAAAATCATTCATTGCAAAGTATGGGTCAAATTCCATGACCGATTTGAGCCCATCGTTTTTTTAAAACAAAATATTGAATTTCGCTATTGCAGATACAATTTCATTTTGGGTTGAACAGTGCTGGATACATCTTTTAAATCAAGCAGAATCGATACAAAGGAAAATTATCTTGCTAGAGTCCTAATCTTAGATTCGTCTTGTTGTATTGAAGCGATAAACCTGACTTTACTTAATCAAGTATTTTTTCGTAGGTTTTTATTATAAGACTGATACATTTTTTAATATATTTTACCTAAATTCGTCAAAAATTGCATCCTACTTCTGAATCTACTATTTTTTCATATTTTATGGAGCTCATCCTTATCATTTACTCATCTCACTTTTCCTACCTAAATCCTCCGTCTGCCAATCAAACTCACTAAATCTATAATCCTTGTGAGAACCTCCAATCCTGAATCCATGAACACGTAAAACATTACCAAGCAAAGATTGATATCTACTATCCAAAAACAAATACATCCATTCTTGTTACGTGCACAACACAACGATTAGATGAATTGGAAAAGTGACATGATTCGAATCAGTACAATTGATCCTAGCCATCAGATTATTTCGATATTCATGTTCAGCACCACTTTGTTCATAATTTGGCAATCATACTGTACATGATTTCTAGAATGCTAACGTTTCAGAAACTGCAAGTCTAATTCAAATAGAGTCCTGTTCGGTGACTAGCGTACTTAACGAGAAAATCGAGCATTATTTAAATGTTTGCGACAAGAATGTAGTGTGGACTCTTTGGCGTTGTTGGTTACTCCACCTGAAGCGCAATTAGTATTCAAAAACAGGCTCAGCAAACCAATTTCGCTCGTTGTGTATGCAAAACATCTCGCAACCAACTGGGTCGCCGTGAAATTGTGCTTGAAAGGATAATTGCATCGTTTTCAATTATTTTGCATGCCAGAAACTGTTTCAAATGCTTACGTTTGCTTTGCTTTGTTCTTCCTCAAGACATGTTCAAAAGTCAACTGCAGCTTAAAAGCAATCATTATTGAAACTAGAGCGCGATATTTTGAAACCAAGCTAGCTTATTTTCAATTTTGTGTCCATTTAACACAAGATCTTGGACTCCAACGTAAAACCTCGCTTGAAAGTAAATGGATTTCCATACAAATATTCACTGTCTGCCGAGCCGTAATTCAAACTTACGATCCCTGCCTACGGCAACTGAATTTGGAAGGTAGCATCCTGGGACAGTTCGCCTAAATATTGATATGAAATTCCTTCCTAATCTAGTTGAAAGCCAATTCCGAAAGCATGGGCATTGCTTCATCCAAAGTCAATTTAACCATCTGCAAAACCAAGCCGACTAGGCATCAGCTGGCTCCTTGAACATCGCTTCCCTATTACGACTGATGCAATTTTCTCATAGCAAATATTAATTATGCATTGCAATATACATTTCAGGTAGAACACACTTCAGGCAATCACGTCCGACAAAGAGTTTGCCAGGCAGCAATCGTGGTCATCTCTAGTTGCATCCTCGTCATTACCGAGATGATGCCCAAAATCATAATTGCATTGGCTCTGATGCATATGAGCGTCCTGCAGGCAGCCGACCCAGACCGATGGGTATGGAGCTCCTATGGTCGGCAGGAAAAATCAGACAGACGCTTCGAAAGGATTCGAGTGCCAGTAAGTGATAGGCGAGGAGATGACCGTGGACCAAATCGGTTTCCGAGTGACGATGATATCGATCGATACGAGGTCAAGGAGCCAACCACTCCACGGCCAGCTTTAACGAAACCCCAAAATGATGAGTTGGACGGGTTCATCGACGATCCTAGGTATGGAAATGGAGGCCAAGGATTCGGAAATGGAGGGCAAGGATTCGGCGATCCAAATGGTTTTGCTTATCCAGGAAGTGGCTTTGTTCCCAGACCGCCAAGCGGTAACCCTGCAAACGGGGTCTTGGTCGGCCCTGGTGGACCGACTGGCATTATAGGTCGGCCCAAAGGTAATCCGGCCAATGGTGTCCTCGTGGGACCCGGCGGCCCAACGGGAGTAATTGGGCGGCCATATCCTGGAGGAGGAAGTCAATACCCAGGAGGAGCAGGACAATATCCTGGAGTTTATCCTGGAGGAGGAAGTCAATACCCAGGAGGTGCAGGACAATATCCTGGTTATTTCCCGGGTGGTGGTGGACAATTTCCTGGAGGCTTTTCACCGGGAAGACCAGGACCAGGCGGATTTCCTGGACAGTATCCAGGAGGATTCCAAGGACAGTATCCAAGTGGCAATGGATTCTCAGGTGGACCAGGATCTGGACAGTATCCAGGAGGATTTCAAGGACAGTATCCAAATGGTGGTGGATTCTCAGGTGGACCAGGACCTGGACAATATCCAGGTGGATTCCAAGGACAGTATCCAGGTGGTAATGGATTCTCAGGTGGGCCAGGAGGATTTCCTGGACAGTACCCAGGTGGTGGACAATATCCGTTAGGTTATCCAGGAGATGATCAAGGCCAGTTTGGGGGCCAATATCCAGGAGATGATGGTTTCACACCATACAACAATAACCCAGGGATACAGTTTGATGATAATAACAATAGTTTAAACAAGAAGACGAATAAAGGGAAACCAAAAGACGATCGGAGGAGCATATTGAAAAGTTTATAGATAATTAGGACACCTTTTTTGAACTTTTTTCAGCAAGCCATTTAGTCATTCCACTGTCACGATCACTTGTTTCAATACCTTTAATGTTAAGATTGTTCATTTCATCATTATCTCGCTTGTGAGTATTTAAAAAAATGCTGTTGTATCATACTGAACTGTGTTTCGAAAACCATGTTTTTATTATAAGGACTTTGTAAAAAGAAATAAATGTTTGTTTTGATATGGTGTGTGTTTCAACAGTTTTGAGAGCTATTTTTGACTTGATCTCATAGCACTAACATATGTATTTTTTTACAAGAAAACATTTAATCTGATCAAATAGTTTCTTCTGTGTTTTGGCTTTAGTCAAATTTTTAACGATCTAGAATTATTATTGTGTTTTGCCTGCCAATTACTATTCACTTTAAAGATGGTACATCAAATTTTTGAATGTGCTACTTTAAAATTCATTTATAGCATTCTCTGATTCATTCCCTCTTTCCTGAATTAATAAAAAAATTCAAGGACCAAAAGATTTTAAAATTAATGGTTTGGTTCATTTTCTAGGAAATATATAAATGCAAAAGAATTCTCCTCGTTTCAGCAAATTGTTGTTACGAAATAAATCCTTAAAAAGTGACTGCTTCAAACTGATTAGTATACATTTTTGTCAATATTCTTTATTTCTTAATTCTGAATTAAGTGGGGAAGTACCTTTAGACACTTTTTAAAATCGATTTTTTTGAAATTGTTTTAATCGATAGATATATTGCCTAAGAATATCATGTCGAAGTTTCAAAAGCTAATTCTTAAAATCGTGAAAGATATGCATCCCGGAAGATCCGGGCGCCGAGTTCTTGTTCGCTTGACCACAAACTTTAAACGGCCTTTTCTCGAAACCATGTTTTTTAACATTGCGTAAGTGATAATAAAAAAACTAGTGAATCGATTTTCATCATCTTGCATTCATTTTAAAGAGCATAAAAAACTGTTCTTTATAGACTAAAGATTAAAAAAATAAATTATTTTGGGACTTTTTTGACTGAAAGGACAACGAAATTTTTCGTCAAAATCGTAATTTGTTTTTTTAGCCTGTTTTGAAGGGTTAATTTTTGAATTTCGCAAATATTTTAGTCTATCTACTTAAAAAAAACCTCGAGAGGAAGAAAAGCCAAACGGCTTGTTGATTTCAGATGAAAATTGCAGCCAGCATCGCTTACGCAATTTACGACGTCAGCGACGACATGGCTTACAAGATCCTTGAAAAAAAATTTAATTTTCAACTTTCATTTTTGTAGAATATGTTTTTTTTCAACCTCAAACATCGCTTAAAATAAATATTATACTGATTTAATAAGAACTGTCTTCATTTCCATCAGTTGCAAAATTGACCGTTTTTTTCGGCCTCTAAAGGTACTTCCCCCCTTAAGAGATTTTTTCGTCTGCTGCATCCAAAAAAATTATACTAATAAAAGCATTTATTACAGCTGACAACCTGGTTTTAAGCAGGCTAAGGCTGGTGTGTTATTTTTGATAATATATTTGAAAGGACCCGGGAAAACGAATGATTTTATTACAATTCAAAATGATATGTGTGATTTTTGTGGTCCCAGCAAAACTTTAGAAATATGAATTAAAAGAAGTAAATCAGCAAGATACCATTTCAAAATTTCTGTTTCATGGGAAGAATTTTCGTCTAATTAAATCATTCAAAGAATTCACAGAAAAATTTCGCAAAGTAAAAGAATCCTTCAAGAGCATATTGTTACAAATATTTTTTTGGAGCAATACGAAGGAAATTTGTCGACGGCTGATAAGGTATATAAATGATTTCCTAGATTCTGACAAGCATTTGAACTTACCTATGGTAGTTATCACAATAATTGAATAAAATAAGGCACCAAAAAATGTCCATTGCATTTGTTGTTCGTTTTCGTTTCCATCCCAACCTTTTGTTTTCATAGCCGTTAGAATTTCTCTTTCGAAAAGCTTTGAAAATCATATAAAACACAAATATTGCTTTTAATAATCTTGAACTTTTTCATAGAAAATTTTATTTTATTTTAAAAAAATCGACAACAAAACTATGTAGTTTTAGTTAATATTGATAGTGAAATATTTCGATTTAATAAATAAATTATGTAGATAATCAAATTTTCCTATATATTTTTTATTGCTTACTTCTAATCGATTTTCCACCCATTTCGTCCAATTATCCTGACGAAGGTAGTCAAATGTGGTAGTCATATCCCACAAATCGTCTGTAACATTTGACCGCATACCACGAATTCCTTGTTTGACCTGAAATATAATAAATATGTCAACTAATTCTAATGTATGATTGACAAAAGAAGATATTTTTCAAGAAAAATATCCTTTATTTATTCTTGAGAGAAAAGTATGAAGAATCTTCATATTATCTTGGTATCCTGCAGCTATTGGACTTACGTTCATCTCTTTGAAAGGAGACTCTCAAAGATTTGTAGAGCTGTGTTCAACAATCTAACTTTAACTTGTGTATTCTAAAAATGTACCAATGAAACGGATTCTCATCATAAGAGCTCTGGTCTATCATCAATTCACAAGAAAATGATTAACTTTCTGCAGCCTGAAACCTCTAACTTGTTTTCTATAAAGTTCTGTTTAGCTGCAAGCACTTTCATAGCCCCAATTTAAGGATAATCAGCATATGGACTTATGATTCATAGAGACTTTTCGTTAATTTACTGTGTAATTCAAGGATACCATTCATGAATTAAGTTGAAATTTTAGATGGGAATTTTGAACTTCAGCAAACAAACTTTTACTAAAATTCACGAAATCTCGTATTTGTTTTATTAGTTTAGCTTTTAAACAATTAAAATCTACTACTTACCGTCTTCTCATTCGCCGCCTCTAAGTGTTCAAAAATCAATGCGCCCGCTATACAATATGCCACGACTATCGAAACCAACGCCACATGTGAAAATACACATGTAAACACTTTCCATGCGAAGCAAATGAACGCGACTATTGGTCCTCTTTTTGGTTTTTCCGGAATCATAGCTGGCATCGATTGGGCACGTCGTGACATATTGCTTTGTTTTTGCTATAACTATCACTCGATGTATCCTTGAAACTGTTGAGCGAGGATAAGTAAAGTAAATAACAAATCCAAGAACTCTTTCTTGCACTTAACACTAAATTCACATGGATGCATCGATGTAAGGATGTATTTGCACTATATATCACTTTTTCAAGTCGACAGATACGGTGGTAACGATGCGATCAACAACAAATTTGGCGCCAATATTAACACACAAAACAGAGATACGACGACATTACTTTTGGATGTTTCGATGCAACCCGAAATAGTCCTTACAGTGCCCATACACAATTCTACATTTTTAAATTGCAATTTTCCGAACTGAATAGCTTTCGCTGAAAAGTCATTGCGATAACATAGCCACTTAAATGTAACTCCTGTATAGCGTGTACGATGAAGCAACCAAAAAGGATACCAATGCTAAAAGAAAACTGCAAAAAGGAGAGACTGGGTAATTAATTTAAGACTACGATTTTTCACCATTAGACACACAAGGTACTGGTTTCGCAGAATTGATCAATAAGACAAATACGAATACACCGGTCATTGTCATGTACAATTTAGATTCAGGAATCTACGTCCCTGCCCTGCTTACTTGCATTAAACTTGTTGGCTTGTACATCCTTTGATGAGCTTTCACAAGGAAAAAAAAGAGCATTGAAATGTGCAGAAGTGAAAGAAAATGCAAAGATAAAAACCAGGCAAGGGTTAATGGATAGTGTCGTCCTGAATGCACTAGCCGTGCTTGGTGGTCGCTATCGTCCTGGCTGAATTGTGCAGATTGTCCGGTTCACTAGGCATGGTCACCGCATCCACACAAAAGGGCAAGGATATGCGGAAATAATTGGTCAGATATCTCCACCTTCGGTGTGGCTTAGCTGCCGTGGTGGTTGTGAATAGTATGTGTTCGGTTGATTCTGCTGACAGTGATATGTGGGAATTCAATTGCAGTAATCTGAAGTGGAAGGGAATGATAAGCCAGCTGGAAAGATGATTAAGTTCAGATAGATCCGGAATATGACAATTTAAAATTTCTAAGGGCTATTAATGTCGTTCCATTTTTTGAGCTTTTAAATTAACAATATCTGGGAAGATGGACAGTTGATTTCTTCGGCCGACAATGCATTTTTTGTTTGATATTTTAATTCGTTGACTGAACATGGTGCTTAATTCAAGTCTGCAAAACCATTCCTCTGAGTTGGAGGCCTGAAAAACGGTAACTGTTCCTTCGAGGAAAGGATAATTCTGTCTTCTGTTGATGCATTAACACGGCATATCAATTTTGAGTTAGATAAAAAATTCAAATAATTCTAATAATTTTTCGAATAATCTCAATTATTATTAGTGATCAAAGGATTTTCTCAAGTATATTTTTTTTTTAGAAATGTTGAGTTATTAAAAATTAAATTGAAGAAAAATTTTGAGAAATAAGTTCACGCTGTCATATTGTCACAAAAATAAGAGTCGAATTTTCAATTTTCTCGAAGAATTAACCAAAAAATGTTGCTTCTTAGTATAAAAATTTCGGACTCCGCAAACTTTTCATTTTATTTCATATAATAGAAAGAATTTTGTTCAAAAAACCAGAAACACAAATTTGAAATTTTTGAAAACTCCTGAAAAAATTTAAATTGACAAACCATTAAAATTTGGTATTGAGTCAATCTTTCAGTTGATTTTCTATGGAAAGAAAAGTGCAAAAACTTCTGAGGATATTATTTAACAAAACACAAAAAACTCTACAAATTAGAGTCCTATTTAAAAAGGGTTGAATAAGTTGATCACGATTATTTTTATGAGGCAACGTAAAGACACAAATAATTTTTCGAAACGAGAAACCTGTGAACCAATTTCCGAAATTCATTTTTTTACCAAAATTTTGTTTCTGAAAGAGTCTATTTAAATCGTTAAATTGTCTTAGAAATTTAATTTTAAAATGGAAAAGGAGTCAAAAAAACTGAATTTTTGAATTTTAATCTGGAATGTATTGAAATGTGGATACATTTGATTTAAATATTTTTCCATAAGTACTTTATTCAAAAACTGAGCGATGGAGAATTGGTGTTAATTGAAAATTCCATTGCAAAATAGATTTGCGAGCTCAGCATAAAAATTTTGTAGGATAAAATACCACAAAAATATTTTTAAAAAATATTAAATATAATAAACTTATTCCGAAACTGTAATTCCAATTGTCACGGCTAATTTTTCAAGAAATAACCTTCTAAACTCACAGTATAGAGATTTCGTCATTAAATTCTATGTAAACATTCACAAAAGCACTCTATGAATATTAGTAACGCCATGAAGAAAGACACTGCGTATTTTCTTTTAAGAAAATTTTAAATCAAACCTAGGAAGCTCAAACACATAAAACTTTATGTTCCTTTTCAAAATTTTTGAAATATTTCACTTCTTACTTTACATGTTTCGAGGCATTTGAAAAATATTTACTTGTAGGAAGATAGTATTTTTTAGTGAAGCTGACGAGATATTTAATCATTTGTTAACTAGAATACGCACATTTCCAGCATTTCATATTCCAATAGACGGCTTTCAATGCTGTTTTTAATTCATTAAAAACTACTTCAGAGATTTTCAAACGTCCCCAAGATGTCTATCTTATCACCTGCCAGCCTTCTCTTCATTTTCTACAACAAATGAAACCCACGTTGGGCGCTATTATTAAAAATTTCTTACATCTCAGATTTGTGTCAAAGCAGTAACACAATTGCATATGAATAGCTTTGTTGAAACTTTTGTTTCCTTCGGGTTCAAATTAAACTAGAATTGATCGCGACTTTCGAGTAATAATGCAATTTGGTCATGCGACTGCTGATCCCGTAGGTGAAATGTTTGTTGAGTTTGGATTGCAGCAATGATAGTCCCAATTCGAAAAACAGGATCAGAAAAATGACAACAACAAAAACTGGAGTAGATATGCCAACCATGCCTTGATGACAAAGTAACGCGATGGACCTTTAGCGCGTATGGCCGCTGTCTCAGGATTTTCATAAGCCAGAGCAAAGCAAGGATTAGTACGAGGATGAAATTATTTAATCTACTCATTTCTCGAGACTCACCACTAGGATCTGTTGTAATTAGGCGGACCACAGTGTGTTCGCAGCCAAGAATACATTTGTGTAATTCAGAGACAGTTTGCTCAATGCCCACGTTGGGCGCTATTATCAAAACTATTTTTCGTCTCACATTTGTGTCACACTTGCGTTTGGACAGCTTTGTTGGAACTTTTGTTTCCTTTCAGGATCATATCAAATTAGAATTGACAGATTCATACTCCTAGAAAGTTTCAAATTCAAACCAAGACAACTGTTCGTCGCTCCAACTTTTTGCTAGTTTGTTATGCAATCTTATTTGCCCGCAAACAATAAACCGAACCCTCAAAACACTCGAAGACTTTGTTAAGATATTTCCATTATAAACCATCTAATCCACAACAATGTTACCGAGCAAACTATTTCCTGTTGGTCATGTAATCACTAATCCTGGTTCCTAGAAAGTGTTGGTTTCATCAGAAATATCTTCTTTCGGCAGCAATGAAGGATTTCTATCGTACGCTTCTCCTCGACAATCAACCACTGTTGCGGTAAAATTGAAAATACTTCATGTTGCTCGATTCGAGACGTATATCTGATGCACAGCGGTTTTGAATTAAACCACCAACCTACCTATCTACGTTCATACCTATCCAGTAGTGCAATAGTGAGTAAATTGCACCATAAAGTCCACCACCAGTTACCGATTATTCTACATCCTTGCATTTATATTGCTCGCCTTAGATCGCTTGAGCTGTTCTGGTGGAATCGATTAACCAAAGTGTTTTGCTATTGGAAATGTCCTTTGGTGGCTTTGTTTAATCTGATAGTGTGAAAATGCGAAAATTTATTTACTATGTTGTCTAGAATTGTGTTGAAGTGTTGTTGTCGCCGCTGAATATGATGGCGCTTTTTTGAATCGAGCGCTTAGTGGATATTGTTGTGATATGGAATTGCTTTCACATGATGTAGGAAAAATTGTGATATTGTTATCAACCACAAAAAATTGATACTTTGAAGATAAAAATATCCAGTGTACATAATCTCATGAAATTTCATTCAAACACTGAACAGTTTTCCAAAAAATGACCATGAATCCATACCAATTTATTGCATCAAGATAAGTTGAATTAGTGACTAAATGCGATAAAATCATCCCTAAACTTCCTTAAAAGCATGTTTTCGATCGATTCCTATCTCATCCAATTTCAGTCAACATATCAACATTCACATTAAACATGTTCTATCTTCGCAACCAAATAAATAAACTCCTCGTTGCTTCACATTATCCCAATACAATCTAGTGCAATAAATTAACCAATAAAATGGAAAACGTCCCATTTAGTCGCCAATTAACCCTGACCATACGTCAAAATAGATTAATCATACACATTATGCACCATCTCGCTTCCCTTCTGTAATTACAATACACCAATTGATCATCAACCATTTTTGTGGGGAAAATTTATCATTTCATTCGAGTTCAAACTATAATAAAATACTATAAAATTAATTTAAAATCAATTAAATCAAAACCAAAAGGATGACCACCATCACATGGAATCATTCAAAACACATGTATTTTTCGTAAAATTAAATGCATGTGCCCGGAAAAACTCATTCGTTGGCAAATATCTTGTATACAAAATACATAGCATAGTTTTCACAGAAAATATCCACCCAAAAAATTCCAATTTCATGTTTAATGAATTTTATCGACACAAAAAACCACTTTGAAAATGTTTAGCTGAATTTTTGTTGTTGTTGTTGCTATAGATATTTATTTTGTTTCATTCGGCCGATATTTTCCCCATTTTCCGCTTCCACTTCTACTAACAACAATTTTATATGCTAATAAAATTCATAATAAAAAATGAATTTTATGCTGGCCACTGACATGATGTCTGCTTGCCTGCCTGCCTGCCTGCCATGCAGCCCAGTCGGCCAAGTCAATTCGTTTCACGCGAGAAAAGCGCGTTCTAGGAAAATTGGGAAAATCGCGTAGTGCATAGGCCGACATACAGAAGATATCAGTACCAGAGAAGCTGTATTTGATGAAAATGTTCTGCTGTAATTTTGGACAGTAGCCTTGTCTATTGGTCGTCATCGTTCTTATTTCGAGTTTGATTGAAAATGAGATAGCCATGAAGCCAGGATAATGATGATGAAGATGACCGTCGTGGAAATCATTGTCCTCATAATGATGACGATTATCAAAAGGAGAAGATAGAAAACTAGAAAATCCGCTCGAATAAGCGACGTCAAACCATAATCATTTTTTATCTTTACAGATTGACGTCGTGACCATTACGTTTTATACTAGAATTTTCTTATGCCGATGAAAATTCATCAGTATTTCGTTTCGCCCCGATTATACACGCATTGTTGGTACTTACTGCTCGGCTATTTCACTTCTCTTGGGGATATTTTTGGGTGTAGGAATATGGTTGGAAATATTGACGATATCGAATTAGGAATGAGAATGTTTTGTGCGTATCGAATGGGGAAATTCAAAAATAGATTGAAGTATGGAAAGTTTTTAATTGACTTTCGGTGAATTTGTGTACTATTCCAGATGGTACACAAAGTGTGCATGCAAAATATGACTGAGGAAAATGTAAGGCATTATCACACTTAGACTCTATACAAATCGTGTCATTACATTGAATTTTTGTAGCTTTCATATTTCTAATGATAAGTATGATATCGTCTTGAAGTAATAGCGACCGATATGAGCAAATTGACCTCAGTTCGATGTTTTGCTATCGCATACTTAGAGCTGTAAGAAATTGAAAAATGTCCCGCGATTATGATATTGCCTTGCTTTCATCTATAGGTTTGTAAAGTGCAGTATCCCATTTACATGACATATGCTCTGATGTCTTCACTTTTTTTTGGCAGAGTCTGCAGAGCTCATCAAAAACGACTTTCACCTTTTAAAATCGATACTTTAACAGAACATTTTTCATTAGAAATCATCCTATGGGTGTTATAACCTCCTTTGTAAGATGTAATATATTCTTTAAACTTGAATTTTGGAATGGAATAATAGCTTTAATTGTGTACGAACTGCCAGAGACGTTATAGACACTGAAGGGGCTTTCAACAATATCTGCCATAAGGCTATTGGCAAAACACTCGGGGAAAGTCATGCCGATGACAACCTGATAGGGTTCATCGGACAACTGCTTAGTAGCAGGAACAGCAACTCCACGCTAGGAAACAGTACCTTAAAAGTAGGGTTTGCAGAGGCACACCACAAGGTGGAGTGCTATCACCCCTTCTTTGGAACCTTGTGGTGGATAAACTTCTGTCAAAAATAGAAACGATTGGTTGCAAAGTTGTAGCTTATGCCGACGATGTTGCAATAGCAATATCGGGAAAATTTGTTAACACCCTATCTGAAAGACTAAACTTTGCCCTAGGTATTCTTACCAAATGGAGCAAAAAGTGTGGTCTGAAGATTAATCCGAAGTAGACAGAATATATGCTCTTCACAAGAAGGTATAAGATTCCACGATTTGTCCCACCTAAACTTGAGGAGATAAGTCTCAACCCATCTCATCAGGTCAAATATTTAAGTCTAATTCTGTACTCTAAACTCGCATGGAAAGCGAACATAGCAGAAAGAGCACGCAAAAATGCATGTGCAATCTACTGCTGCAAAAGAGCTATTGGAAAAAGGTGGGGATTGAAACCCAAAATTGTATCATGGCTCTATACGGCGATAGTGGAACCAATCCTTATGTATAGCGCAGTCATTTGGTAGCCTGCTATGGCAAAATCATCAAATGTAAACCTGCTAAACAATGTCAGAAGGATTGCGTCTATTGCATTGACCGAAGCTCTACGGGCTACCCCGACGACTGAACGTGAGAGCACCGAGTTTCAGGAGTATACACTTACCCCTGAAGTCGGCCAACCTCTAGCTTCCATAATGCTAGGATTCAAGCAGTAATATGTGGAGGCTGCGAATAAGGCCTGGCTGCTCGAAGAAACCTGTAACACAACCAGGTAAATTCGGGTCGCGCTGTGCTCCAAACGCACCAAGTAACTCCTCAACACCAGCCGTGAAACCCTGAGTTCCATCGTTTCCGTACGGACGGGACACTGTCTGCACGGAAGTAGCTGATTTAGGCATTGGCTGTATAGCCGGCTTCATTCAAGAATCTGGATGGTTCTCGTCATCCCGCAGGTTCTAGTGCTGCCCTTATTTCTGTGGTCTCACCATGGGCCTCTCGTGGCCTAAGTGAGCCACCTTTGGATAAAAGGGGCTGCCACTACAACGAACCAACCAACCAGCTAGAGACGTCCAGTGGTCATTTATTAATTCTTTAATTGTGGCTAGAGTGTGGCTAGGTGTCTATCTATTCCAAATAACTGAAGTACGCATAACAGAATGTGCTCGTTCTCAAGTCTGTGCAATCAATCGAGTCACTCTTGCATACGTACTAAAAGAAAAATCATTTTTACCATATATTTCCGTGGTGAATATTTGATCACATTCTTTGGTGTCAGCAGAGATATGTGAAGGATATAAAAAGAATAAAAACACAACAGTAAGCTAAGTCGAAAGCTTAGTTTAGTTCGGACAATTGAAGAAATTTTTTATGAGTTAATATCAGAGTTACTACTTCGGTAACGTCCTGCATTACTTTATATTGATTTTTATTTGCAAATCATGCGAAAGTTGATAAAAAGGCTTATTAAAAACAAGCCGCGAGGTGCGACCCTTGAGGTCCACACGGTCAACTTCCCAGTAATATCTACATAAACATCATCAACGTTACAATAATAAGAGGTAATAGTAACAGGAATGAGTTAATATGAATCATATCGTCTACGGGAGGGTCCATTGATTATATTTTGGTCGATGAGGACAGATTGAATATTCACGCGGATCAATCGGTTTTTGGTGTTGAAAATTTTTGTTGGTTTTCAAAATTTAAGCAATTTTTTTTAATTAAAAGACTATAAAAACTATTAAAAATCTGCTCAATTTATGCAAATATCTTAAAACTTTGATTGAATTTACAACAATTTTTTTTAGAATAAAAGATATAAAGTAATAGCACTCGTATGAACCCTCTTTACATGGTAACTTTGAATGATTTTTTTATTTTTAATTTAGCTTTAATTTTGCCGGTTTCTCTCCAAAAACTGATAATAATGTATAAATTTTATAAACTGGATCACTGTGCTGTGCAAATCAAGTAAAAAAATATTTTCTATGAAAAAAACCATAATTTTTCGCATTTTCTTCTATTAAATTAAAAAAACGGCTAAACCGAATTTTCATAATGTTAAAAACTTCACAAAGATGTTAATACACGTCAACTGACACCTTAATGATGCAAATATTATATCTGGTTCGTGAGATATAGTGAATGATGAAAATGACCTTGAAAATCATGATGACTTTTAATAATTTTTTATTTTTAATTTATGTTTTTACGTAATCATGAGAAAAAGTTTTGATGTAGTTTTTGCACACATTGTTTGGAGTACATAAATTTTATAAACATTGATTACTAAGACTTGACAATAGGGTTAAAAATTTATTGTTTTTGAAAAAAAACCCTAATTTTTTGCACTTTTTTCTAAAAAATTTGAAAACCGTTCCAAGGATTTTTTTAAAAATTTGACAGAATAACACAAACGTCAATACGCGTCGATTGACACCTTGTTTAAAAAAATCGTATGTTTGGTTCGCGAGATATAGCGTCTGACAGAAATGACCTTCAAACGAGCAAAACAGCGAACCCCCTCAACCGAAGTATCCCAAAAACTAATCAGCTCTTAAGATTGTAAAGACGCTTCGATTGACACCTCAACCAACTCGACGGACTTTGTTTACGTGAGTTATGCTCGTAGAAAAAAGTGTCCACGAACGTACGTACGTACACACACACACACACACATACATCTCCCTTTCTAAAAACACTTTATATATACTCTATAGACCTCAAAACGTAAAGAAAAGTTGAAAATTTCAATTTCGATTTTCGAGGCGATTACAAGAACTTCCCATATACTGGGAAGTGAACAACAGTATCTCTTCTTAAAAAAAGACAGGACCGGTCATTTGAAGTGGTGAACATTCTTTAGTGTCTATAAAAAGTTTTTAAATGTTTAAAAAGAAACAGTGGTTATAAAAGGTAGACCCATTTCTTGGAAAACACATATTGTTGTGATTTCACAATTTTTTTATAGCAGCACATAAAGATTCGAAACGTAAGAGGACACTTTTAAAAATATGTTATTTATAGATTACAAATGAAATCCGGAACAATTGTTTTGACCTCAAAGCTGCAATCGTTTGCCAAGCTAGTTTTTAATCAATCTCTATATCCCAACTCAGCAAAGAACAAATTCGGAGTCATTTTGAGCCAGTTTCGAACTTATTTCTGACCCGAAAATGCTGTCATTATTTATTTCATTCATAGAAGCTAACAGTATTGAATTTTTCAAGAAAACTAAGTGCCTCGTTTTATTATCTCTTTTATAATGAAGTGTTAATATTTTCAAGATATCAAGGACACCTTCTGTCGGTGTGAATATTGCGCCTGCCTATATTCAGCTTAGAACTCCAGAGGGCAATGCTCAATTTACTCACTCTACTGACCGCGTCCTCCGATTCGGAAATTTTGTAATGTTTGCAAAAAATTCGTTTGGTTTCTAAAGTCTCCGTAGTATAAAAGCCATGGAAAGGATAATGATTTCATTCATTAATCACTAACAGTTCTGCGGCAGGATATAAAACATGTAACGTATTATTATTCTTTGGTAAATTTAGTTTAGTTTTTAGTTCAAATAGTTCATGGTCAGAATAATATCCTTAAACATTTTATTCAAAACTATAACCCGTGCATAACTTCTGAGTTGATTGTAGCTTACTTTAGTATCACCCAAGTTTCATTCAAATCGATAAAAATTTGTCAAATTTTTGTAACGAGATATCAATTTTCAAGCTTATCTTCATTAAAACTACAACTGTTTTGGGCAGCTTCAATTATCTACGATTTTGCAGATTCATTGATCCAATGTTGAATGCTGAGATTAGCAGTCGCAATTTCACCCTGGAACTAAAGGAAGTATTATTTCCTTTGTCAATTTCAAAAATTTCGGGCTATTTTGAGTACATGTTGAAATGTTGAGCGAATCATGATTATATTTCTGCTTACAATTTTCCACTTTGCTTTCTTTTTCGATCGTTCGCTGAATCACGTGAAAGTAATGAAAACACTACTACCAATTTTCTTCCATTTACTTTCTAGGCTTCCTGCTACATATATGATCAATCAAGGATTTTTCTGACCGGTACGATGCCAAGGAGGTAAATTTAAAATTGTTATGTACATTGCAGTGGAAGCAGTCTTTAAGGATTGAATTTATCTTCACTCAAGTTCACGTAGTACTTCCCAAGGACATATCATTAATCACTAATTGATATTATAAGCAAGAAATGTTTCGGTATTCAAATCCAAATTACTACACCCGAGCAACTGGGTTCGAGCCGTCACTGAGGAGAAGGTAACCGATAGAGCTGTTTTATATTTAATTGTCGCCATTCTTATTGAAATATCAAGTATGCTCCGATTGGCACGAAGTATGCAGTATTTTTTCACAGCTTCCAAATAATTGTTTGCCATTTTGTCATTGAGTATTTTAAATAACGCTCCCATCTCATTTTCAAATGAGATTTCTCCAAACATACAAGGCACCAAGTGATTCAAAAATAAAACCAGCCTCTCCCAGAAACCAACTATTTGACTTCCTGTTTACGAAGCCAATCTAACCACTTGCTCATGGTAACATCCTTTCGAAAAGTATCAAGTAGTTCATCATTCCGAATATAAACATTGCACCTTAAACAATACTCCCCTCACAATCTGGACGACCCTACCGTGCTCCACCTCACGAAGCACATACGTGCATATGCCTACAAACATACGTTGGAAAGCACATCATATGGACGGAATAGCAGGCGGGAAAATCTCACAGTTTACTCACAGTACGTAGGCAGAAATGGAAAACTATAATCGAAAGGGGATATTTTTGGAGTTTTCAGGATTATTTTCACGTAAATGGTACAGTTAGGTAATTGAAAATTTCAACTGGAAATTCACTCGCGTCCGTGGAAAATTCTAAACATTCTGAATTTTCGATACCATCGTTTCAAATCACTTTTTATGTTCACAATACAAATTGGGAATTATTATAATGAAATCCGTGGAAAATGGTTCGAACTTTAAATCACTCAAAAAATATCCGATATCAATTAGAAAATCATATTTTTTTCATATTTGTTTCTCGTCCGTAAAATTACAATATGAAATTTTCACTTCGCCATGCTTCAATGTTTCGCAAATGCGATCGCGAAAAACCACCCTCCTCGGAAAATTCGTCGCGATCAACTGATCTCAAGGTATTTTCTTTGGATTTCGTGCTTTTCTCGCTGTCTCTCTCGCATCCGCGATGAAGAAAATTTATCCATGCATTGGTAGGAAGACACAACTTTAAGTATATTAACACACTAAATTTTTTTATTGGAATTTTTTCTGTTCCCGTCATGAATTGGAAAATGTGTTATGATGTGATTGTTGACGTCATTGTTGTGTAGCCACTTTGATGATTTTCTGGGAGAATAAAGCAAAACAAAAAAACGAAAATTGGGAAAGTTTGTGACTTCGAAACTAGCGTCGGGGAGAATTAAATTTCTTTTTGGATAGAGAGGGTCACGAGGACGATGAAAGAAAAGCTGTGTGACGAGAAAATTTCAATTATTGATGACGGCTTGTCTGTGCGATGAGTGATGTGATGAAAAATTGTTTTCTTTGCTGACACCTTGAGTTCTTTTTTTGTTTCGTTTAATTTTTGGTGAGCTTACATTATTGTAAAATGTTTGATTTAATTTAGACACACCAAAATAAGTTGGTGGAGTGAAGGATAAAGTACAAGTATTAAGTACCGAAAGAATCATTGTTTTATCAATTGAATGACTTCGATTTTCACCTAATTGGCTCAAGGATTGATTATAACAACAAACATCGTAAATTTTTTTAAAATAAGTCTTGATCAATGGAAAGAACATCTAAATTCATTCAACGTAAATTTAACTTAAAAGACTAAAAAAAATAAAAATTAACTCTAAAGACATTAGCATAACTTTCTACAAGAAATATCTTTGATACATGGTAGGATCAAAAAGAAGTAGGACTGAATTACTTTAAAAAAATTATTGACTAATCGGTAAAAATCCTACGTAGTCCTCGAAATAGCACCTCTTTGCTTTAACTCAACGCGTATTCCGCGATTCCCACTGCGCGTATGCCTTCTGGAACTAAGTTTCCGGAAGTTCCCTTCAGATATACCGTCACGGCCCCTTGGACGTCTTCTAACCTTGAACCGAAGAAAGAGGAAGAAGTCCGGCGGTGCCAGATCTGGACTATAGAAGGAAGGTGGCAACGTGGTAAGAAATTTCCTCACCAGCAGCATGGTGTGGCCAAATCTTCGGTAATAATTTTTTGGACGCTACCGTACAAAATCCATAACTCATCAACAAACAAACGAATGTTTGTGCGCCGGTCGACTCTCAAGAGCACCTTTAATTTGGCCATATTTTCATCAATCCTTGAAGTTGACGGACGACCGGTACGCTGGTCCTTTTCAACGAGCTCCCGCCCATCCCGGAAAAGCTTATGCCATTCGAACATTATTGAGCGGCTCATGGCAGCATCTTCGTAGGCGTCCCTAATCATTCCGAGGATCTCCGTCGCGGTATTCCCTAGTTTGACGCAGAAATTGATGACGTAGCGCTACTTGAGATTTTTCTCCATCTTGAATCGCGACGACACTTCTTAACAGAGGTACACGGAAACCGACGTGCTTACTCTCATCTTGCCTGCAGGCGACTGAAAAAAATATCGGTCTCTCCGGAAGGCTCTTCACTACCACGCTCAGGTGGTCTGACTCTCTCCACCGCTCGGTTCGCACTACAGAAATTCAATCCTACTACTTTTTAGTCCTACCCTGTATAATCAACCTCTCTTTAGCTTTTCATCAAATCTTTTCTCGGAATTTTCAGGTTTTTCCTAAGGACTTTTCCATTGAATTGAAACTCCTTTTAAAAAAACAATAAATAATGCATCAAAGCGCTAATTGATCATTGATCAGGATCGTATCAGAGCAGGGATCTTAAAAAAAAAACAAATACAATTTGCCATTAACATTTAATATATTTTTTGCCATTGGCGTCTGTTATTGCATTCACTTCCGAAGGACTTACTGCATGGAAAATATTTTTTTGGGACAAAATTTTTATATAAACTGTTGTTGAACGTTACTATGAAAATCATATACCAATTTTTCGGACATGATACGTTTTTCTAGTAAGTAATGATATTGACTGCTTCTGAATCATTAAAATAATCTTAGACACATATCCATTGTATTGGAAAGACTAGAAAGAGTTTTTGGTTGGAAATCGTCATTTGAAAATTTGAAGGAAAAATCTAGCAATCCGCTGGAAAAGTTCACTGCTACAATTTGCCATGAGGGTTGTTCTACAAAACAGCAATAAAAGGTGGTAGTAAACAAATCTTATTAAATAAATATAATTGGATGAATATCTTTGAATTTCACGAAACATGTTAGTAGAAAATATAATCTTCATTTTATTTTTTTTGAAAATTCCAATACCATTCAATTAATCAATTTCAAGGAAATTTTTCTATAATGATTTTATGAAATATTTTCTTTACGACAATAATATTTTAACCAAGAAAATCATACAGAAATTTTTTACAGAGTGTTTTCTCCGGAAATCATTTTGATATATTTTTTCAATAAATTAAAACTGTGTGTGTTACAAGTCTACGGTTTTGTTTAGGTAATTGAACAAGTCAAATAATGCCTCAAGGCAGATCTTATTACAACACATTTTTAAATGTTATCATCTGGATCTTCTATCCATTCGATTAATTGCATTGATTCAAATATAATCCTTTATAGTATTCTAAAATATTATCATTATTTTCATTCTGTTTTTCTGTAACAAAGTGAGTTTCTTTCATTAAATTTTTTGACAATTATTTACGTTCAAACAAGTGTTGAAGCTACAAACTTTTATTCTTCAACGTGATATTAACACAATTTTTGGATTTCCATCTTGAATTCAATGCATTATGCTTCAATCTTAAAAACCATTCAGCACTCTATCTTCTTTCTATTTAATCTAAATATCATCATCATCATCGACATCAACACCTCGGCGAAATACTTGAAGGCGTCTTTTGGTGTGCTCTAAATCCTCCGACATTTTAAACTGCACCAAAATTATTAAATATGTTGTAATAGAATGTGCCATCTAATCGAGAGAGAAAAATATAAATTAAATATACCAATTTGATTGTTGCATAAAAAATCACTGGACCTGATATAAAGTTGAACTATCTAGTTCAAACAGATGAACGGGTTTAACAGCCATTTCACTTAGTCTGATACGAAAAGATAACTCTTCAATCTGTAAAATTGATGGATTAATTGCTGGCCCACATTTTTTGGATGAATTCATTTTAGTTTTTTAATTGTGTAAATAAATTCACTAGAAAAGTCAAACTCACTCTGCATATGTTCAAGGCGATTTGAAATTACTCACTGTTTGTTTCAACCTCTCATCCAAATGAAAAACATTAACTTTATGAACAATTAAAGCAGTTTTTTCATTTGCCTCCTTCAGCAGTTGACCACCATTGATGATAAAATATAGCTCCGACGATAGCAAACAAAAATAAATTATTCCAAACACTTCAAGAATATCAGGACTTGGAGGAAGTCCTTTAGCACGTTGGGTTACATGATCGCACATGAAATACAGCTGAAATTATATAATATTGAAATTCTAGTTCGTTTCAAGCAGAATAATTACTCCGTCGAGTTTTCAATCAATCTAAAAATTAATGGTGTTCAAAAATTGCAGGTTTGCAGGTAAAGTAGCCCACGCTGGGCGCCGTTTTGAACATCCGTGATTTTTTTGTAAAATGTTCAAAATATTGCTAACTCACCTCAGCAATGATGTTCAAAAATAGAAAAGCCACTACCATAAACATCCTCGAGGAGTATAGTTCCGTCATTTTTTGAATCACTTGATACAGCTCGGAATGCAGATGGTTCAACTCTCCAATTTTTTCGCATGCATTCACCTGAACATTGACTCGCTGCATATGACTCAAACTTGCATGACTCCAACGATTCACATTACGGATTTCACGTCGTAAGTTAGCATTTAACTTGCCCAAACCATGAGCCAAACATGTAATCAAAACAGTAAACTCATTGCCGCAAATTGAAAGTGCCAAACTCGGAAGGGTGAAAATAAAAATGGCTATCCAGCTACTAACGAAATCACTGCCATCCGTAATGTAATTCAATCTCAGCACGGTCGTCACTGATTGCGACACGATTTGCATAAAAGTCCTTCCTACGAAAAATATAATATCACCACGATAGGAGTCATTCCCGAACTGTAACCGATTCAATTTCAAATAAATCTGACGAAGATTTTCACCCCATTTTATGGATTCGCTAGCCTTGACAATTTTCACCAGATTAACACCCACCGTGACGGCGACTTTCGAGTAATAATGCAATTTGGTCATGTGACTGCTGATCCCGTAGATAATACGTTTGTTGATTTTGAATTGCAACAGTGGTAGTCCCAATCCAAAAAACAGGATCAGATAAAGGACAACGAAAAGACTGGCGTAGATGCGCCAACCACGACTTGATGACAAAGTAACGCGATGGATGTTCAGCGCGTATGGTTGCTGTCCCAGGATTTTCATAAGCCAGAGCAAAGCAAGGATTAGTACGAGGATGAAATTATTTAATCTGTCCATTTTGCGAGACTCACCACTAGGATCTGTTGTAATTAGGCTGACCACAGTGTGTTCGTAGCCAAGAATAAATTTTGGTTAATCCAGGGACAGTTTGCTCAACAGCGATATGGGTTGTTATTCTAAACGTCCATCAGATTGTATCTCTGATTAGAGTCCTTTCGTCAGTTGAAGTTCTGGTCAATTTAACTAATTAATATATTTAGGGGAAGATTTGAAATCGTTTAAGATATAATTGACAATTAGGATGTTATAAATAGGGCATTTGCTACAAAGATACAAAAGGCATCGAAGGTCAACACATCACTCAATTTGATGAGTATCCTCCCTTTATTCGATTAGTCCGGGTGATGTTGTTTCAGGAAATTGATAGAGTTTCATGGTGCCATTAGGTCTTGCGGTTGACCCAGTTCTATCCTTGGTATTAGATGAAATTTCTAACAGTATCAACTTGAATACCAGCCATTGTTCGAAGAATATTACCATCATTTTTTTTACTCTTACGATTATCTATTTAAAAAACATATAATATTCAACATGAAGTTCAAGGATCACTTTAAAATTTACTAGTTTACATATTTTTCCATATCTTTACATTTTATGCTTCTGAATTGTTTATGATAATCTGTCTGGCAACTAAAAATCCTAAAAGTCCATCAAACTTGCACTGCATGCATTCATAAAAATTTCAAAATTTATCGAAAACTTTTCTCAATTTCAGTTTTGAACTGTTCAGCGATAAAATCAAAAAGCTACAAAAATCTTTTGACCATAAATTGCAATCATTGTTATGAGGACAAGTATTACACAGACTTTCGAAAAGGAGTAGAATTGGCCAAAATATAAGAGAGTCAGATTATTTTTATTGTTGAATTTTATTTGGTGGTTTTGATGATACGATTTCATTGAAGAAATTTTCGATTCAATACGTAAAGAAGTCAAATCAATATATGTGAGTGTTTTTATTTGAATTTTTATTAGTTGAATCAATAAAAGTTGGAATTGATGCGTGAAATATTCATGAAAATTCAAATATGAAGCTTTTTGTCACTTTGAAATATTTTAGTAGAACCCTAAAAAAATATTTATTTTTGTAGTTATTGTATTTTTTTGCTAAGATGTAAATTTTTCGGAGACAATTGATTATCATATAGCTCAAAATTTTTCAAGGTCTCCTTTTTTGAAGCTGATAATTTGTCTTTTTGCTTAAATTGTTTTTCATTGTCCAAAAAATTTTTGAAGACTATAAAAATTATGGTTAAGGGGGAGTACTAATTACACATCCGATTTAGTTGAAATTTTCTAACTTACTTAACTACTGCACGGGTCTAAGATTAGAGCAAAAAAATAAACGATTCTAAAACACTTTTTTCAATCGAAAAAAATCAAAAATCTCCACACGTATATTCGAACGTGCACCAAATCCTAAATTTAGGCCCTTGTAATAGTTGATACTCAAAGCTTATGCAATTTTTTTAGTATATGGTCACATATGGATATTTTTCGCAGTGTTTTACGAGTGCATTCCGCTTTTTTTGTTTGGCACTGGATAAGTGCTTGGTCGAAACGGCCGCCATTTCCTTTTTTTTAATTTTTTTTAATAATTTGAATCTGAACTTTTTATCTCAACAAATATATACATTTCAAATTTCAAGTCAATATCTGTAATAGCATATTTTTTATATACAGTTTAAAAAAAGGTTCATTTTCGCCGTTTTAACAGAAGATTCTGCATGTTCTTACAATGAGCCAAGAGACGTGTTTCCAAAAAAAAATCACCCTGTAATTGTAATAAATAAATTTGGAAATGCTTTGAATATATTACCGTTTGGAAAACTTCAATACATTTGTATGTATATAAAAAAAAGTACACTGTTCAAAAAATTCCCTGGATTTTCCGTCTGACAATATTGCAAAATTTCAGTTTTAGTTCCTTTTTTTACAAATTCACGATGAATTCGTTTGAAAAACATACGCAAATAAAATTATAATTAAGACACAACCATTTTGTGCCTTTGGATTACAACTTTGGAGATATTTGAGTTAAGTTTCACGACAAAATTAATCAAATTCTCAAAAAAACATTTTAAAGACGAAAAACAAAAGATAAAATTCAGTCATAAAATATTTTTTTGTATAAAATTGAAGCACCTTGGGAATTATATTTATGACGCTTCTCTCTGACTGTGCTTTTTATCTTTATTTATTTTATTTTCGAATGGGAGCTATAATTGCTTATCATAAAATTTCATTATCGTTTCGAAATTTAAATTTTTTTGGGTATTATTGACAGTTTTATAAGAAGTTTTTTTAAGAGTAGTTTTAAATACACATATTTCAATTAATATTGATTTCAAACCATAAAAAAACAGAGCATAAATTTACTGAGATGAATGTTTTACCAAAAAGACCCAATCATGAAATGCAACGAAGAAATTTTCATGAAAGCCTGAATTCTAAAATTTCTCTCCGATTTAATATAAAATGATTCCTATTACTAGACTTTACATTTCAAATTAAATCACATTAAAAATCAATTCAATTAACCAATCTGTAAATGTGAACAAATTGGTTCAGTCGCGTTCCGAATGTTTTCTTGAAATTCGAACGTATCGTTGCCGCTTCCTCATCATCATTAAGGATTCACGTTTGCTGCCCATATTGTGCATCACTTGAGGGACAATTTCACACCTCCACGAACTGGTGAACTCCTAAGAAAACACTAGACTATTATTGTAACACTGAAAGTTCCGCAGTAATTAATTTCGCTTTGATTAATTATCATTCATTATTTGCATATTTGAAGGGCACGCCGTGGTCAAATAGGATTATGAAAGCCGACCGTGTGCCTGCACCCTCCACACTGTCCTGCGACACATTCACTCGTTTGAAACCAACACCACAAATTTCGTATGTTTCCGTTACGATCCAGGATCAGAACATGGAATGTGTAAATTTTGGCCATGAGCTGCACAACGTTCGCAGCACACTTATGGTGGATTCGAATCCTTCGCGGATTTATGCCAAATTAATTACACTTAATCAATTGATTGATTTTAAGGCCGCGTCGCAACAATGCTGCCAGCATTCATTCAATGATGGTGAGCGTATTCTGGGGCAATTAGTATAAATGGAAATTGTTGGCGGGGGGGGGGGGGTGGTTGTAGACGACTGATCGCTTCCAATTGAGGTCAGCACTCACCTGCCGAGGCTTACAGGATGTCCTGAAAAGCAGCTTAGTCTGCATAAATCTGTTCATCCCTGATTTGCTTCGTGCTCACCTTAATTTGGAGAATACAGAATGTTCCTTGTTAACTTAACAAGTTCGACAGAAAGACTGGAAACTCATTCCCAGCATTCCAGTTCCTGTCGAAGAAGATTGAACAGGCTTCAAACGAGGCTAGAATGGAATCTAAGGGAAAGCAGTAAGTAATTAAATCAGCAAATTAAAATAGTTAAGCCCAAAGATATTCTGATGAGTATTACAGCATCTTTCGAAACTCGATTATCTGATTATCTGATTTGGCAAATTTAGAAGCTTGGAACGAAGTAAGCCGGAAGGACTTTTTAGAGACGCAAATTTCGTTATAAAGTCGTACCTATTTCAGTTGATTTGGGCTAATAATTGCAAATCTTGGATAGCGTTTAGATTTTTCATTATCATGTTAGATTTGGACGTAGTGAAAAAGCCATAAAAAAATTTGGAGTAAATCTTAAATAATAAATTTTAAGACAACAGATTGTAGAAAAGTTCCTTTATAATATTTTGAAAGAATTAAATCCAAAAGAAAATCTATAATAAATATTTGAATTTTATCATTTAATTCTTTTAGCTATAACAGGAGAAATTTCAACAAAACATTCAAATAATTTGCAACGATCTGACGAGAAATATTTTTGGGAAAATATTAACTTTTCGAAACGAAATCACTTTATTTGAATTCCGCCCATGTCCTAAATTTTGAATAAAATATAAAAAAAATTAAATCACTTGCTAAATGATTTTATTCCATTTGAAATGCTCTCAAACTAAAATCTCTGGTTTTTATTATTTCTGCGTAAAAACTTTTTATTTAGACCAAAAAACTATGTGTTTCAATAAAAAAATTTTCCAACATACTTCTGTATGTGTAACGATTCCACAGAAAAATTATTCCAAGCGTAAATTTTAAAGGAATTTTTTACAGAAAAATATTTCTTTTCGTTTTAAAAGTATGCAATCCTTTTGATTATTATTACCTATTATCATTTATTTCATAGATATGTAAGCATCGAACTCCTTATGTTATTTTCATTGTCATAGTTTCCTCAGTCTCAGCCAGAAAAAGATTTTATACTTACTGATAAAGAAATATGTTGAGGAATCTTTCATTGACATTTTTATAATAAACATTTAATTTTTTTATTTTTGAAATTCATATTATTTTAATGTTTTCATAACAATACGTTTGAAAGTTCGTCAATATTTTTTGTTAATAAATTATTTCAATAATGTTTTGTCCGAGAAATCTCCAGCGCTTTTTTCCAGATGTTTCATAAATCTTTCATAAGAATTCAGCAATAAACTTATTCACAAATATTTATTTTGATCATCATTTTCTGTACTATTTAGTACTGAAGCATGTCTTCAATAATATCTCCTTTCCTTTCCTTTGGGTTTTTCTTTACCAGATTTTTAGAATTACAACATATACTTGACTAGCTACAACTTCTTGCCTTCTTCAGTATGTTACTCACGTCTGTTTACTATAATGTACCTATTGCGGGGGTGGGGGATGGTGTCGTTAAACAGGACCCTATTCTAGCCGATGATGAATTTTTTTCATGTAAGCATCGTCAGAAAAATGGAGAATTATTGTTTTCGGACAATTTTTTGATTGAATACATTCATTTTATATAAATATTCAAAATTTTGTAAAAATCTGACTTTTTTCAAACGGCTGTCCTTTCTACAAAAAGTAAATTATATTTTGTTACGCTATATCCTAGCCATTACTGTTTTACATGACATTACAACGTTTTTTAACATGGCAGACAGATAATCTCTGGATCTACCGAACCGATTTTTAAAAAATTTGATGTGTTTTATTTATTAGAGATTAATCCACCACCGTTTTCAAAAAAATCAATTCAAATGAAGAAATGGCGGACTTGTGAAAAAATGTCAAAAATCGACCGTTATTTCGTAGTTTTTTTAATGCCAAAATTTTTTTCTTCAAGATTTTGTTACTATTCTGGTATATTACGGAGTAAGAGAAATGCCGTTTCTGAGAAACGAATGCTTGAAAAATGGTCTTTTTTCGCCTTCTAAAGTGGACTGGTACCTTAATAAATTAGGCTTAATTTTTTTCAAATTTTTCTTATTGATGAAATGTTTTTTCTTCTGAAAATCCGAACTCAAGTGAAATTGAGTATTATTTCCTTTGAAAAAAATTTCTTTTAAATCCTGCGTTTGATTGTTTTTTAAAACTAAATTAGATTCCTGTATAAAAAACAGTTCTAAATGAGTCTTTATCAAAAAAAATTATCATTAAATTTTAATTTATAATTTTTTCGAAACTTGACACACCTATATGATTGAAGATGATTTTTCATTGACGTTAAAAAAAGACACTTCAAATTAGAGTTACATATTACATAAAGTTGTTTGTTGTTTGCTTACTTTTTTGAATGCATTTGAATTAATACGGTTTCCCAAGGAATAGTTTAAATTTGGTGACGTTTTTAAAATTAAAATCAGTAATTACTAGTAAATATTTTTTCAAATCAAATTTTTTTATGGAATATTGTTTGGGTAATTTTTACGCCATATGTTTTATCCGTAATTTTATTTCAAACCATTTCGCATAAAGTTTTTTTTTTAAATTTTGTGCACTTTGAAGTAAATTGATTCGCATTGAGTTCTTTAAATGATTACCGAAAATATTTCGACCTGTTCTTTTAATTGAAATTTGTTTTAGTATGTAATTTTGCCCGCAATCAAAAGCTTTTAAACCTTTATATATTTTAAAATTCATTCATAAATATTTCCAGGAAAAATTACCAAATAACATGGAAAAATTGTTTTGAAAAGCGTCAATTCCACGAAAACTTATTTTTTGAAATTTTTCAATTTGATTTGCATCAAAAATTTGATTGAAATTAGTTTTTGTAATTTATTTTGAGGTTTCTGTAGAATATTGATAAATAGAACTTAAACTTAATAAAAGAGGCAAACAATATTTAAAGCTTGAACATTTCACGAAAATAACTCTCTTTTTGCATTGCTGTTTTTTAAGAATGTTTCATTGTTTTTTAGAGGAACTTTTAAAATCATCAATTGATTTAATTCCGCTTCTCCTATTCATTTATAACCAATTTTTCACCTTATCTTCTCCGCAAATTGCTTTCTTTGTGAATCTGACGAACAGGCAAGATTTCAAAATGATTCATAAGACCTCAGCGTTTATTTAAATAATAATTGAAATCATTTTCAGCAAAGATTTGGATTTTAAGAGTCTGAAGCAATTTAGATTTATTCAGAGTTTATTTTACCGAAACGATCAATTTTTTGGAAATGTATTTAAATTTATTTCAACTGGCAAGTGGAAAATATATTCCCTGTAAAATATAAATTCGAAAGGTTCATCAAATATTTTTTTTCATTTATATTTCAAGTATTAATGTTCAGCGAAACTTATGCAGTCACACAGTAAAGATAGTTGGCATGAAATTGGGCTTAGCGCCAAAAGTCAAGCGCTTCAATTCTTCTCCATGAGTTATCCAACAAATGATCATTCGTAACTTTCACATATAATTATTTTCGTGAATGTTTTAGCACGCATTTTTCAATAGAACTTTGCGTGATATTTTTCTTGAATTAATTTTTAGTGCACTTTAAAGCTAAAATACAACTCAACTGTATCTAAGAGTCCTGTTGAGCAAATATCCACTTCAATTCAATATCGTGTACTTTCCACTTCACCCTTTCTGCAACAGAAACCATCAAGGACGACTGCATCTCAATTAGAGGCACCGAAAACCTTCCACGTCTTGGCTGAACCCAGTTCCCATCCAAGAACGATCTCGTCAAAATTATCTTCAAAGAACAACACATCAAATTCCCAGTGGTTTTCCAATTTTTATTACATACATCTGTCGTTATTGTAACGTCATATATAAATATTTTTTTATTAAATTTTATTCATTACATGAAAAAAATTAAGCCTACAAAGACAACTAAAAATTAAGATTGGAATACATTCGCTAATATGCGCCCTTTTTTGATTTCCTCCAGGCAGGGTTTGTGATCCTTTTTAGTCGACGATATGAATCGCGATTTGGTAACCGACGCGAATCAAATGATTAATTAGAGACATTAACAGAAGAAGAAAATTATAGTCGACTTGCGGTCCAACGGAATGAGTAGAAAGTTCAAATAAAACTTATCGATGTCGCTTAAACGGACTGGAAAGGCGGCGAAGCAACTTAATTTGATGAATGAACAAATATGTTGGGGGTGAGCAGAAAGAGTGCTACTAAAGGACCTTATGTTTTCGACGACCGAAGACGCTCCAGACGCGTTAGACTCTTCACATGCTTGCTTACTTACTTCAGTTGGTTGGTAATAATTTAACGTCTAAAAAACTTATTTCTCATTCATTTCATTGAAAAATTGTGCCTAAATAGTCTTTAAAGCTCGCCATGAGGTGTGTTGGCTGTCTCGCCGCTTGCCTCTGTCACAGCTTCGGGTTCGAAATCATGCGGGCCCGGTTGCTCGTCGACCGAAGGCACCTCTTCTACGGGCTCTTCGTTTTCCGCTGGAATTTCGGATTCCTGTTCGCTTTCCGACTCAGTGGCATTGTCCAATTTTTCTGCTTCCTTGGCTGGCTTTTTCGGCCGCCAGTATTTAATCTTGTTCACTAAGTACTTCACCTCCCGATCGAGAAGCGCCATCTTATCGGTGATGGATTTTACGGTGAGGCGAACAGCCTCGTTACGTTTCAGCTTGCCCTGCTCCAGCGTCTCGACCCTCTTCCATTCCATAGTCTCCCGGATCACTCGACCGAGTGTATCGATTTCGACTTGAGTGAAGACGTCCTTGTCGGGATTCGCGTCTTTGGTCAAGTTCATGGCCGACGCAAGGAACTTTTCGGCTCCGGAAATCATTTCGACGAGCGCTTTCAACGCCTCGGGACGCTCCTGATGCTCCCAGTGGCGCGCATACACCTCATTCGTCAGCTTCAGCAGTTCGGAGTATCGTTTTTCATAGTCCGGCGCGTCCGCGTGCTCTCCATCCTCGTACAGCCAATCAGAGATGACCGTGCACTCCGCAAGGATCTTGTCGATCTCGTCCTGCGTGCCGCAGCTCGAGTACTCGTCGTGAGACAACTTCTCGCGAGCCTCAATCACGTGCGACTCCAAAGCGTTGAGTGCGGACTCGCGTCTGTTGCGTTCCATGTCGACTTTGTTGATCTCTTCGATCTTCGATTGGGACTTCTCGAATCCGGCGCCGGTCAGCGGTTGCGTGAACAGATAGTTCGAGTAGTGCTCGATCGGCTCCTTGATTGTCACAAGTTTGACTGTCTCATTTTTAGGAGCATCGGTTGGATGTGTGGCGTTCCCTTGGGTTTCGGTTTGGTTGCCACTTTCCGACGCGTCCGCTGTCTTGTTGCTCGCGTCCTCCGACTTGTCTCCGGAGAACAGTTTGCTGATTGTGCTTCCTAGTTTCGAGAGCGTGCTCTCTTCGCTGTCCTCGACCGTTTTCTGCTTTTCGAACACCACCTCCACGCCGGTCAAGTCGAACAGCCCCGAATCGCCCATGAAGAAGTGCGCCTTGATTCCCTTCGACTCAACATTGTCGCCCTTGTGCTGTTCCAAGACCTTCGCGACATTTTTTACTTCGACGTGCGACAGGTTGAGGTTGCCAATGTACGATATTTCCTCGGGACTCAAATGGTTCAAGTCCGCGTAGTTGACATTGAACGTGAAGTCGTTAGTGTGCTTGTTGAATGTGATCACCTTCTTTTGCGGATAGGAGTTCATCTGTCCGAACAGGATGCGTCGCACGTGCTTCACCTCGCCCTCGTTGTTAAGTTCGCGGTCGAACACAACCTGGATCGGGAATATCACAGCGTCCTTGATGACAAATTTCTTCACTTTGAAGCCGGTGGCCAAATCGGCGGCTCGGTAGACGGCGCCCATGGTCGCCGCCTCGTCCGCATTCAAACTCTTGCCGAGGTCCTGCTTGATCACATCCTTCAAGATCTCTTGCACCTTCGGCACGCGAGTTCCGCCGCCAAACATAATCACCTGCTGGATCACATCCATCGACAGACCGGCCATCTTCAGCGCCTGCTCCAACGGTTTCTGCACCTTGGGCCACAAATCCGCGCACATCTCTTGCAGCTGATCCCTCGTCACCTGCACCTTGAAGTCGTGGTCCTCAATCAGATTCTCTATCTGCGCGTAGTGGTCGGCATTCGCGCTCAGCACATTCTTCACGCGGCCGGCCTCCTTGAAGAGTTTCGCCAGCGCGCGCGGATTCTTCGTCACGTCCGTCTTCGTTTTGCCCATTTTGTTGAACTCTTGTGCGAGATGGTCGCGCAATCTCAGCTGAATGTCCAAACCGCCCAATTTGCGATCGTAGCCCACGCCCAGCACCTGTATCACGGGATACACTTCCCGCGTTGTCTTCTCCTTGAGCAATTGGTAGCTGACGACCGCGGCCGACGTTTTCTGCGAGCCCATGTCGTAGAAGATGTAGTACTGGGCGGTTTCGTTGATTTGCGCGCGATTGAATACACCGAAATTAAGGGCGACTGCCGAGTAGTCGTTGATCAGCTGCAGGACCTTCAGGTTGGCCAGTTGAGCCGACGTCACGAGGGCAGCGCGTTCTGCTTGGCCGAAAAAGCCGGGAACGACGATGACGCATTCGGTGATGGGTTGACCTGATGGAGATTTTCGTTATAAAGTGATAGATTGATTGTAGATGGTCTAAGGACATACCTGTTGATTCCTGTGCGAATTCTTTCGCCTTGATCAGCATTTGCGCGACCAATTCTTCCACGCGGTAGAGTTCATCGCCGTTCTTGAAGACCACAGTGTGCCTCTCGCTGTCGGCCACAATTTCGTAGTACGGGAACCGTTTTCTGTAAATGTAGAGTAAGGAAAGTAATCAGAATGGGTCTCGTGATAGGATCAAATCGCGACATACTTGTACAGATCAACAATGGGATTGTCCACCGTTTTGCCGAGCAGATCCAGCAAATAGAAATACGCGTTGGCCGGGAATCGCACGCCAATCGAGGCGGCATCCTCGCCGAAAGTCCGGACAGTATCGCGGAACGCGATTATGGTGGGCGTTTTTCGTTTCGACTCCTTGTTGAGGGCGATTTCCATTGGCACGCCCGGCGACACGACCCCGACTTTCATCCATTCGCTGCCCAAATCGACAGACATCACAGCCGCTCCGTGGCATGGTTGCAAAAATACTGCTAAGGCTACAGTGAGTAGAAGAATTATGCTGCCAGCCGGAAGCAAACGTATTCGCGTCATATCGATCTGAAAGAGAATTGATTGGGGTTAGAATTGGGGAACGTTTCATTTGTGGCGTGTTGAATGATTAATTAATGTAAGTAGAAGAGACTGGGAAGGAAGGCGGTGGGAAACGAGTCCAGGAGTTCAGATTTGGAGGCAAAACCCAGAAACATGTGGGTCTGCTAAATTGTACGGAATTGATGGTGAAATATTAGCTTTTCGTGTTATTGTGATACTCCTCAACATGTGGGAAGCATACGCGGCCCCAAACTCGAGATTCCATGCACGTTTCCACCACCGACTAGGAAACATTCAAATCCTTCTTGTTTTATGCTTTGAATAGAACCCATTCTAATTTAGCTTTAATCTACAACCGCATCGAATTCATTGCTGCCAAATTCTTTTCACACTTTTCCCAAAAATCCTTTCCGTACACTCAAAAATTGAGGTTATCGGCAAAAATGACTTTCACCACCAACATTGAAACCTTTCCAGAACATTTTCCATGAACTTACCCAATATTGCCTAAAAATCTATCACACAAAACGATTAGCGATTTTGTCTTCAACAAATGTTATGGTTTTCTTTATTTTTCTGCTCAGAAAAGTGAAATCCTTTGAATAAAATAGTTTATCAGTCAAACGACCAACACTCACAACTTCTCAACTGACGTGTATGATTTGCCTTGCGAAACGTCAAAGTGAAGTTAAAAGTTAGATAGATTATATATGGCTGTCTCTTTTACACTTGCATTAGCAATTGTGTGGGGAAATTTTATTGGGCCACGTTATGCCGATGTCAAACAGCTATGGAGTGTAGTGCCATACGGAAATCAGATTAACTCAGTTCGTTGAAAATTGTTTTGTGTGAATCCTAAAATTCTAATCATTAAATCTAATGTATACATGCATTGCAAACATACCACGTTTTTTTAATGAAAATTGCAAATTGGTTTATTTATTCATTTTTATTTATTGTATTCCGTTTCGCTACGCAGGGAAATTATTGGTTCAAGCATACGAAAAATAAAAGATAAGGAAAATTATGTAAGCCACTTTACAAAATACTTCCAAAAAGCTTTAAGCATGGAACCAAACCTTTTAAATTTTTGAAATAAAGGCGGGAAGTTTGGTCATATTCAAATTATTTCGATAAAGCGGGAAATTTTGTCTTATTCGAATCATTTCAACTTAGAGGAGGAAAATTTATTTTTATTTCAAAATCGTCATAGGATATATGCAATATATTACTTTGCCTTCATAATAAAAAAAACAATTGGATTTTATTATTTTTATAAGCAGACGATTGAAAACATGCCGGAAGCATTAAATTTATGAAATTCAATGGTTTTTTCACATAAGTACCTAGAAATTATAAGAAGGTGCATTTCCTTAAATGTTCATCTGCTGATGAATACTTTACAGAATTCTGGACTCAGTAATTGCAAAAGACATAGAACTCACTTTCGAAAGTATCGTCTGGCTTCAATGCTTTCGGAATTTCAGTAGAAAAACTAATTTTCTGTTTCCCCAAAAAATGTTTGATATGGTACATTTATGTGCATTTATCCACTTATACCACAGTGAGTCAATAAGTCCTTAGCAAGAGTTATAAAAAAAAATTTATTTTATTTTATTTAATCTTAATATAATCTCCTTTTAGATCAATACACTTTTCTAGGTGCCTCTCCAATTTTTGTAAGCTATCAGAAATATATGGTTTTGAAAGTCCTTCAATATAGCCATTTTTTGTTTAAATGAGGCCGTTTTTCCTTTAATTTTTCACTCAACCGACTCAATAGCGACACAATATAATCTCCGGTGATTGTTTTTTCGTTTTGCAAATAGTCCATAGAAATAATTCCACGTGCATTCCGAAAAACGGTGGCCATAACCTTGCTGGCCGACGTCAACGTCTTCGCCTTTTTGAAACAAACGCGGCATCCATCTTGCCGAATTTTTTTTTCGCGTCTAATTTTTCATGTAAAATTTAAATGATGGTGTTTTTTGACACTCTCTTGGCCTTAACTATTTCGCAACAATTTATTTTTTCTATCACTCAACACAATGTTATTGGTATTTTCGATCATTTCAGGTGCACTCACGTCCTGAACGATATTCGTCCTTCGTTGATGTACGGCACCGTTTAAATTCATTTATTCAGTTGTAAATAGTTGCAAACATAGGAAAAGATTCACCATAAACTGTATCCAACTCAGCTTTGATTTCTTTCGGTGTAAGACATTTTAAATAGAAATGTTTCATCACCGTTCGGAGCTCACTTTTCTCCATACTTATAAATAAATAAGAGTTGTTCATTTTGTTTGACGATAAAAACGAATTTACTTGATGGATCTGCCTTAAACTTTGATAACACTCTAGTTAGAAGTCACGCTTACTGTGCAACAAATATTTTGCGATGCTTTGCATGCCATCTGAAATTTTCTAAGGTCTTATTGACCTTCCCTCGTATTTCAAACTTCTTCATTCTGGGGGCTTTTTTTGGATTTTTAAACTGTGCAGAATACATTGTTACAAAACTTCGATTGGTGAGCATTTTATTTGAAATTTGTTGCAGTTTATTTTCATTTTAAGAGAGTATGTAATTATATTTCAAACACATTTCTTCAATTTTGAACTTATTTTGGACTCCATCTGAAAATTTTAACATCGACTTACAGAACAACATCGCAGGCAACTAGCAAACAATTATAACTTCCCGGAATCTCAGAAAACCTGATGATCAGATCTCCTAAAAATACGAATCATATTCTGTAAAATGCAACTTCAGAAATTATTGTCTTCACCTTCACCAACATATAGAAAACGCTGTTCAAAAGAGTGCCGACTGATTTCCCGAAATTATACTTGGAAACCATTGCTTAATTCATCAGAGTACATGTTCGGAAGGGCAGCAATCAGTTCTCAAAGCACCATAAAATTCCAATCTCATAATCCTGCGAACAAAATGCAATGCTGCAAAATAACGTGTCCTTTAAATTCACAAGATTTTCTGTATCTCTTGCTAAAACTTTCCGACTAGCTATAAATTGCCAACGATGTAGTTATAAAAAGTGTTCGAAAAGGTCCTTTTATTTTAAATTTGCCGCTTTTTTGCTACAAACCCATTTACTCTGCTATGAAAACTCATTAATTTTAAACATAGGTTTCAAAATCATTTAATTTTTAATACATCAAGTTGGAATTCGATGTTGCCTTGAACAATAGATGTCACTATTTGACTTCTCAAATTCACCACACTCTTTCACACAGTAGATCATACCAAATGTAGTCATGCAAACAAGAAGACGCACTCCAAGAAAAATAAATCGAATTTAGACTCGAATAAATGTAAACAACTGCTGGGGTTGCATAAGTCTTGAAGGAAAAAAAAACACTTTTTCAAAAAACTGTATTTTTAAAACAAAAAATCTATTTTATTTGAAATTTACACACATACAAGTTTAGCATTTCAAGAAGTTGTAAAAAAAATTTCAGCTAAAATTTTTGAAAATTGTCAATTTTACTGCAGTTTTCTTCGAACAACCTTTTCTGCGGTAGGCAGAATATTTCGGTGCAGGTTCATCTCTAATCAAAAATTCAATAATTGTCTTAAAGTTTATGCCCTCAGCTCGTGCTTGAGAAGGAATTTTTAAAAAAATGAAATTTAAAGTTTTGAGATGGGTTTGAATGAATTTTCGTCTCATATTTTTTTAGCATTTTTCCGATTCTCATCGTTCTGCAAATATTTTTTTCGTATAGAACAAAAACGAGTCGTCGATTCAAGGTCCATACAGTAATTCGTTCACCTCATTCACGATGTTCAGAGCATCCTTTTGATGTTGTGATGTTTGATGAAAAAGAAAGGAGCTGATTCTACGCGGTAGAACCGCGCTGCATACGTATAATACGCTAGATGAGGCAGATCGCACGTACCGGCCACGCTGTATTCAAATCTCTATAGCTCCGGTAATATTGCTCGAATTTATTTCAAATTTGGTGTGAATACTCTTGAGGTACTATACTTTCGTATGTAATAAAAAAATTCTATCGATTTTTTGAAAATACCAGACCTATGTAACCTCTTAAGGTACCAGTCCATTTTTGAAGGCGAAAAAATATCATTTTCAAACATTTGTTTCTCAGAAACATTAATATATATTAGCATAAATCTTTTTTATAGTATTATTTCCTATTTGAATAATACAAAAAAATATATATTTTTTATGTTTTATTTATTTATTTTCTTTTCTAGAGGGCGCTGAAATTAAGCTCTGAAAAAATCGTTACTCCACGGCGGATAGATAATCTATGGATTGGTGCATCTGAAACAAAAAATTTAACGGTACTTCAAAAAGCAAGGTCTCTTACACCATAATCCATCCCCGTTTTCAAAAAAAAAAATCAGTTAAAAAAATGGCGGACTTGTGAAGAAAAAAATGTCAAAACTCGACCGTTTTTTCGTAGTTTTTGTAACGCCAAAATTTTGTTTTTAAGTTTTTGCTAGCATTCTAGTGGATTACGGTGTAATAATCTCTAACAAAAAAACACATCAAAGTTTTTGAAAATCGGTTCGGCAAATCCGGAGATTATCTGTCTGCCATGTTAAAAAACGTTGTTTTGCGTAAAACGTGTTTAAAGTTTTTGTCCCATTTCGCTGACAAACATTTTGTGAAAAATGAAAAATTAGTAATTTTTCAAAAACACGCAATTGATATGTAGAAGTCTAAATGAACACTAAACAAATGCAATAAAGTCCCAAATATAATGTATATAGGAGAAACCGGTATTTTAGAGAAGGGGAATGAAAGAGACGTACGCGACCGACAGCTTATCGAACACCTATGCCTCAAAAATACGTATTTATGATTGACACATTGAGATTATTTCGTTTGACAGATACACATGTTCAACACTTGCGGTTTTAAGAAAATGGATGCCTAAATATCTATAAAAGCTATTATGAATGAAGATAATATCAGGAATGTAATTGTTCCTATTGAAAAACAAATGAAAAGTGGATGAAATCATATTTGAAGGATTCATTTTCATTCACGCCTGTTTAAATTCAATTTATTTTCCTGCAGTGAACAAATTCTTGTTAGGAGCAGTGTATTTCCTTGATAGATTGTTTCAACCAGATAGTGAATTCAACAAATGACATCTATGCATATTGCAACATCGCATACAACCTTGTTTTGATTCATGATTTTGCCCAAATTACGTTCCGAAGGTGATTTGAAAATATATGGGAAAATACGTAATTTTGAACCCATTAATGGTGAAAATCACGAATGGAGCCGTTACAGTGTAAATAAGCTGTGAATCGGCTAAAAAGATAAAGATGTGACTCGTTGACGATTCAGTAATCACGACATTGCGGTTAATGAAAATGGAACGATATGCTCTTGCCTTAATTCTTGTCTGTTGTTGTTCTTGTCTTAATACTGTTGAAAACTGCATAGTTTCGTTTCACAAACATAGTTGATATAACCTGCAATTGACCGAAAAGGAATGCGGAATAAAATGAAAATGAATTCAAATCTTATAAATAATTAACCCTATAAAAGTCTGCATCCGTACAAGGAAGCCTCCATTAATACGCCAACTAAAATTCGTTTCAAATGCACCTTTAATATTAGTTTCTTTCAAATTTGATATTATTACATCAATTATTTGAATTGTCACAGTGAAAGAGAATGTGTTCATTTTTTTCTGTTTGTGTTTGGGAGTGTGTTTGAAAGAGAAAGAGAGACAGAGCGAAAAAATCACCACTACTATACATCATAAATGTATGTATGCATATCATATTTGTATTATTTATAATCCAAAAAATTCTTAATCTATTTCATATTCACATAATTCTAATTGGTTAGCATTTTATAATTATATCAATTTTCAGAGCACTAATTTGACATCATTTTTTGTTAATTTTTTTTTAAATTAATTTTATTTTCTGCTGTTGTTTTTATATGTACTTATATATTTTTTTACAATGCGATACGCTTAAATAATTGATTTTTTTATATTGTAAAAACTTAATTATTTCCACTCATTTCTGATTCGAATATATTTTGAATATTAATCAATCGATTTGACTCCAGATTCAATTGAAATGTACACACGGAATCGATGATTGAAACTCAGTCGCGCAAAAAAAAAACAATTAAATAACACCAACTATTTTTATAGGCAACTTTGTTCAATTTTCATTTGTTTTAAATGCAATTTACAAATTGCATTTTATATATACAAGTTTTTTTTTGTTTGGTTTGTTTGACATTTATGAAAATAATTTGTTTTTATTTAAAATTTAATATTAATATTTTGGAGACTTTTCAAATCAATTTCTTTTAGCGTATTTATATTGGGCTTAGCACTTTCATGTAAACATGTTTTCATTGTAAGACATGTGATGGTTTTTATCTGCAATCTTCGATTGGACTAAAATATCTTAAGTGCTATTTAAGATACATCTCGTTTGATTGTAATAAAGATTGAAATTTGTTTTCAATTTTTTTTTTGATTTTGCAATAGTTTGTGACCTCACTTTTATGATTTTTCATATAATTAAATTTTTTTTAATAATTGGCAGCAACTTTTTTGGTTTTTTCTTTCCTGTTTAATTTTTTGCCTTCACTTATATTTGATTTAATTTGTATTTTAATCATGAGAAAAAAAGCATTTGTTTGGCAATTCAAGCATAAAAAATAAATTCAACCTCATTTAATTGAAATTGATGATCATTGATTCTTTTTAGATATCAACGTAATTTTTAGTTAATATTAAGGTGGAAAAAAAACTCTTAAATTTACTTATTTTCTAGTAAAATTCAACTGCAAATACAATCATTTTCAGTCCACTCAATTCAAAAAACAGGAATTCGCGCCCACGTTTTACAAAAGAAAATCAGCACGACTATTTAATGCAATTTTCGCGTTTGTTACGATTTTGTTTTAAGCAGTAATTAATTGATTTTGAGCTACATTTCAGCTTTGAGGAACAAAAATTATAATCAATTTACAGATGCTTATTATTTCAAAACAAAAAAACTAAAACAACAACAAATTATCACAGCATTACTACAATTCTTAATTATAATATAATTTTCAATTCTAATCAAATCATGCTTTTCGCATTGCTTTTTCGTTATATTTTGGTTGCTTAAGAAATTGTCATGAAAATGTGTTTAAGTTTTTTTTTAATTTTATTTTTATGTGGACATTTTTAATTTTATAAATTCAATTGAAGCACAAGCATTGGTCTTATAGCTCTAGAAAAGTTTTTTTTTGTCAAATTTCATGTTAGTTTTGTGTTACTTTTTTTGGGTTGATAGTACATATTGTTCCACTACAACATTAAAGCGTTTGATTATTATTTTTATTTTCATAAATATAATTCAAGCTGCATATATGTTTAAGATAAAGCGAAATTTTGAATCCGATTGACATTGATGTGAAATACTACGAGTTTTTGTTAAAAATAAAAAAGGGATGATCAAACTGTTGCATATAAAGTGACTCAAAAATGACTTGTACCATTGGAAAGACGACAAACTAATTGAAACTCAAATAATGAAGCAGAAATAATATTTATAAAGCAAAAATAATATTAAAAATAATAGCAATAATAATAATAATAAAGCATTTATGATATTTATGCTTTAATATTTCAGTGAGACGTTTGAAATCATGAACATTTTTCAAACGAAAATACATTGTAGACAACATACCATAAACTCTGCTATAAAAATTTAGCAGTGTATTACGGCAAATACGGCATCTGTTATGACCATCGACACTTTGTCCAAGATCGTTGTGTGCTTAAGGGGGTGGTACCGGTTAGAATGCTAAAAAACAGCCTAATTTTCAATATTTTTTTCTTTTAACTCCTTTATTGTATATAAATTTTAAAATTTGCATGGGTTAAACATACATTCTGAAGATTACAAAAAAAATATAATTTTTTGATTTTTCTACTAATTTATAACGTGCGCCAAAGTTGATGTCTCGAAAAATGCCTCGTCCCACTGCGGACAGATAATCTCAGGAATGAAGAATTTGAAATAAAAAAACCAAACCGTATTTTTAAGAGGAATGTTTCTTACGTACAATGTTTTGAAAAAATGATAAAAAAAATGGCGGTTGTTTGAAATTTTTTTCTTCGAAAAATCGCTTTTTTCACTTTGTTTCGCTTGCCAAATTTTTGGGGATTGATTTTTGGCCTATATTCTGGTAGATTACCACACAAGATACTTGAATAAAGCAGCACACCAAATTTTGACTTAAATCGGTTCGGCCCAATCCGAAGAATAAGTGTCCGCAGTTGGAAAAACGTCATTTCGAGAAAAACGTATTTAAAGTTTCAATTACCGAAAATATCGTTTGAAAAACGAAAAAGGCGTGCGCACTCAAACTGCCGCAACATCTTTATTTTTGGGAATATCTTAATAAAATTTTGAGACGTAATTTCTCAAGGTTATAATAAATTGAAAAATGAAAATTTATTTTTCAAAATTATAACCAGTACTACCCCCTTAATTAGAATGGTCTGCTACAAAAAATAACTGCTTCATATCAACACATTTTTTAAAAAATTAAACATAAATACCAAATTATAGAGATTGTATATTTTTGAAAACAAATTATGGAGCGTACCTTTATAAAGTATGGAATGTTTTGGAAATTTTTGAAACAATTTCTAGGGGTTCGTAGAATTTCAATAGCAAAAACAAAAACTACATTCAATAACCTTTAAATCTCAAAATATGTCGATTACGATATTTTGCCTTTCAAGCGCGATATTAAAATAGTCACTTACGTAAAAAAAAAGTCGTGTGGAAAATTAGTCCGCGTAAGGATTCGGCCGGATCTCCCTCACATCCCCAAAAAGCCTTACGTAATTAATGGACGCTCCCTTATGGGAAAAGAACAAATTTGTGTGTTAATTAAAAAGCAATGCAGAGGGATGGAACAACGTCAATAGCAAGTTTTGTCATGGTTAATTAAAAGATTTTTTAAGCAATATTTCACGAAAATAACAAACATTAGCATGTTAAAAATTTCAATCAAATTTTCAAAGTTTATACGATAGTATAGAAATGTGTGACTATTTCCGTTAAACAGGTCAGGCCAAGTTAAAAGGAAGCAAAGACTCTCCATTGGCGAAAAAGGCATCCATTAGGATGAAAGACGGAGCATCGTAAAAATGTCGTTAAATAGAATGATTGTGATTCAGAAAAAATAGACTTTGAACCTCACCATATTTACTTTTCTGGAAATACAACAAATATGCCAATTTTTTTAGATCAGCATTTTTAATTGTTTGAAATTTGGTTTGGCTCTCAAATTTTGATGCAAGTTTTTGCGGTTGAAAGCAGAAGGAAAAGCTGGCTAATTTTTTCTTCACATTACCAATACTTTATTACTTTTATTTTCAGTGATTATTATTTTTCATCCGTTGATCATGAAATACTTTTGTTTGGCTTGGCTGAATGTTTGATAACTTTTCCAGGGGACTTTTTTTGTGGAATCGCCGGTCTAAATCAGCATTTTTGGTGTGGTTTTGCAGAAAATTTGATTATATCCTGTTCAAAAAAAAGTTTGGGACAATTCTAATGCACAGTTTGACTTCATATATTTATCTTTTTGTGGAAAATCTTTGGCCTCATTCAGAGCTACTTTCGATGAAACCATATTCTTTTGTACGATATCAGAGGAAGACATCCAAAGTAATATTTGAGAGACATTCAAGTGCTACGAAACCCGACCAGAGGTTAGTCCTTATTTCGAGGAAATTTGGACACCTTTCGGCTGTTGTGCGGCTTTTTCAGGCTGAAATTCGAGAGCTAAGGTCTTGCAAGTTGTGATAGTTTCTGAATCTGAATGTGATCCAACGGTTGGTGAATCAATATTACGATCCCGGTAAGACATTTGAGTCCACTTGATTCTGCAGTTGGGATTGCTTTTTTTACATTAAGAATGTGAATTTTTGTTGTTGTATCATAGTCAACCGTTGATTAAAGAACGACTACGTTCAACAAGGGGATGATTCCAGTCTTCATATAATGTTACTATCATTTTCATTGCATTCCATACATTATTTAAGTGTGGTATTCTAAATTTGTCTGAGTGCTTCAACAGAATTTTCTAGAATTTTTTTGCTAGCTTTGTAACCTAGGGCGGATCTGTTTTCAGTTGACCGTTGAGGAAGGGCACATTGATTTTTGGAAGAAAAGTTGTGAAGTAACTCGTATAGCAATAATTGACTTATCGACCTTCCCAAAAAAATCGGTAACATTAAGGGGGGAAGTAACTTTAGACACTTTAAAAAATCGATTTTTTTAAAATTGTTTTAATCGATAGATATATTGCCTAAAAATATCATGTCAAAGTTTCAAAAGCTAATTCTCAAAATTGTGGAAGATATTCATCCCGGAAGTGCCTGGCGCCGAGTTCTTTTTCTCTTGACCACAAACTTTAAACGGCCTTTTCTCGAAACCATGTTTTTTAACATTGCGTAAGTGATAATAAAAAAACTAGTGAATCGATTTTCATCATCTAGCATTCATTTTAAAGAGCATAAAAAACTGTTCTATATAGACTAAAGATAAAAAAAAACAAATTATTTTTGGACTATTTTTGACTGGAAGTACAACGAAATTTTTTCGTCAAAATCGTAATTTTTTTTGAGTCTGTTTTGAAGAGTTAATTTTCGAATTTCGCAAATATTTTAGTCTATCTACTAAAAAAACCCTCTCGAGTAAGAAAATGTTTGGCTTGTTGATTTCAGATGAAAATTGCAGCCAGCATCGCTTACGCAATTTACGACGTCAGCGACGACATGGCTTTCAAGATCCTTAAAAAATGTGTTAATTTTCAACTTTCACTTTTGTAGAATATGCTTTTTTCAACCTCAAACATCGGCTAAAATAAATATTATACTGATTTAATAAGAACTGTCTTCTACTGAATCGATTTTGATAAAAATTTGTATACTATTTTATTATATTATAAAGATTTTTTATGAAGGTCCTAAATGCATTCGAAGTGGTAAAAAAATTGAATAAAAAAGGCTTTTTTCTCCCTGTTTTTATATTTATTGCTATTTTGCGGCAAGGGTTAAATGTTTGAATTTTTTTAACCAATCCTATCTTATAGAAAAATTTATAACGCAGCTTTCATTCCCACACAACTTTGCTCTAAAAATGGACCCTGGTCTATTGAGACAGTGTCTTTACATAATAAAACTATATTGGTTCAAAAACTAGACTTCTTATGACTCGTCATGGTCTATTTAATTTTGTAGTATCTTATTTTTGTCTTTCCTACTTATCTGCTGAATATTTGTTGTTAAATCAAGAAAATCAAATTTAATGCAGAATATTTTGTATTTTTCTGCACCAGCCTTGAAAATTAATTTAGATAATAGTCGCCTCACTTGTTGGGCAATTAAAAAGGATAAGAAGTTGCCCCGGATCCTTATACAGATGGCATTCTATCTCTAGTTGTTCGAGAGTTGCTCGCATATGGTAGCCACGCGATTTGTTCGCGCCAAAACCAAATGTCTACCTCGCACCGTTCTCAGTTACGTTTACAGAGGAACTTTAAAGGAGTCACTGCTCATATAATCACAAATTCTAAAATTTAATTGATCAGGAAGTGTCCGACAGAAATGCCTCGATTACAATTAAGTTGAATATGAAGTTTGGCAATAGTTTATGGAGTCTGTTTAGATTTGCTACTCCCTATGCCCTGTTAAAAGTATTTAATTTCAAAAAGAACCAATGGAAAATGTCTCAAATTTTGTGTTCCAATCATTCTGTGTTCAAATGAAACCTAAAAAAAACTTCAAACGAAACACCATGCTAATCAAATATACATCTCAAAAGAAATCCTTTAAAAAAGTCGTCACGGAATGAAAAAAAATCAGATGAAATCAAAATAAACAAGCATTTGCTTTTATATTCAAATATTTTCTTTTTTATTCTTTTCATTTTTGGAAATTTTTCGCATCATTGTGTATTTATATAAATTTAATTAATTGCTTTTTCTTCAAAAATATTTTTGTTGTTTTTTTCTGAAAATATGCTTGAATGAATATATAATAATAATAATAGTTACAATAATAATAATTTGCAAGGTATAATATTAATATTAAACTGCACGATATAAACAGAAGAAGAAAAAATACATATAAATCGTAATTGTTGCTAACAATTGTACAATTTAATACAATAATAATTAAATTTCAATAAAATTACAATTAATTCAACCGAAAAAAATTATGGTATTTTATACAATTTGTGTTTGTGTATTTTTTTATTTTTTATTAAAAAATTTTGGTTTTAACAGAAAACGAATTTGGGGGAAAAAAATTTTGAATTTGATTTTGTGTTTTGGAAAATTTCGATAAATAATTTGTTGGTCACATTCACAAAACAAAAACATAATAATTACTAAAAATTAAATTTTGTTTGATTGCAAAACAAAAAACAAGGCAAAAATTCTTTTTTTTAAATATCAGAAAGAACGTTTTTGGAATCAACAATAATTTGTTGTTGTATTTTCTCCGATTTGAAATGGTTTCAAATTTCGAATCAGATGTCATCCCTTTTATTGTGGTTGTTTTGTTTTTGCTGTTTTTTCAAACAGATATTTCTTGAATTTTTTGTTCACAGCTGACCGCTACTAATTCTCACAAATTCATTAAATTACAATTTAAATTAATTTTAATAATATTAATAATAATAATAATAGTTGTAAATGTCTATTATACAAATAACATTCTAATATTGGAAATCACCTATGAATTTTCATGTCTCCAACGACGTCACCACTAAATTATGAAAAACCCCCGACTCGCTCATCATGGCCGCCTGGCCGCATGAGTCCTGCGCGCTAGGGGTGGGGCTACTTGTGCTCAATCGGAGGGCGTCCATGATCACCTCGAACTCCTTCTGGCTCTGATGATGATGGTGGTGGTGGTGCAGGTGGTGATGGTGATGATGCAGATGACTGTGGTGGCCGAGATGGTGATGGCTGGTCATGTCCAAGCCAAGGTCCAGATCCAGATCACCAATGCTAGAGGAGTGACCAAGCGATCCTAGACTACCCAGCCCGCAATGGGGTGATAGTTTGGCGCGCTTTATGTCCAGCGGATAGTCATCAATGGCCGAGATGACGCGTTGCGTCGGCAAATAAAATTGCGATAACGCCTCGCGCACCAATCGATCGTTCTCCTCCTCCGTTCGTGATCGTTTACGGGACGAAACGGCCTTCTCCAATTGTTCCGCACCCTGCGTGATTTCGGGGTCGATGAGGGGCATCGATGCATTGATGGCGTTCAGTTCGCGATCAAGGATCTCCAGGTCGTTGTCCACGCTCGATGAGCTCAAGGACGACGAGCTGGACGATGACGGGGTGGTGATGGTGGTGGATGAGATTGGTGATGTAGACGATATTGTCGAGGTGGCGGTGAGGGACGACGACGTCAAGGACATCTGGCTACTTGTTGAATACGCGGACGAGCACGATGATGCATGCGAGGCGGGTGATGAATAGATGCACGACGTTGATGAGCTCGTGGATGATGGTGAATGGAGGGTTCCACCACTATCACAACCACCGCCGCCTGCACAGCTTCCACCCATGGATGATGACGAGGACGACGACGATAGCATCGATGCTGAGTTGTGGGACGAAGTTGTTGGCATTGACAATAGGCTATTGTTGGCGATTGATGACAATTTGTGCTTTTGGTGGTGGCTGTTCATGTTGTGCAGACTGTTGTTGTTGTTGAACGACTCCTGGAGGCTGTGATGATGCGGACTATGGTGATTTATTTTGTAGCTCTCGTTGCGCAATTCCATTTGATCGGTGTAGTTATGGTTGTAAGGACTATACATGTTATCGTGTGCGGTTTCTGGTTTGTTATCAGATCTGTAAAATAAACCAAACAAAAGTTGATTAGATTTTTTTCACCCCCGGATGTAAAGTTTAAAAAACTACTTTAAGGTTTGTGGAGCAGACGCATACTATATTGCGGAAGCTTTCTATTTTTCGACGCCCTACTACACCTCCTAAACTTCCAATCCTCACCAAGAAAAAAAAACACAACTAACCGAAAAATATTAAATCTTCATCAAATTAGAAATTACATAATTAAATCTATTTTTTTTTGCGGGCATTCTCTTCAGCCCGTTACACTTTTTAACGATCGCCACATGTAATCGTTATTATAACAGTGCACACATATTCCATGTATGATGGCCGTGCTGCAGAAGAAGCAGAAAAAGAAGTCTTTGGCACAGAAACAACTATCCAATCGGATAAATGGATGGCTTGTGTTGTTGTTGTTGTTGTTATACTTTGATATCTTTAAATATACGGTGGAGTTGAACGCATTTGAAGAGTCTTTTTTTCCTGCTGCCCATCATGTTCCTTCACTTTTTTTCCCACCATTACTGTTCAGAGCGTTGGTTTTCTTGGGCATCACTGAAGCTTGACCATTGTTATGTTGGGAATCCGCGAAGACAGATGAAAACGATTGATGGACAAAAATGTCCATCCATCCGTCCACCATCATCATATTGCGATTGAGAGTAGAGTGAACTGCACTCTGGCCGATCCGGAAAAAATAATGCTTGAAATATTGTGTACGGTGAAAGTTTCAAATGGCGAAAGAAATTATGTTGAATGCGATCGAATGAGGGGAACTTAGACATACATATGGTGAACAGAGAATTCTTTCCGTTCCTCAAGATCCAAAGAAATGCCACTCGGCATTCGTTCTTCTGGACTGCATAGTTTTTAAACCAAATAATTGAACCAATTGGCAATCTTAGACTCTGATAAAATACCTTCGAAGGCACATCCGCAAGCAGAAAATTCTTCGAATATTCGCAAACCGATACAGTGGAAAATACCTTCATCGTCCTTATATTACTTTCATCACGACGAAAAATAAAAGCACGTTCCGCCCAGCACCATCAAACAGGACTACAACAAGTAACCAAGCCAAGGTTTGGTGAAAAGCCGAGTGCCTACGTGACCATATTGCATGCATACAAAGTGTTTCCCTATTCAATGGCACCGAATATCATGCACCATTATAATTCCTGACTGGTTACTGACGGCCTGCGTTCAGGCAGGACCACAAAGGGAGATATAACCGTCGTTCAACCCCTGTTGTATCGTCTCTCCCGAGCATGATACGAACCCAATTCATTGCCTTCCATACATCTCCTCGGCGATTCGAATAGAATTCAACCGCGCCACGCTACAGATCCTATCAGCGAAACATATCGTTTTTCACTTGTCCTTCGCTTGGCTCCAATCGAATACAACATTTCAAGATTGCCTCTCACGATATTGCCAACCAGTGAGCAAAATAAGCCAAGGAAGGCGTGCAGAAGAAGGAGAACTACCACGAGAGAAACAAATCCCAGGACAAAAAGGACGAGAAGTAAGTTCAGAATAGAACCGAACTGGGCAAAGGAGAAATACTATTCTCCATGAAAGAAAATGCACATTTTCTTTTGTCGAAACAAACATTTTTGCCTCCCAGTTTCAGGACCCGCATTATTCCAATTTTTATGGCCCAGAACGAGATATGATGACTGTATGATGTGTTCCGAGGGGTGACCGAAACAAGGACAATGCTGCGGAATGAACTTTGGTTTCTGGTTTTGGGTTTACTCGGTGTAAGCTGTTGATGGCCGAGGAAACGAGAGATTTAGAAGGTCCTTCGTTTTAGACGCTTTCCATCACTACGGTCCAAGATGGTATTCGGTGTAGGCCTCGATGATGGCAGAGTGTGTGGCTATCAATCGGAATCCATTCATAGTTGTTGCTGTTGGTTGATGATGTTATTGTTGTTGAATGTGTATACTGGCACGACGTCAACGACGACAATGATGATGAAATCGCTGTCAATCAATCAGGTAGTGAACGATATAATCGGCGGGAATTTATGTACGATATGCGGGGGAAGGGTGCGAAGCGAGACTATCTGATGGGAGGATATCAATTCGATGACTGACTGAATGTTTTTATTCTTCTTAAGATGCTTCTTACATTTTCTTTATGAAAGAATAGCCTGGATTAGTTCTAGAAGAAAGTTGGGATCAAATTTTGACTTTGTCAGTAGTCTGGAGAAATATAACTGCTCCTTTCTAGCTATAATCAACTTAGATGCTTTGCAATATTTTTCAAGGCTCGTATCAAGCTACAATTTCCTAGACAGCACTGCTTAAAATATATTAGTCGAGTCACATAACCAGCGATTCAAAACTGTTCGAAAGTGTACATACTTCTTTCACTTAGAAGTTCGAAGAATGGTTGGTATGAAAATCGGCTCAATCCATCTTCAAAAAATTTACAGAAAGCGTGAAAAACTTCTCACAGTTAGGCATTTCAGTTTATGTAAATGGGTTATGCGTTGTTTGGATGAACTTTGGGTCAAGATTTTTCTAGTATGCTTTCTTCCTGACCCCAGGGGTTACATAATGGACTTGAAATTTAAATAACGCAGCACAAAAATTGTTTCAAAAAATTTATTGGGCTTTTTTTGATACTTTAGTGGTAAATCAAAATTTCAAGCTCGAGATTGAAGTATTGAAATTTCACAAAAAAATTTAAGACCACTCAAATTTGTTTTTCAAGATTAAACTTGGATATTTTTTTGAAGAATTTTTAAAGAATTTCTGATAAATATTAAACTCATCTTATTATTTCAATCGAATTTAATCTAAACCATTTCTCTTACGAAGGACATTCATTTTAACTAGTATTTTTAAGCCTGGAACATTTCTAGTAATTTTGTTACAAAATAATTACTGTCAAAATTTTGAATTATAGAAATTTTTAACAATAATTGAAGTGCCCCCTCCCAAAAGGTTCTATCTAAAATATTGAATAAAACAAATTTTGCAGTGTAGATAGGATCTCGGCGAACAAGTCTGTTTAGGGGTGCTCTTTTTGATCGATTTTGACAGTCAACGAAAATTGAAAATATGATCATCCAGGTTAATTTCTGGAAATTTTATCTTGTTTTTGATAAGTTTTCTAAATACAAGATAGAATTGTTTCAAAGGGAGCCCTTCATTTATTAAATTTGATTGTTCGATTGAATGTACAAAAATCGGATATGATTAATTTAGGGGAGAAACTTTTGATCCTTGAACACTTGCTTTAAAATATTCATGGGGATTTTGCAGGGACTATATATACTTTAGATTTTTTTAGAGTTCTTGATAATTTTCAAAAAAAAATCATAAGTAAAAAAACTAAATAAGTTACTTCCCTTTTGTTTTAAATAAAATTTTAGATTATCTCAATAAAATTTTTGACGATCAAATTTCAAAACATGAGAAATATTCGCTCGTGAATTTTAAAGCGTTGTCCTATTTTTCCTTCTTCAGGAAGTCCAGAAAAGATTTGGGAAATTGTAAAGACTCCTTCTTTAAATTAAGAAAAAAAAACACTCAAAGAAATTTTAGGAAGTTTTTACAAATTTGCCGATTATTTAAAAATTTGATTAATTTAGTTGTTCATTTTATTTACATTAGAACTACAATAAATGCACGCCCATTATTTCGTAAATAAAGCATGTAGTAAAATTTGAAGAAAATTATTTTTAGCTAATTTTTTTGTTTGAAAATGTAGTGAAAACGATACAAATTACTAAACGAATTATTTTCATGGATCAAATCTATTTTTTCAACAACAACAACAAAATTTATCCATTCAATATTTGTTTTTCTTAAATATTGACGAAATTATTTTGCATATGTTTGAAAAATATAAATAATCATATTTTTGGGAATATTTCGTTGATTTTGAAAATATTTAACAGTTTTAATCAAAATAATACAAGAGCAAATAAAAACCAAGTTTATGCATCCTAAATCTGTTTTTTGACACTAGTTTTGATAGTTTAGAGTAGTAAGGTATTTAGGCTCTGATCTCAAAATATTCAAGGCTCCATTTTCAAATCACATCAACTCTATCATCACTTGAAATTCTGGGTCCAAAGCAAGTAACAAAAAGTAATATCTAAATTATCAAACATCAATTATCCTTGACTTTGATACTTTAGTAATTCGTGGCCAGATACTTTATAAAAAAAATATGGTTCACTAACAAAAAAATAGGCCCAAATTATTTTGCACACCATACTTTCCCCCCGTCCATCCGATCATTCAGATTCGTTATAGAAAAATGTGGAGCATCAACATTTGAAAACACGAATAATTAATAGCCAACACTTGGGTCATCTACAACTAGTCCACATGAAGAGCGTACATGTATCCCCAACATTTCAGCATATATTAATCACCGTGTAGTAAAGTCAGGTGACCTCAAAATTGCTCTTTTTTTCTTTATGTGTATCTCCTATCACTCTAAAGTTTTCTCTCAAACTACATGGTTAGAAAATATGATCAAATCTAAGCTGAAGTCGCTTCCAATGCTTGGGCCCACCATTTTTTGGACGGAAGGTATTGAATCAGTCTACCATCAGACACACAGAGAGAATATTAGGCATACCAAAGTGTTTCAGCAGAAACCGATCGAGCTGATGAGGCAAGATTGCTTGTTTTCAACTGTTTCAATGCTTATTGCTGGCCCATACTAGATCTTGTGTGCTAGGCAAGCCTAAACTTTAGCTGGGATGGCATTGACGTTGAAACACAAAATCTAGATATCTACGTATGTACGTGCAGTTGGGCTTGTTTAGTTGCAGCAGAATCGTCGGGAATAAAGATAGCAGCAAATCGGAAGAGTCCACCTAGCTAAACAGATTGGCTAGGCCGCAGCACGACACACTATGCATACATATAGTTGATGTGCACGAACGAAAGCAACGAGCCAAGAAAAAAAACTTTCACTTGTACGACTAGTATAAGTAGCTGGCAGCTAGCTAGCTGTGGCGTGGTGGCAGCTAGCTAGCTATTGTTGGCCGGTCGTATCTGCACACTTGATGGCCCAGCAAGCGCATACCGCAAAAGCAACTGCAGAAGATATTGTGCGAGCTAATCCTAATCTCGCTATATGCCTTGGAACCTCTATCTAGGGTGCAGGCACAAAGGTGCCATTGGAACCTTGCCTGGGTAGAGTAGCAGAGGTCTGTACCTGTTGTACTTGGTCTTCTCGTCTCGCTCTTCTACATATTCCAACTTCGTGTACACTTTGCCTAAACTGCCCTTGCGTCTGACACGGACAGGTAAACTAGTGCTTCGAGATCACATAAAACGAATAAGATACAAATCAGATCCCTTGGCCCCGTCCCGCATCTATTGCCGACGATCATCTTAGCGTACCTTAACTCACCTGGCTCAAGCTGACTACTACCTTAACCAGTGAACGAACTATAGCAAGAAGAAACGAATAAAAAAACATACAGCACTATGATCCACTGGAATAAAACACACAAGACGGTAACAGTTACCTATGCATTTTTTCCTATTTTTTCGCGCTCAATGTTCGCACACTCCGATTCAACATGGCACACACGAAAAAAAAGAAGGAAAAAATAACGTACAACATAAGTAGCAGTAGCAGCAACAGCAGCAGTTAAAGAAACCAGTTGGAATCAATGAAAACTGAAACAACGAACGGGCGTTTTCCCAATAGAAAAATGAAAATTGCTTATAACGTTACACATAAAATCAAATCGGACTTATTTTTAAAGTGAATCCCATAAATATTGTACCTACATACATATGTGTAACGTACGGATCCATAAAATCATCTACATACGAAGCAATCGAAAGAATTTTCATTGGAAAACCACAAGGGTCCGATATAGGTCCCACGGTGTTCTCAACTCACAGCAGAAAACGTGTATATGCGCGCATATATGGGCGAACTTTGAGATGATGCTGGTTTGTTTGGTGGTGGCTGGTGAAGACGATGGTGATTTTGATGATGAAGTTGATTATGATGACAACGGGGAATAACATGGCATATGGACGGGCATTGGAACAGGGGAAAGCGAATCATGTGTGCGTGAAAATTTCGTGAAATTAAGTGGATCGGAAGTGATGTGTTTTTTTTTGAAGCGTTAGATGGGCATGCTTAGTGTGTTTAGCAGTTCCAGTTTTAAGAGTGTGTCAATGCACGTGATGAATTAATTTGAATGTTTTTTCTATGGAAGATTTAAATGGGTGCTGGTTATGGTGATATGGTAATCATGGGATTTGGTTACGCAACATTGGTTTGATATGAAAGAGTTTTAGGGCATTCGATTGGCAAACGCTTCCTTTTTCCAGCGAAACATGTTCCTCTTTCTTGATTAAATTTCCTGAATCGTTCATGTGAAAAGAGCTCTAAAAGTTCTCTAACAATTTTAAGCTTTCGAATCTCAAAATAAGCCAATTTTATACACCATATTTGACCGTAGAAAGTCTTCTAAAACTCAGGCCAACTTGGGCAACATATGTACGTACTAAATTCTGGAAAATCATTTAAATATTACTTCCTGGGTTTGTAGTCACTTCAGTCAATTTAATCAAATCGATTGATTTTCGGGTATTTCAAAACGTTAGAAAAATAAGTAATTTTTTTACATGCTTGACTACATTGCATGACTGAATTCTTTTATGCCCCCAATTCAGTTCGGATCACAATCATAATTTTATCGTTTTCGTGTAACTCTAATGCAAAAAAAATTTTTTTTTAAACGTTTGGGCCTGTTTTGAATTAGGTGGAAAATTTTTGACTATAAGTTTCACTTGTTGCGTTTGAAAAAATAAAAATCTCTTCAAAATTCCTTTTAGAAAAATATCTAATATTGCGGTTATCAAAATTTCAATGAATTTCGAATTTTTTTGGGTGTTAAATAATTTGATTATTTTCGGCAAAAAATTATATTTGATTTTTGATGATAGTTTGGGGTGGAAAGATCCACCTCTGCACACCACTTTCTTTATTGTAATTCTTGCAATATTATTTGTGTTCAAATTTCGATATTTTTAACACATTTTTTTGAATTTAAATACCACTCAAAAAATATTTAAATACCTCCAAGTTTAACTCGTATTTTTCTATTGGATTCAATTGACTTGATTCTTGTGAAATTGTTAGGATTTAAACAATTTAGACGATTTTTCGGAATAGATAAAAATGTGCTGTTCAAAATTATAAAATGTTCGACTTCTTCTTGGCTGAACTGGATTCGTTGTGGTTGAATTGATTTGGAAAGTTTACCAGACTATTTTCTAAGTTTCTTTTTCCACATTGTTTTAACATTTTTGACCGTTTTGGCATTTGAATGAGACCGTCAATATTGATGGACTGCAATCAAAATTATTATTCTTGAATTGATACTGTTGCAAAATTTCATTTATTCAAATGGAGGATGTGCCCATAAGTTTGTTAAAAGATTGATAATATTAACGCAATAATAAGGAAATTAGATTCCTGCTTGGCCGGCAAGTTATGCTGATATCAAATCTTTTGACAATTTTTATTTACGAAGCATTCCTTTCAAAAGTACTCAAAAAGGCTTCATTTGGATTTGGTTTCATTTTTTTGACTGATTTGGGTGCTTCACTGGACTAAGAATCCTTATTTGATTTAAATCTTTTTAATTGATATAATGCCAACGTTTTTGGAAATTCACATTTTTGACAATTTCTTCAAATTATGAAAATATGGTGATCAATATTTTGAATTTTTCGGTTTTGACGATGTCCAAAACTTATTTTAAATATCTATCAAAATTGACTGACCTATTATATACCCAGCATTAATCCGGATACCATTATTTTTTCAAATCAATTTCGAATTAGAAAAAATAAATGTATATACACATATCTCCCAACATATGGAAACTAAAGAGAAATTGCCAACTGTTGGCCTTGTAAATTTCCAATTTCAATTGCCAACTCAACAATTGTGCGCTTTTCCATGAACATACCTACATAGATGAAAGCTTATTAGAAAAGCTTGTCATGAGGCGTAATAACAACTTAGTCAGATACAAGTTCATGGAATTTATTATTATTGAATAGTTTCCAGAAATTAATTCATTTTATTGTATACAATTGCTTCCTTGGAAAAAGAATTTCAAAAAAATAATATATTTTGTTTAACAGTTTTTTGAGTTTGATAACGGTGATTCGAGGGATGATTATTTAACAATTCAATTTTGTTGTTGTTTTTCCAACAGTTTTTGGGCTTTGATAACGGTACTTCTGGCAAAAAGGATGATTGATTTACATTGAAGTTTAGAGACACTTACGAGGCCCAATTTAGGAGGGAAAATTTTTTTAACAAACTTTTGAGGAAATAGAGGCAAATTTTTCGATGGTATGCTAACTGAAATTTTTAGTTTAGTATCATTTCCCTTCAAAAAAATAATTCACAAAGTTTTTTTTGCCAAAAATCCTATGATGGGGTCAAAAATGAAGACTTTCATTTTAGGCGCCGTATAGACTTTTTCAAGAAGAGTTTTTGGTGGGACCTTTAGAAACTTTTTGAGGTCAATTGATGTTAGCCAGAAACAAAACTAAATTTTCACGTTTAGCGTTTCTTAGGGTCGAACGAATTGATTTTCTAACTAGCAAGGTGTTGGATCTAACAGCCAAACTATTTGTTTCTCTTTGGGATGAACTAATTTCACGGCCTAATTTTTTAAGTTTTTTTTTGTTGGATGCCACTTATATGATTTCCGGAAGATACACTGATGATGTCACTCATCTATACGTCTACTCCACTTCCAATTAGACGTGATACATCTAATGAAATCGAAGATACACCAAGTCTCAATCGAAATAATACTCACTTTGGTAGATTTGCCAAATAGCGACTTTGTTTCTCCCGTCGCACTTCATCGGTTAGCCGTGAATATGTATTATTTATACAAACGCTGCGCCGTAAATTCGCCTCGGAATCCTTGATACGTTCCAATTTGTGTGCACAAAGCTGTAAGATACGTTTGCGTTCCTCACGCTGTCTGAGCTTTGGCGAAATCATTGGAACGCGCGAACGTTGATGGTAGCCAACTGGCGACGAACGTGGTGGGCCAAACATATCGGAATCGTCATCGTTACCATTCAATGGACTTGTTGTTGGCAATGTCATAATTACCAGTGATTAATTAATTTGTAACGAGTACACTCGCGTACACAAATCACGTATGTACACGCCTGGCAAGCCGAAATACACCGAACCAACAACAGCCGGACTACAATTTTTGTTCGGTCTCTATATGTCCTTTCTATACTATGAAAATACACACGTCTCGGATTGGATTCTATCTGTAGTCAGGTCGGTTTCGATAATGTAGCACTCAATAGTCTCTTGAAAGTCCTTTCTATAGAACAGAGTCCTTCTACTCTCACACACTACAACTGTCTTTGGATCTTCAAGCACACTCACTTTGGTCCTGTGTACAAATCTTGTATGCCAAGTTGAATTCCACAGGGGATTCCTTTGAATACGTAAGGTCAGACGGATTAGTGGAATTGAATTTTCCCACGTCACTTACATTTGATCGGCTACACTTGAACGATTGTGAAATCGGAATATTTGCACACTCTCTCTTTCTTTCGTCGTTTTCACTGTTTAGTTACCTAACGAATTAGTTCTTGCGCGAGATTCTTTCCAAAACACCAAAATTCGGGGGTTTCCCTACGCGTAAGCACACTCGAGTCCGTTCAGCGACAGTTCGACCGAGACTTTCTCCCTCCCAGCCGGGGAGTTCTTTCTTCCGGCTCGCGTTGTATCCACTTCCGAATACACTAAATATCTTTGTTCACTTCAGATGGAATGTTGTTGTATCTGTAATTGCACTTCACAAATAAGCCAGTCCAAAATTGTACGTGCACGGTCAAATAGCAAACACCCCTTTTGCACACAACGAATAGCGAACCGATTGGTGGCACCTACCTTGTCAGGCGGCAAAGCAACAAAAATTCCGTAAATTAATTAACTTGTTGTAATTGCTGATTAAATGGTCATTGACGACAAGCGGGTGGTGCAATTAAATTGATTTAACAGGGTCAAAAGTGCACAATGTCGAAGCACGCTATCGTTTGGTAAATCACCCCCCAAAAATAATATTCAAGATTTTTGTGTAATCCTTGAGGAAGCTGCGTCGAGTGAAAAGCGTCTTGACTGATGATAATGACGACGATAATAATAATCCACAAGTGACAGGACGCTTGACAAATCCGCTGAGATTAGTGAACAAAAAAAAATTTTTTTCTTGAACTTTGGCTTTTTCAAATTATTTTATAATCAAACGATTGACAATAATTTATTGGATTTTTTAATAGTATAACTTGTATTTTTTTCAAACTGTGTCATTGGTTTCACGATTTTTATTAATTTATTAATATTTCAAAAAATAATTGATTTCAATTAATTTTATTGCAATCTTTACAATCAATTTATTTCAATTAACTTCACAAAATAATTTTATATATGGATTTCTAAATCGTTTAGTTGAAACACTTGTTTTTGTCAAATTTAGGTTATAATGTTTTTGCTTGGTATGTAATTATTAAAAAAATGTTTTTTTTATTAAAGAATTAAATGATTTACGGTTAAGTGGCGAGCGACAATTTGACCGAACACGTCTAAACTGTTCTCACGTTCAGGACGAACTGAAAACCAATTGACACGACTGATACGGTCCGGTTGTGTCTACCCGACTGCTATTCAAGTGAAGTGCAAAAGCCATTCAATATTAACAATAAAATAGTAGGAGAAGAAAATTATGCTAGGTGTTGTTGTTGCTACTGCTGCTTGCTCTTGCTTCCAGTACTCCGCCGTAGTATTGCTCCGCTATACGGGTAAAAAAAAATATTAACTCTCGAGAAATATGAATTCCACCTTGTGCGCCAGTCTCTGAAACAATTTTCTTCACAATATACTGTAGGTGTGTTTCTTGCAATCTCTCTCTTCTCTTCGTTGTAACTTCCCTTGTTCTCTCGGTCTAAATCGGTTTGGCAATCAGTTTTTCCCAAAAGATTTCTACAAAAGATACACTTCTCCTGAATGTTCTCTTTAGCGACCGTTTTGTATCTACAGGGCAGGCACGTATCCGGATGGATTGGAATCTTTCAGGAGCTTTTTCGAATCCGTAGCTGCATTCCCCATGTTCATATGTAGGTCTCACCACTACACTCAACTATGTATTCGAATAGCGTATCTGCAAACGCATAGGCTACGTTCAGATACAGTATCTTTACACGACAGTTTCTCAACGAAAATCATGTCTCACTCACACACTTTTTGATGAGAATATCTCATGTGCATTCACGTTATTCTGCGACAATTCTCACTCACACATCCTCACGCAAGGAGAGTGAATGTATCCGCACGCTATCCGTGTTCGCACAATTGAGCGAACCATACCTCACACACATCCAGTTCAAGAGAACGAAATGTATCTTTACGTAAATCCTGCCTGCAATCTGCAAGGTAGCTAGTACTGAATTCAGATACAAAAATGCTAAACCGAAATGGACAATCCGTTCACAGCAACTAGTGACGAGGACAGCAATATGAAACGTGAGAGAAACTCCCGGAGCGGTAGGCAAGCAGTAGTCATACGAAAATCTATCTATTAAAACTTTATTAGAATATGAAAGAGAAATTGAAATCTTAACGTACGAACTGTACACTTTGTACATGTATGGAGTACGGATATTATAATGGGAATTACTATTTTTTATTTTATTAGGCTTTTTATTGTGACGAGAGGATCGACTTTATTATAATATATATTTATATATATTTTATATAGTGTTTGCTTGCTGTGCTTGCCGTTGGCCGCTCGCACAATATTCTTGCCTACTCCCGACTTTATTTGTTACATTTGCCTCACATATAGTGGTGGTTTTTGTTGTTGCTTTTGCTATTGCTTTTGTTTTTTGTTGTTGTTTTTGATGCTGCTTGGATTGCTTTTGCTGCTGTTGCTACTTTTGGCATTGGTATTCATTGGTTTCGTACTTGTTTTCGTGTGATTTCCCACTCGTGTCAATTGAATTATCGATAAGTGAGATTTTTTTTGTATTCATTTGTTTCAGCTTTTATATGTACGTGTTTAAGCATGAATTTTTGCAGAAGAAAAATTTGATCAGGACATTTTTCAAAATATTTGAACTTTCTTTTGATAATTTGTTTTGTTAGAATTCACCCAGACAAAATGAAAAAAAAATAATTATTGAAATTAGACCAACAAAATTGAATATTTGGACATTGCCTATAAAATTAATAAATATGTTCCGTATTTTATTTTTGCAAAGATATGGCAATTTATTGATTAATTTATTTAAATACGATTATAAACTATCTAAATTCCAACCTCTCAATTATATTTCAAAAATAACATACATAATTCACAATGCCCCAAGTCAGTTCATACCTACTTAAATGTTAGCCCTCATATGAGGCCATCTCTACCATATAAAAGCATCATAAGCCAAAGAGTACACAACGTGTGTATGTGTATATTGTTCGTGTGTATGTTACACACGTCACAAATGTGATTGCGTGCAAAACCAGATGTCTTATCGTCATTATTCGAGTTACATACATATGTTGCACACACATCAAGTTTACGCTATGTCAAATGTTTACTTTTGCACAATTCCATTAGACAAGTTCTTTTTGCAAATAGTCATCGAGTAAAGATAGTTCTTGATTCCTCCTGTACGAGGCTAAGCGATTTTTTATTTAAATAATGTTTTTTTTCTGCAACGGGGGGATGTTTTTTTTGGATGAAGCTGTTATGTGGTTATACTATGGTTTGTTGGCGTGATTCGTCATTGGGTTTGATAAGGATTTGAGAAGATGGCATGACTAATTTCATGAAGTATAGAATTTGGATTCGAATGCGAACTTATAAATTGAATTACGACTTAGTTCAGAATCAGTTCAGCTAAAAATTATTCATGAAAATAATACATATAAACAAGCCGCGAGGTGCGATCTTGAGGTCCACACGGTCAACTTCCAAGTAATTCTACACATATATTTAAAATATTAAACACAAAAATATTTATGAAAATAATACTACTTTAAATAATAATAATAATGAGAGGATGATTACCTCAGTAATATCAATCACATCATCTGCTGGAGCGTCCATTGTTACGTAAGGGTTTTGGTGGATAGGGGGGGTGGGTGGGTTGGTTTGATTGAATATTCACGCAGATCAATCGGAGCGGGGCAGGCTACAAAGCCTATTTACGTTATTTGTTATTTTCATATCGACGCTTGAAGGACAAAAGAGCGCTAGCAAAAATGAATACATTTTTTGTTATTACGCCCACTGATGAGATTTTCTCGCGAGGTGGCCATTTTAAATAATTTTTTCTAAAAATTGCCATGACTTCAGCATAATCATTGAATTTGTATTTTTTTTTTACGATTTTACATCAATGAGACTAATAATTATTTCTTATTTTCAGTTGGTCTTGAAAAACATTGAATGTGCAGTCAATAATCAGTTTAATTGCATGTAAAAAGTAAAATGTTTTACACATGATGATGGAGGAAGTAATTGAAATTTTACGAACACTAAAGAATAAATCTACTAAAAAAATACAATTTTTTATTTGATGAAAGCTTTTTAAAGCATATGATTTGGCAAAGCATTGACTACAAAGTATTTTACTATTCAAAGCGTTGATCACCACAAATGCAAATTTGATTGAAATTTTGTTGGTTTTCAAAGTTTAAGCAGTTTTTTTATTAAAATTAAAAACTGTAAAAACTATTAAAAATCTGCTCACATTATGCAAATATTAATAAACTTTGATTGATTCAACAGCAATGTCTTTAGAATAAGGGTAATCAAGTAATATTATTCGTATGAACACTATTCACATGGTGACTTTGAATTATTTTTTTATTTTTAGTTTATTTTTTTTGTAATTATGGAAAAAGGGGTTTGCTGGTTTTTGACAAAAACTGTTTAGAGTTTATAAATTTTATAAACATTTATTACTTGGTTGTGCAAATCAGGTTAAAAATTTATTTTTTATGAAAAAACCCTTATTTTTCGCATTTTCTTTTATTAAATTGAAAAAAATGGCTGAAACGATTTTTTTATAAAGCTTAAAATATCACAAAAAGGTACATACACGTCGATTGACACCTTAATGATGCAAATACCATATTTGTTCCGTGAGGTATAGTTGATGATAAAAATAACCGTGAAAGTCATGATGACTTTTAATAATTTTTTATTTTTAATTTAATTTTTTACGTAATCATGAGAAAAAGTTTTGCTTGTCTCTTTACGAAAACCGTTTGGAGTATGTAAATTTTATAAACATTGATTACTGTGTTTTGCAAATCAGGTTAACAATTTATTATTTATGAAAAAAACCTAATTTTTTGCACTGTTTTTAATAAATTAAAAAACGGCTCCTAGAATATTTTAAAACTTTGATAGAGACACGCAAATGTTAATACGCGTCGATTGACACCTTAACCATGCAAATCCTATGTTTGGTTCGCGAGATATAGCGCATGACAAAAATGACCTTCAAAGAGTCAAAACAACAAAGCCCCCCGGCCGAAGTGTCTCAAAAATTAATCAGCTCTTAAGATTACAAAGAAGCTTCGATTGATTGTTTACGTGAGTTATGCTCGTAGAAAAAACTGTCCACGAACGCACGTACATACGTACACACACACTCTTTCTAAAAACACTTTATATATACTTAAAACGTAACGACCTTAAAACATAAAGAAATGTTGAAAATTTCATTCTCGATTTTCAAGGCGATACCAAGAACTTCCCATATACTAGGAAGTTAAAAATTCAAACCCCAGATTGAAATTATGTCTTCAAAATGGTCCTAATTAGATTTTGTTTTTAAGAATAGATTCAAAGATTGGATTCAAATTTTAACCAATTCTTTTGTATCTTCCGGCACAATTAAATATATGAAACTTTATTCTACAAATTTTTCAATGTGTTAACAACATATTTTTTTGAATTTTTCCATTTCTCTTTGGTTTATTGGATTTTTTTTTATAAATTTAGAGACTAGATTATTAAAACCATAGATTCTAAAATAAAATATATCTGCTGTGAGAAATCCTTTCGAACTATGTGATGCCTTTGGTTCTAAATGCTAGTTATGTTCAAGTTGCTGAAACTTCTAAAAATTCTTCAAAAAAAAATTCAACATGGTGTTGACAAAGGACACATTTAGATGTGTTTACGTTAACCACTTCTTTTTTCAACTGTTTCTCGATGCAATTTCTGTGTTCTTGCAAATCAGGAATGGATTCAATTATAAGATTCTCATATGGTAAGTGCTCATAATAGCATCATTATTCGGGAATGTGGAGGTGATTTAATTGAGATGATTAAAATAAGGATCTGATGTTAAAAGCAGTGATAAAACTGGTCCAAATACCTAGGAAAATCCGGAAGAAATGTTGCGTTCCTCTAACAAGTGCGATATGAATTTCACCTGTAATTTCCTACGGGCCAGGTAAAACTCCAGAAGACTAAACAATTGGGGTAGTTTCTGGTGAATCTTGTGCAAAATTTCATCGTACCATATTTTTTCAAAAGCTTACTCAACATCTAAAACAAAGTAGAATTTTCAATTTTCCTGTGCTTCTCTCATCTCAGCTGGCTTCGAAACTAAATTGATGCGTAGAAACTACTCTCTGTAACTAGGACATCAGCCTATGTAGAACGATATCATCGAAAACTTCAGACATTGTTAGTAGTGCACATTGGTTGTCCAATAGGAAGCAATTTTTGTATGATTCCTGCCAGGTTTCGGTATCGTCGTTGTAGTGGATAGCATCCAAGAGAGCTTGCAGGAAGAATCCAGTCCTCATTATAAATATATCGATTCAGGCGGCTCCTTAACTATTTTCTCAATGATTTGGTCGTGATATGATGTCTTCCTCTCATTAATTTTGGAGGTCATGATAAACTGCATTAACTTCATTTCATTTTGAGAACAAGTGAAGATATTCCTGCATTCAAATTTAATTGAATAGAACAAGTATTTATATAAGATGTTAACGTATTTTCGAGGTAAACAGCTAACGCTTCGTTATTTTGGTAGTCGCTCTCTAACGAGTCGGACTTTGGATTTTTCTTTGCTTTCCATAAGGATTATACGATATGATTAATATGATAACAATTTCTGTACGATTCTTACTTTATGCTTGTGTCATTAAAATGTACGAAATTTTTTTAGAAGCCTTTGCATGGAAATTATCCCCAAAAAATATCAAATATTTTTTATTTCCGATAATTTTTTAATATACTATCTCTGGTGAGCGGATGTTGGTGCTGCACGATCTATCATCGTCTTTGTCGGCTCATTTTAATTTTTTTAATTTTTCTAGCCTCGGAAGGATCGATACCGTTGGCTCCTCAACATGTGCATATGCTTCCGATTTTAGAAATAATTCTAAATTCTTATTTCATTTCAAAACTTTTGCGAATTTGTATAGTATAATTTTTCACTATTGGTAATTTCACATTTCTTTGAAAAAAAATTTGGACACTTTCGAACCAATCCAAGAAAAACGAAGAAGAATTGTTTTCCCTAAATATTGGTTTTTAATTTTTCTACTGAATTTCTGAACTTATGTTATTAAAATACTTTCTAGCAATAATTTAACCAATAATATTCAATAAAAGTTGTTTTCACGTCTGTTAAATTTTATGAAGGAATTTCAAATTTTATGAACGAATTTCTCTTCTTATATTCTTTAGTTTCATGAAAATTGAACATAGTATTTAATATTTACTGAGAAGAAAACTGTAATTCGTATAATAGCTACCATGAGACATTAAATTATTATACTATATTATTATTAAATCAATGCATGATTTGACCATTTCGTCATAATCATCATTAATGGCGCACTATCCCAAATCGAGACTTTGTCTCCTGAAAACATTGCCTCTAGTTGTTTCGGTCCAACGACCACCTCCTCCAATTGGTGAGCTGCAATAGGTATACTGAATTCTATAAGTGTTTGTCTGAATTCTCGGATGGCTGTGCTATGAGATCTATCATCGTCCTTGTCAACCCATTCTAATTTTTGCAGCATCAGAAGGATCGATACTGCTGGCTTCTCAAATAGTACATACAATTAGTGGTTGTTACGAATTCACCATTTCGATCCATTTTTCACGAACCCCATGATTCACCTTATGTCGGCTTCCCACGGCATGTGAAATCGCTGCACCGATTAGTCTGAGGCTCCACATACGATTCCAAATCGGTTTCGGTTTGTTTGTTTTAAGAATGAACGTCATAGCGGCGCGACCTTTTCTTATTTTGCATGTTATCTATATGAGAACCGGGCGACCCTGCGTCCACGTCCGATTCGATCAATAACGCCGGTTTTACGACCCGTCTGGTTCGTAACGACCCGGGTCGACGTTCAGATTCATAATCATAACGAAGGCGCTTCCTTCTCGCTCATTTACACGCTTTCGCCATAAGATCGGATGACACCCGGCTCCACGGCCGGTTTTCCATAACCGATTTTCTGTATGCGCATGCGTTGTGTTCATTCGTTAAAAGGCAGTGAACGAAGAAGGCCATGGAGCAGGTGATAACGGCAGTTGCAATTAATCCGGCAATATCGAGTATTGCGGAGAAAGATTACCGCAACAGGGATTTGAATGATGCGGCGTGGGAGAATGTTTGCCGAGAAGTGTGCCCTAGTGCCAGAATTCATTCATTTTAGGATTTTAGCACTGACACCTTCAACAACGCAAGACAGATGTTTTCACGTTGAGCACCGACACGAGAATGAACACTAAACAAACAATCTGATTCAAGAGCCTCGCACGTTCTTATTTCAGATTTGGAATCGGACGTGGAGCCTTGACGCCGGTCGTTCTTATTGTTTACGCATTCCAAATAATAATCGGTTTGGAATCGTACGTGGAGCCTCAGCCTTATAGGGGCGAACACGTGTCTCAACTTGAAGTTTCCAACTCTTATGGATAGGGAACGTCAATACACGCCAATATAGGACATACTCTTCACCCGCTGTGTTGGCGTAAGCTCGCACGGCGCCTGATTTCACACGCCGTGGGAAGCCAGCATTGAGATGCAGTGCTTAAAAACATCAATTGCCTTGACAGCTTTTCAAAAAAAAAGCGTACAAGCTTAGAAACAAATGAGGACACTCGTGCACAAACTCGACGAATCTTAACTTTGTGATTGTTGAAAGAAAGTTCAACGATGACCTCACTAGGCCTTACAGGTGAAAATAAAATTTCACCGAATACTGGAAAAATGCAAAACATAAACAGGAACACCAGCATCAAAAGGATCTGATCACACATTCTGGACCTTATTTGATTGAGATCGCAAAGTCTGTGTAGCTTTGTAACATACAAATAGCTTATGTAAAATTTAATAAGATCAGTATAAATTATTGGATTTGGACTTTTTCCAACATAATCAAGCTATATTTTAAAAAAAAAATTAGTTGTGTTTGCTTTCAATTGTCAACAGTTTGTTGCTTTTTTTTTGCATAAACTAGAGACTGACAGTGAGTTCACAAAAACAAGTATGTTTGTGTATGTCTTATCAAATTGTCCTGGTATCGTTTCTCGTTAGGTTTGATCAGTGTATTTCTCTTTTATTGAAAAAAATAGCTTCAACAGCTCTTATTGGAATTTAATCTATAACATCTGAAGCTAATGATTCAAATTTATAAAGATTTTGCACTACCGTGTCACCTAGTCAATGTTGTAGTTTAACGTTTTCGCTAACTTGTTTGTACATACTAATGATACTACCAATCGCAACGGACAGACTCGTTTTCGAGTAAGCAACCCAATTACCCTTAACAAAGAAGAATCTTGAACTCTCAAGTCAAAATCATGCCTACTCAAAAATGTTTACTTTCTAATGTTCATGACCCACACTGGGCGCCATTTGCATACAAACGCGTATTGCTGAAGAAGCGATACTATGGTGAACGGTTGTGCCGTTGTGTTATGCAGAGTAACAATTTATCATAAATCACAACAAAATGAAAATCAATTTGTTGATGAGCCACCAACCATTCACTCAACAATTAACTGAGAATTTAATGATCGTTGTGCTCACACATATCTGCCGAAACGTAATCGGATTAATCGCAGATTATCATTTCTTCACACTCGCTTGGCCATTGTCGATATTTTCCACATACTCTGTTTGTCGGTCGGTTTGTCTGTCTGTCTGTCGATGAAAGATTCGAAACGATAAGACCATTTTAAAAAAATCTTTCCCTCCATTACCATCTCATCAACAAGAAGCCGCAGCCAACAGACTATCGCACATATCGTTGCTTCTCAACATATCCATCCACACTCGCACGCTCGCTTAAATGGATGGAATTGTTGCTTGGATCATACGGAACAGATAAAAGATACAACATATATACAAATCGGATAGTGGAAAAGGAGTACAACAAAACAGTTGCTTCCGAAAAAAATCACATATCGTGTATTGCAAGTAACTCACTCATGTGTGCAGTACCTCGAGTGTTGTTGTTACAATGGATTGAAAGCTGGTGTAACCAATTGACCTGCTAGACTGGGTTTTGTTGGATTTCGCCCATGGTTTCGTTCACATTCTTGGTTTCGTCTTGGGAATTATGGGTACGATAAGCGACGACAATTTTCTTATTGCTTCCAAACCCATGCTCATCGAAAACAGCCACGTTTAGACAGTTTTTGGTACCACCAAAGTGGCTATAGATAAAGTCAGCAAATCGAGGCAAACACCAAAAGATAACAGATTTCAGATAGACCAGTATCGCTTGAAGATATCTTTTTTCAATGTTTATGTGGTGTTGCTGGTGCTGACCTCGTATGATTTCTTGCATTCCAGCTATTCGTAACGGATTGCCTATTTACATTCTTAGCACTGGTTACGCGTGCATTTATCGCCTTTTCCACTATCGGCCATCGAAAATTGTTTGAAAATTGCTGTATTAGCCGATCTTGTATATCTGTTATCTGTGGCTTTTCAACTCGTAGCGATAATTGTGGTTTTTTTCTTCTTCTGCCACTCGTATCGTGGTACTAATAGGCGATAACAGAAGCACCAAACAAACAAAACAACACATCGTTGCGAACGTTGATGAAATCTGAACGATGACACTGTTGGGCGGTGTATCTTGGTGGAAGCTTGAAGCTACAAGTATCTACGTCACATATGTACACTCGCTAGAAAAAGTCTGCGATCACCTGATGTCAATCAGTTTGTAACTTGAACAAGTCGTGAGGTGCGACCCATGAGGTCCACACGGTCAACTTACCAGTAATATCTACATATGTAGATATTAAAAATATTAAACACAATAACAGTTATGGAAATAATACTACTTCAAATAATAAAAATGTACCTCTCATAAAAGTTATTGGAATGATTTAATATTAATCGTAACATCTACGCGAGCGTCAATTGATTACGTAAGGATTTTGGTGCATAGGTTTGATTGATAATTCACGCGGATCAATCGGAGGGGGGACAGGTTACAAAGCAGTTTTTTTAATTAAAGTTAAAACACGGTGCTGTGAAGACTATTGAAAATCTGCTCAAATTTTGCAAATATTAATAAACTTTGATTGACTATACAACAATGTCTTTAGAATAACAGATTTAAAGTATAATGATTCGAATGAACCCTTTTTACATGGTGACTTTAAATGATTTTATATTTTTAATTTAATTTTTTTTGTAATCATGAGAAAAAATTTTGCTGGTTTCTCTACAAAAATTGATAAAAGTTTACAAATTCTATAAACATTTATTATTACGATGTGCAAATCAGGTTAAAAATGTTTTTTTTTTTATGAAAAAAACACTACTTTTCCAATTTTTTTAATAAATCAAAAAAAACGCTTTAATGATTTTTTTAATATATAAGAACATCATAAAAATGATAATACGCGTTGATTGACACCTTAATGATCGAAAGATTACATTTGGTTCTCGAGATATAATGAATGACGTAAATGACCTTGAACGTTTAATGATTTTTTATTTTTTATTTAATTTTTTTCGTAATCATGAAAAAAACTTTTGCTGGTTTTTTCACAAAAACTATTTGGAGTATATAAATTATATAAACATTGACTACTTAGACTTGAAAATCAGGTTAAAAAATTTGTGTTTTTGAAAAAAAACCTAATTTTTTGCACTTTTTTAAAAAAAATTAAAAAACGGCTCCAAGAATTTTTTTAAAAATTTGATAGAATCACATAAATGTTAATACGCGTCGATTGACACCTTGTTCAAAAAAAAATCTTACGTTTGGTTCGTGAGATATAGCGCATAACATGGTTGACCTTCAAGGGGCGAAAACAGCAAACCCCCCCGACCGAACTTTCCCAAAAACTAATCAGCTCTTAAAATTGCAAAGACGCTTCGATTGACACCTTAACAAAGTCGATACGACTTTGTTTACGTGAGTTATGCTCGTAGAAAAACTGCCTGCGAACGCACGTACGTACGTACGTACACACACACACACACACATACATACTTCTTTCTAAAAACACTTTAAATATACTCTATAGACCTCAAAACGTAAAGAAAAGTTGAAAATTTCAATTTCGATTTTCGAGGCGATTACAAGAACTTCCCACATACTACGGAAGTTAAAAAACCGAAAACAAACGAATATTTTCCAGATTTTGTTTCATTTATTAATTAAATATTTCATGAGTAGTCGACTCAAGTAATTTTATTTATTTCGCTTCTACAGTTTTTGAGATAACGGCCCTTTTCTGAGAAAACATACAAAATCGAGGCAGAAAAAGTCTGCATTCACTTGATGAATTATGGGATTCCCCGGAATAAGTAGTTTCAAATACACTTTTCTATTGTTTTATTGCATTTATTATTCATTAGTAGCTATTCTGGCAAGTTGATGCAGAGTTTGTGTTGTGAATAATCTATTTTCGCAATGAAAGATCATAGGAAATAAATCAGTGTGAGTGAAAGAAAAATCATCATAAAATTATGGAAAGAAGGGAACAGCTGCAGAAATATAGTATAAATAGTTGGAAGGCAATATTCGTCAGTCCAAAGGGTCATAAATAATTTCAAACCGACAGGAGAACTCACATCCAAACCACGTTCCGGTTGTCCATCAAAATTGTCCTGCAGAGAAAAACAACATATCGTGTTACTGGTAAAAAAAAAATCCACGGGACTGCATTCTAAATAGCAACTGAAATCAAGGAAAGATTCAATAAAAATATTTGTACGGATACTCCAAAAAAAAAAACCTCAAAAAGGCTGGTTACCACGGATGGGTAGTCCAGTCAATTGGGAGTTTGATCGTGCATTTTGGGTAGGCAGAAATTTTTTTAATGCAATGCGTGGGCAATGGTATAGATAGCTTAAGTTCAAGTTTCTGGGGTCGCAGCTCCTGTCCTTTGGGCTCCATCTTCAAAACTAAAGAAGTTAGGGTGCCCTCATATCTCCGAAACCATGGCTCCCACAAGAAAGTTGTGTATGGCAAACTTGCGTAGAATAAAATGTTTAGCAAGTCGTTCATACATCACTTTTACGTTGGGTCAATAATAAAAAAGTTACAAACCAAAACCCACACACAAAAAGGGGGGAACATCTTTCGGGCGCTACAACTTTTTTAATTTCACGTTTAACGCGAAACACATTGAGATATTTTTCCAAGATAATTTTGTCACAAATCGTTTGCGGTATTGATTGTTGCAATCACTGCATATTAACGGGAGTTATTTCATCCCAAAGGAGAGAAAGTTGCGTGAAAAACCCGTTTTTAGGTCAAATAATCGGCTTTTGATGGCAAACCCCCTTTGCGAAACTTGCGAAGCATTTTGGTAGGCAAGCAAATTTTTAGTGCACTGTGTGGTATGCCTTACTGACAGCTTAAATCCAAGTTTCTGGGGTCGCAGCCCCAATCCTCTGCGCTCCATCTTGAAAACAAACAAAAAGTGGGGCACCCCTATATCTCCGGAACCATGAACTCCACAAGAAAAATGTGTATGGCAAACTTGCGTAGAATTAAATTTTTAGCAAGTCGTCCATACATCAATTTCACGTGGCATCAATAATTAAAAAGTTATAGGCCTAAACCGACATCCAAAAAGGGGGGAACATCTTTCGAGCGCCACAAATCCATTGTTTTCACTTTAACCCCAAAACACATTGAGAATAACTTTAAGGCAATTTGGTCGCATTTTGGTTTGTAACTTTTTTATTATTGACCCAACGTAAAAATGATGTATGAACGAATTGCTAAACATTTTATTCCACGCAAGTTTGCCATTCACAACTTTCTTGTGGGAGCCATGGTTTCGGAGATATGAGGGCGCCCCAACTTCTTTTTTTTTGAAGATGGAGCCCAAAGGACAGGAGCTGCGACCCTAGAAACTTGAACTTAAGCTATCTATATCATTGCCCACGCATTGCATTAAAAAAAATGCTGCCTACCCAACATGCACGGTTTACCTCAAAATTCGGACGCTTTGACTGTACTATGGGTTGCTCGGAAGAAACCGTACATTTCACGTATAAACCAACAAAAACGCCTTGCATTTGCCCAACAGCACATAAATGAGCCAATAGAGTTTTGGAAGAATGTAATATTTTCAGATGAAAATAAATATTGCATTTTTGACATAAAAGGACGCAAGTTAGTGTGGAGGAAGTCTGGAACAGCACTCGAAAAAGAAAACCTGCTACCCACTGTAAAACATGGTGGTGCAATAATGGTGTGGGAGTGTATGGCGAGTACTGGCGTTGGGAAGTTGGAGTTTATCGAATCGATTCGCATATCTCAACATTTTGAAAAATAATTTAAGGCAGAGTGCCATTAAACTCGGCTTAAGTTCAGATTTTTGCTTCCAACATGATTGTGATCCGAAGCATACAGCCGAGAAAGTGAGGCTTTGATTACTCTATCATGTCCCAAAACAGCTACATACACCCCCACAATCACCAGACATAAACCCCATCGAACACTTATGGGATTTGCTAAAGAAGAAAATTCGTCAACACGCAATTACAAGTGAGGAAATGTTGAAAACTGATCTCACAGAATAGTGGGACAAAATAAGTGCTGAAGAGACAGCAAAGCTCGTCAATTCGATGCCAAACAGGCTCCGAGAGGTAATAAGGAACCGGAGATACCCCACCAGTTAGTTACAAATTTAAGTATGTTTTACTATTTTCTATTTTACTATTTTTATTAGAAGTGAACGCACACTTTTTCTGCCTCACTTTTGTATGTTTTCTCAGAAAAGGGCCGTTATCTCAAAAACTGTAGAAGCGAAATAAATGAACTTACTTGTGTCGAGTACGTAAGAAATCCTTAAGAAATACGTGAAACAAAATCTGGGAAATATTTGCTGGTTTTTGATTTTTACAGTTATAAACTGGTTGACACCAAGTGAACGCAAACTTTTTCGGGCAAGTGTATGTGCCAGGAGAGGTTCATTAGTTCGGTTTCTTTGGTGGCTCTTGTCAATGGGTGCATGTTGTTCGCCCAATTAATAATGCCCTTGGCTGGAGTCACAAGTGTAGAATCTCCATGAAGACTCTACTAATAAGCCACACATTATCTATATCTGGGCAATATTGTGAGCCCAAAAGTGGAGGTAGCTAGCCTCCGGCTGCCCAGCATACATGATCCTTCAGTGTGGGACATCTAAACACATGTACCTACCTACATACATATGCGGGGCTCCACATATCGACTGCTACTAAAGCCATCTGAATGCAATATATTTATGGATGTATGTGAACCCAAGCTTATAGTAGATGTATATCATATAAAAGATACAGCACCATATGTGTAAAAGGCGGCGAATGCATGCCACATACTGTTTGCTGTACACAGTGCAAACCCTGGGCTGCCTGTCTCCCTGCTTCACTGCAGGCCTGCATAGTGAATGCGTTTTTGTGACATATTGTGTTGCATGGATCGACCCAAAGTGAATTACGATTTGAGTACCATAAAGTATTTACGGCACATTCATGTATAAATACTAATCAAGTTAACAAATTGTTAATTTTTCTTTCGAGAATGATTAACGTGGCATAGGAATTGTCTTAGGATTCAGGATGAATTCGACGGAATCGAAAGATGTTTCTATCTTTAAATACTTTCTTCTTTAAATGTAGGACAGTCAAGATGTTGGCAAACCATATCTGATAAGAGATCGGCGAAAACGAAAAGCTTGTGCGCAGTAACTTTATTAGCCTGTTTACACTACCACGAACCCACATAATGTGACTCCATTCGTCATTTTGACGATTATTCGGTTCGAAACCACGTATCCATACATTTCTAAATTATCTCCAGAACGTAATTTGAACGAAATCACGAATCAAAACAAGGTTGTATTCGATGGTGCAATATGCAATAGATGTCGCTAGTTGAATTCACCATCCTGTTTGATACATTATGTTGAAGAAATGCAGTATCTATCCGGCGATAGACGAGAAAAAACCTATCACTGCACGAGCAAACAAATCTCTCGGGCGGCAGTGTCACTCCCGCTTTAAAGCCGAATTTCAGTGGAGCTCACCAGGCGCAGATGTTTCTGCCTGGTCCCACCCTACCTCGACCCAGCGCTTGCGCAGTCACATATTTCATGCGCGCTAGGTCCAACTAATTTTTTTTACTCATTTATCGCCGGATCGATTACGCGAATCGCGATTAAAGTAGCAAATGTGTTTACTCTCTCGGGTAGGTTTCGGATCGCGGCATTCGGGTTCTCGGTGCGCGCGGGATTTTTGTGGAGCATTGTAGAGTAAAGTAGGAGGTATAGTCTCAACTTAGAAAATGAGGTTTGTTTTGGATTCTTTTGGATGAAATTTCGTAATCGGGCAAGTAGACGGCTGAATCTTTGTAAATGAGATTCGGGACCTGAGAAACGTACCCACGACGTTACTCGACGAAATGAGTTGGCCTGCCAGCAGCCATCGAATCTCTAGCCAGGTAGGGGCCCAACCCGAATTCGTCAGAAGGGTTCGTTGCTTCGTCCCGGGGACTTCACGTCCGTCAGGTCAACAGGTACAAACCTGTTTGACTTGAATTTCGTCGCGACTTGTTTGCAGTAGAAAAAAAACGCTCAAAACATTACAATGGCGCCCAACGTGGGGCCCCTAACAGCTTTTGCGGTGAAGTGTTGATCGAAAATTAGACCTTGTATAGGTCCAGGGAATAACCAGTGGGGTCATCTACACTTAGAGTGGCTGGACTTCGTGAGCAATAGTTCACGATACATTTGTTTTCTTATAAGAGCAGGTCGTCCAACACTCCATTATAAGCTACACTCATAAGGGCTTTACTAAGTATTTAGGCATCCATTTTCTTGAAATCGCAACTGTTGAACATGTAAATTTTTTTTTTGTCGCTTTTTTAATTAATGTATCTTTCTTAAGTACAAGAACATGTATATTTGACAAACGAAACCATCTCAGTGCATTTTAAACGGCCTGAGGCATTTCGAAATGCGTCAATCATAAATACGTATTTTCGAAGCAGTGTAAATATCCACTGTATATCAAACGCAGGTCGACGAAAGTTTTTGTGAACACAATGACTAAGACTGGTGGGAGTTTTTAGAATCTGAAGTCAATTTTGTGACGTGGTGTGAAACTAAAAGAAGGGATATTTATTGGACCATAAAGACGCCACTTAACGAAGGACGAGATAATGACAAGTTAAGCGAGTATGGCAATCGCTATAGGCTGTTGAAAAATCATAGAGCTGGAACCGCCGAATATTTAGTACAAGATTTGCTGTATGCAAAAAAATGGGATGTTAAATGTCCTTAAAAATGCAGTTGCATTTTTTTCTTTCTCTCTTGAATCTCGAAACCATTAGTAAAAAGCAGGGAGAGTGATTTCAGGATATAAAAAAACTTGAGGTACGGTATCAAGGGCATTGGAGCTCAGATTTATGTTAAGCAATTATCAATGGCATCTTAATCGTGAAGTTCCTTCCAAACATAAGCGAAAAAATTAAGAATTTTAGAAAATACAGATAATTTTTGAAAAGATTTTTCCTGTGTCCTAAGACAGCAAAAAAAATTCTGTCGATGCTGTCTTTTTTCATAGTTTCTAAAAGAAAACTTGGGACATGTTTGGAGGAAATAACTATGTATTCTTACAATTAGTTTAAGGTAAATCAGCAATGTTTAACTACAAATACATTTATTTTTAGAAATCAGCAAATAATTCGTTCATGTAGATATGCCAATTGTACATACTAAAATTTGGCATTGAGGCAAGGAGACAGCAAAAACTGGATTATAGGAACGAAGGACTATATGACTATCCGGCAAAGACTCCACTTTGAGCACAGCAATCCGAAATTACGAAACTGTTAAACAATTACGTTCCTAGTATCTACTTTATATCACAATTACTCGACATCATAGAATTCATGGGCGTCACCCTGGTTTATTGCTTTTAGCCGAGGATGAGACACGAAGAGGTCGCAGGGTTGATTCTATGAACAAGGAATGATTCTACTGTCAACTATGGTTTTGCTTCGATTACAACAGTTTTTAATAATCCAACCGTTCAACAATGAGTTTTTATATAATAATTTGATGATTTCTAAAAATAAATGTGTTTGTAGTTGAACATTGCTGATTTACCTTCACCTAATTACATCCACAATTATTCAAAAAATAATAATACTTACCGGTGATCGAGCACACGACGATGACAATGATTCAAAAAGAAAAACAATACGGCGTTTTTCTCAAAAAGAGGGGGGGGGGTGTTGCTGTCTAATATTTTAAGGATCGAATATCCTTGACGTCTTCTACTTGTGTGCCAAATTTCATCCAAATTTGAGACTATAAAGTCGGAGCCTCTCCTTGTTAGTCGCAAGTTTTCTCTAATAAATTTAATTTTTGGCTTTTCAGAGGTACGTTATTTTTGATTTTCATAATGTTATTTAAGACTGCCTATTTGTTTTATCATCGCAGCCATCATTCGAATCTTACTAACCATCATGCTTGCTTAAAACAATTGATTTTCATTTGACGAAGAAAAAAATTGAAGTTGACTCGCTGAATTTTAATCGAAAATTCAACCTTGCCTTAGGCCTTCCTGAATCTTACGGTTGGCTTCATTTGGAAACAGTTGAATTCACAATATAAAAATCCATCCAAGAAACAAGTTGGTAGAACAGGCAGTTGGATGGATGGATGGACACGACACACCCAGCAGCAACACTTACCAATCGTCAAGGGCACGTGTCTAATAAACACAATGGCAATTAAGTGGCATTAAGAAAAAGTGGTCGCCAATCGACAAATAATGTCGTACGTTGTATGGATTTGCTGGTGATAACAGAAGTGGATTTATAAAAAAACCGGTACTTGTGGTCGAAGACAACTTGTTGTGAGGTAATCAGGTGTCACGTCGCTTATATGTTGTCTGCATGTCGTGCTGCCGGTTGACGTGCTGTTACCACTGTTGCGTTTGGTCTTCGCCCAGCGCTGGCTGGTATCATTTATGGATTCCAGATGCTCTCAAGTGGTCTTGGATTTTTTACAGTTCCAATTGTTACAAACTATTTGTACTAATGGATATCAATTGGCAGTATTAGTTCTCCTGGAGGAATATAATCATGCAAGTATTGTGGTAAGATCTGATCATGCCGAAAAAAATTTCGACACTTGAAAGATGATCTTTGCGAGTCGAGAATGATACGAAGCTACCCAGACACCTTTCCCAAAACGAAGTGACAAAATCTGCCCGAGGATATTTTAATATGTTTCAGATCGTCCAACATGTAACAACGCAAAGATGAATAGAAAATTTCTGTTTAGAGAAAAAGTGGACTGAATGCCTTAAATAACACAAATTAACCTTTGAAGGCATTGAATTTAGATTCTTATTAGAAAAAGAGCAAAAAAACTAGTGAAAGGTTCAAAATAATGGTGAAAGGTCCAAAAAATTGTTGCGAGCTGACCAAAACGGAATAATCCGTATATCAGCAATGAAAAGACGGTCTTAATAAGTTACATTGGAAGGAAAAAAACAACTTTTTCAAAGAATTGTCTTTCAAAATCCAAAAATCTGTTTTATTTAAAATTTACACATAGCAGCACAAATTTCAGCTAAAAGCATTGAAAATTGTAAATTTTCCTGCAGTTTTCCTCGTCCGACCTTTTTTTGCGGTACGCAGAATATTTCAGTGCAGGTTCATCTCAAATCAAAATTCAGAACGAGTACAGTTTTTTACATTTAAACCTTTGAAATGTAGAAACTTGCAGCTTTGCCTGATGCCAAGCTAAACTTTCAGTACAAGATGTATTCGTTCAAGATTTCTGACTGAAGTTTCCAATTTTCGCGCTAAAGCAATTATCCTAACAATTATTCCAGTTAGTAGGAATCCAAATTTGACCCTGACATTCTGCTGGAAGAGAGAGAAATCTTTTGTGTTAGTTCACTACTGGAAAATTTACCACGGCGTCATCGAAACAGGTATCTACATTTCAATATTGAAGAGATAGTTGATGTGACTCAATGTTCAAGCCTATCCAGGATCATATGAACAATTGAGTTTCAATCATGATTTCCGCTTCTATTTTTAACCAATTCTTGAACCTTTACAATCACTTCCCTCATTTCCATTCAATACATTAAACACTAACCCTGATCTTATCTAATTCGTATTTCAATCACATGAAAATTGTTTTTCAAATATTAAATTTTAGCTGCCTCAGCCTATAATCCATCCGTTGTCCATTATCATCACCATCATCATATTTCGGTAAGGACAAGCTCCTTTAAACTCACTGGTTCACTAAAAGAGTAACCTCATACAATATCTCATAATCAAAAAATATTAGGTGGATTGTGACACAATCATTAAATATTTAGGGCTATTTGTAGAGCCGCTTCACTCCACCTCGATAGCATATCGACTCTGTTTCAGCCTCCTGTCGTCCTTACCATGGCTCTTCACTCGCATTCAGGACGGAACCCTTTCAAATCCACATATTCACAGAATATCCCGCATAGAACGATGTAGGCTGACTGACTGTATATTTCCGCAAGGGAGATTTTGTGTGCAAAAACCATACGGACGATGTGTGTCTTCTTGATCGTTCTCGTCCCAAACGTCCTGACGTCCCCGCTCGTCCTTGCCAACTTTTTAACCATTTCATCTTTGTTCCACTGTTGCTTTGGCTTGTCACACCGACAGTCCTGTACGTGGATAAAATGAATTGCTGCCTATAACACGTATAGTAGTTTCAGTTGAGTTGAACGTAGTATAACCATATCCTGGCATGGGCATAAGCAAAAGGCATATAGAGGCAGAGAAAATACCGACCGAACATACAACTGGTACAAAGATGAATCGAAGCGGGAGGACGCAAGACAGCACTCGGCTCAGCATAATGTGGTAGAACAGTACAACTTGTTTTAAAAGGATTGAATCCTGAATTTCTCGTATGTCGCTCGTAGGAAGAGTTTGGTATACACATGAATATCTATCTGCATAGCATTTCACCCCTTGTCACTTTCGAAATAAGTTTAGTGGAATTGAGAATGTTATGGTCTATAAAATAGAGAGAAGAGAATATGTTGCATGAAATATGCACATATATTTATATATACACATATATATATTTGGCCAGGACCAAGAGAAGTAATCGAGACGGAGATGAAGTGCCATTTGAAGGAAGGAAAATATGGAAATTTCAAATTTGATGGTGGTTAGGGAATATATATTCTTTTTTTATTTAGAATTATTATTGCGAGTATATCAGGGAAGAGGGTTAAAAAAAAGTTTAAATGTGAATGACTGACTCTGTGACTGTGACTAGGATTGGATATTTCAGTAAAGGGAGTGAAACGTGAGTGTCATTTATGTATAAGGGATAATAATCACTGTGTGGAGAGTTTACTTGGGTCAAAAATATGTGCTGCTTATAGTTTTGAAACGAATAGGGAAGCCTATGGAGTTTGAAGTTGGTAAACAAGGAAGTGTTGGTTTTGTTGATGGTTTATTTATTAATGTAACAAATCTTTTCTGTATCGTCTATTATCTTTAGTTTTAGTATATATATTATGTATATTATATATTTTTCGATAGCCACCATTCCAACGCAATTGGAGTCAAACAATTTTCTAAAAAGAAAAGAAATAGACGTAACTTTTAATTCTGACTCCACGTACTTCGTAACTTCTATACATATGTGAAAAAAACTGGCCGCTACACGCATTACCGACTGAATGGCTTCTACCAGAAAATATATTTTCAGCCCCTTATTTATGAGAAAGAAGTACATTAATGAACTCAACTCAGGACACATTCTTTCAAAAAGATTGATCGCTTTAATATTACTTTTAAGAAAGATTCTAACTGAAATCTATTTTCAAAATGACAAATTCAGAAAACATCCTCGTAGCATTGTCATTCATGCTTTTCGATAATCCTTTTTCTAATTTCTGTTATTTAATATCAGAAATCAAATTTAGAATCCTATTTTTAACATTTCTGTTCTTCCTTTTAAATAAATTCTATGAACACAACCATCTATCAAATTTTCTCGAAACTGTCGTCATGAAGAATCCACAACGTAGGTGTATTTACACGACAATTACACTTTTTATCCCTCTTTTCCTAACGCCATTTCTTGAATTTTCATGGAAACATTTAACGTTACTTCCACCTTTTTTTAGCAGCCCAAAAAAAATTGAAATACAGAAATTTTCCTACAAAGAGAAAATCTCTTGTTCGACAAACTTAAAAAGGGATACACACCTCTTCCATATCCATTTGCAGTGAGTGAGACACAATGATGATAATATAAAATACATTTTTCTCATCCCTTCGAACGATTTTAGGAGAGTAGCGTTAAAGTCCTGTATTAGGCAACCAGAAAATATCAGAAGGCAGACTAACGTTCGTTGGTACTCGAGGCAACAAAAGCTTTCTTGAAATTCTGGGCGAACGAAACTGTTCAACCGAAAGAAGAGACAACGGGACGAAGAGATGATGATGTTAAAGACCAAAAAGGACTGTGAGTTGAACTGAATATGGGTGGCAACATAGTATAGCGGAGAATTGATCCTGAAAGTTGTGAGGCAACTGAAAATTGTGGCAAGAGAAATGATTGGCCAACAGAGAACTGTGAATAGTTATCAAAACGTGAACTTAGCCATCTAGCAAAAAGGATATCCAGCATCCCTAACATTTCAATTAGTTGCACTTGGAGAGTTTCAGTTTTGCTTTAGTTTTCTTTCTAATGAATTCAGTTTTTCGTTGTCTTCCTTCTTCGTATATATTTTTTATTCATTCGAAAAAGCTGTATAGCTGTAATTAGTTTGTTGAGAGTCAGAGATTTTTTTTGAGGCAAATCCAAGAAATTTTCACATTATGATTCAAGGAAACAATTGAAGAGTAGCATAAAAACTTATGAGTGAATATATGGAGAAGGAAAAACGAAAGCTAAAGGAACGTGAAGGTGAAGAGTCAAAATGAAAGAGCATTTCCTGATTTGCTGTTGTCGTTCTTCAGCAACTTGTTAATCAACTAAACTCATCGTATTCAGTATCAATGGTTTCTCTTAAAAATGGGAAATCAATGAGCATGAAAATCCTTACTGAGTGTTTTCTATAATTCAAGCTTTAGGCTCAGGTTTGTTACTGATAATCTTTAGTTTATTTTTTATTTTTATTTTTGATATAAGAGGAAAGTTATGCTTCCACGGTCGTGCAAAAATATGTCCTGTTTATATTAATTAACAATTGATCTTTACTTGCTTTCTGATTGCAGCCTCTGTTCTTCGTATCTTTTTTAACACTGATTGAAAATCGGTCATAAATTGGTAGGACATTTTTTAAAGCGTTACATCATCTAAGGGTGTCAAAAATAAGGCGTGATTTGAGATTTTTTTCTGCTACACATTAAGTAACCACATAATAATCTTGTATACACAACATTTTTTTAAATTAAAAATACAAAATGGCGGTGTAGAGACAAGTGGAATGCTTTTTTCCCGAGAAGGTCCACGACGGATTTCTTAACATTTTTTCAACAGCAATTTTATTCCTTAAATACAAAACCTGTTTTGCAGCTTGATACACAAAATTATTTTAAAATATTGAATTTTTGCAAAATAATACTAGTTTGAAAAAACAACAACAAATTTTCGGCGAAAAAAACGTCCTTAATTTATTATAAAAAATATAATTGTTAATTTACTATTAAAACCTTGCGTACCTCTTCAGATTATCAATTTGACAATATAAATTCAAAATTCAAAAACAATCGGGTGAAAACTGTTTGAGGTATTACTGTCCACCAATTTGAAAATGATGGTTCCAAGGAAAATGCATTTAAAGATTCCAAACGCGTTTAGTACATGAAATCTTTGAAATATATGTAAATATGCATGTGAATTTTTCATCCTGTTTTGCTTTTTCAAGACTTTTTCGATTGCATTTCAAGTTCAAATTTGGCTCGTCGCCTTCTATTCTAAGCGATAAAAGGTTCTTACAAGCGTCTTGCCGATTTTTCGACGCTGAGTTGTTGATAGCTTTGACTACAAGTTCATCGGATTCCGTGCAAAAGGAAGTTTGAAAAAAATTGGTTTATTTGGATGATCCCTTTTGAATGTTTATATATCATTTCAGTGCACAAACATTAAAGGAGGAAATCACATTAGACGGTTAAAAAAATTGACTTTTTTGTTTTAAAAATCGAAAGTTTAATTATTCAAGCTTATGCTCAAAAAGTTTGAGATCGGCATTCGAAGTCCTTCTTATATTTTCGGATGAAGAAACGAGGCGTTCTCAAGTATGCCGCACGGCCCATTGAATGGATATAATGAGCCTGCGATTTTTGACCCTCAAAGTCCATAAGAAGCCGTTCAAATGCCATAACTTTTTTATTCTTAAGTAAAAAAAACTTTGATCAAGCTCCAGATAAATTAATACAACCGAAATAACTTTTTTCATTAATTTTGGAAGAGCCACTTCGACGAACCGTCGTACGTAACCACCAGACAATTATTTTAAAAGAGATAAGTCAACATACGAGCTGATAGCTTGATCTGGAAGTAATATTTTTATATAAAATTTTCGAGAAAATTACTTAAAATATAACGCAAGAACATAATGTTGTTTAAAAAATAAAAAACCAATCATGCAATAGTTCTAGAAAATTCGTTAAAATTAACTAATTTTTCGTGCCTCTGCCGATCCCTTACGTCTTATGTATGCATAAGTTTAAAAAAATCGAAGCAAGACGGACCTCCGTGAAGAACAGCTTCTAACTTTACGAATTTGATAATAATCACTTGAACCCATTGATATTAGCTAGTTCTAATCATTTCTTCCCCTTCAAAAAAATCGCGAAAAAAGCGTAAAAATAGTCCTTCTTGTGTGATTTTTCCACCTATTTTATAAGGTCAGAAAAGGTCAAGATTACGAATTTATTGTAAAGCCCCTGTGATATATACCGGTATAATTCCTTTTACATTCAATAAATGAAGACTTTAAGTTACTAAAAAAAATTTTGTTTAAATATATATATGTATATATATATATATAAATATATATATTACTATGTACAATAGTGACGTCATCCAAACGCAAAACAAAATGATTACAAAACGGTGTCATTGATTCCAACTTATGGTTTTTTATGTTACTGGCTATCGTGTGAACCAATAAAAAAATTTGGACAAAAAAACAAAATGGCGTCGGTTCAAAAAAAGTTGTCGTAAAATCGTCATTTTTTTGGTAAATTTGTGCCTTAAAAAATATAAAAAATTAATTTTATATTTTTCACATCTACTCTCTTTAAGCAGTGTAAAACAGGTCATTTTCAATATTTTTTTTAGATAGGTTCAAATTATAAATATTAATAAAGGAGGAGTTATACTCAATAAATACACTCCCGAAATACACAAAAAAGTATATTTTTTAATGCATTGATGTCAGTTTTTATCAATGAAAACGCTGGTTGAAAAAATATGGAACAAACGAGAGGGATGTGCGCTGTTGATGAAATTTTCCAGATGGTCGATTGGAAACAAAAAAATCAAATAGTTTTAGGTTCAGTATGTTAATAGCTATAGCGCGAATAGAGTGATTTTCGATTTTTGCAAAATTGAAATGGCGGACAATTTTCGAAAAATTACGAAAAAACATGCTTTTTTCACCGTTTTTGGCCAAAAAATATATTGAAAATCAAAATTTTAAAAAACCCTCTATTCGCGCTATAGCTGTAGTCATAAAAAATGTGTGAGAAAAATTTGGTGAAATTCGGATGAGTAGTTCCCAAGATTCCATCAACGCGGTGTCGAAAAACGTTGTTTCGAGAAAAACGCGTTTTTTTAATGAAAAATCGCACTTGAGTGACAAAGTGAAAGTTGGCCAAAAATACAGTTAGACTGCTCCAATCTTTATAAAAAAGTTAAATGCAATAAAAAATTCAATTTTTTGAAAATTATAAAGACAGTAGACCCCTTAACTTTACGAATTTGATGATAATCACTTGAAAAAATTATGAGATGTAGTTAAAAATATGAGTGAAATAACCTATTGATTTTAATTGGTTCTAATCATTTCTTCCCCTTCAAAAAAATTGCGAAAAAGTAGAAAAATAGGCGTCTTTATGTGATTTCCCCCTTAAAAGAATTTTTTGAACCTAAATGATATGACCGCTAAAATTGCAAACAAGATACAAGTCATGATTCCTTTCTATTGTAAAGAAAAGTGTAGCTGATGGCCTACTTGGACAATATTGTTTGGTGTTCCTCAAATGCTTACTTATCTTTTGCTGATATGGTTAAGATAGACTGCATTTCTAAGTATGATTCACTTAACCAACTGATTCGAACAGAGAACTCATTGATTACCTAAATTCCAAAGAGGGAAAGATCTACAACTAGATATCCTTGATCGTTAAAGTGATTAGGACACAAATACTTTGCATGCAAATATGTACATCTATTGATCGACATACCACACTAATAACCATTTTAACTCTACAAGAATTTTCCAAATAATATGACTCATCGTCCGAAAATGAGTAGCCCGCGTAAGCAAACAATCTTCACCCTCAAAAATTGCAGATATGTACCTCTACCAATTTTTTTTAGCGAGTAACGAAAAGTCTGGAAAATAAATATCTTCACTAAATCACTTTAAATCCATTGGCTGCGTTGTTATCGTCTAGCAAATACCCTGGGACAATCTTTTTCCTTACGTATGGTCATTTTATTTATCTATCTATTTGTCGTCTTGTTATCAAAGCATTTCTTAAAGGTCATTATCACTTGTGCTTGCCGCAAAATATGCACAAACATTCATACATGCTCATACATACATATGTATGTACCCATATGAAGCTGAATACATATAATTTCCAAGATTTTTATTGGTTAGTGTTTGATGTAGTGCGATTTCATATGTGATACGTTTATCTATTACAGAAACTAGTTTTATTTCAACATATAGAATCGTTACGTATATTAAACAATAGCTAAACGATAAAACGGGTTAATATTGATAATAATATATTAGAGTAGACTTTATCGTAATGTAATTGTTTATATCACATTTTCTATCTGCATGTGCGTAAAGATTTGTTGATTTGGACATTGATCAAGATTAGATTAAAAAAAAAGATATATAAGCAACAGATAATTTTCATACGTGAAATTAATTATGAACTTGACTAGAATTTTTCAAAGAAAATACATATAAATGTTTGGTCATTGTTTTTTTTTTTGATTTGTTGATACAAATGTGCAATGAAATAAAACGCGAAAAATTGGATCATGGTCAATGGAATTGAGCAATTGGAATCAACAATAGCTGGGGCAGTTTGTATCTGAAGATTGTTGCTTCATAAGAGAGAGAATATTATGTTAGTATGGAATTGTATTGAAGAGGAACTGGCGGAATGAGATCTTAATAAGGGCTGAATCTCAAACCAACGACATTCTGAGTAAATCCAAAATCGAAGCTGCTTGGAACTTCAAATAATGATGGTAATTGAAAGCGTAGGATTACACCTGGAAAGTAGTGAGAGTTAGCAAATTTTCCTGGCAATAACTATTAGCTGAAAACTCTGATTCTTTAGGAGACATCATCACCATTTTGGTGTTTCAGCAGACTTGAAATAGTAGTGATCCCATATTGTCTATCGGTATTTTTCTGGTGACATACTCAAGGACTAAGTTGAGGAGCAAAGAGGTGAGCCTATCACCCTGTTTATACCCGAATCAGTCTTGAAGATATGATTTAGCTCGCCTTGAATTCTGATTTGTGTTTGTCATCGTTAATTTGATCATCAGCATTAGCTTCAAAGTTAATTTGATAAGCACCAAAAGAACAAGCCGCGAGGTGTGACCCTTGAGGTCCACACTGTAAACTTCCCAGTAATATCTACAAAAATATTAGAAATATTAAACACAAAAATATTTATGTAAATAATACTACTTTAAATAATAATAATGAGAGGTACTCATCGCAGTAATTGAAATGAGTTAATATCAATCGTATCATCTACGGGCGCGTCCATTGTTTACGTAAGGATTTTGGTGAATGGGGGGGGGGGGGGGCAGTGGATTGGTTTGATTGAATATTCACGCGAAAGGTTAAAAAACCTTTTCTACATTATTTGTTATTTGTCATATCGATGACCGAAGGACAAAATAACGCAAGCAAAAATGAATGGAGTTTTTGTTATTACGACCATCGAAGAGATTTTCTCGAGACGTGGTCATTTTAAATAGTTTTGTTCAAAATTGCCATCACTTTGGCATAATCATTGAATTTGTATTTTTTATGATTTTACATCAATGAGTCTAATAATTATTTCTTTTTTTCAGTTGATCTGAACATTGAATATGCAGTCAATAATCAGCTTAATTGCATGTAAAAAGTAAAACGTTTTACAAATGATAATTGGAATCTTACGAACACCAAAAAACAAAACTACTAAAAACTACAATTTTTGAAATTTTTAAAGCTACAAAACATTTAACCATTCAAAGCGCTCATTACCACAAACGCAATTTTCATTGATTTTTTTTGGTTTTGGAAATTTAAGTAGTTTTTTTATTAAAATTAAAACACTGTGAAAACTATTCAAAATCTGCTAAAATTATGCAAATAATAATAAACGTTAATTGACTTTAACAATGTCTAGAATAAAAGATATTAAGTAATAACATTCGTGTGAACCCTTTTTACATGGCACCTTTGAATGATTTTTAATTTTTAATTAAGGTTTTTTCTTCAGAATCATGGTTAAAAAGATTGCTGGTTTCTCTACAAAAACTGCTAGAAATGTATAAATTTTATAAACATTTATTGCTAAGCTGTGCAAATCAGGTTACAAATTTATTTTTTATGAAAAAACCCTAATTTTTCGCATTTTCCTATATTAAATTAAAAAAACAGCTGAAACGATTTTTTATAAAATTAAAAACATCACAAAAATGTTAATACACGTCGATTGACATCTTAATGATGCAAATATCATATTTGATTCGTGAGATATAGTGAGTAATAAAAATAATCTTGAAAATCATGATGACTTTTAATGATTTTTTATTTTTAACTTAATTTTTTACGTAGTCATGAGAAAAAGTTTTGCTGGTTTCCATACAAAAACTGTTTGTAGTATATAAATTTTATAAAACTTGATTGATATGTTTTGCAAATCAGGTTAGAAATTTATTGTTTATGGAAAAAACTGAATTTTTTGCACTTTTTCTAATAAATACGATACGATAATAAATTCGATACGCGTCGATTGACACCTGTACGATGCAAATCCTATGTTTGGTTTGCGAAATATAGTGCATGACAGAAATGACCTGAAAAGGGTCAAAACAACAAACCCCTCCGGCCGAAGTGTCCCAAAAAGTAGTCAGCTCTTAAGATTGCATAGACGCTTCGGTTGGTTGTTTACGTGAGTTATGCTCGTAGAAAAAACTGTCCACGAAAGCACGTACGTACGTACACACACACACATTTCTCTTTCTAAAAACACTTTATATATATACTCCATACACCTTAAAACGTACAGAAATGTTGAAAATTTCAATTTGGATTTTCGAGGCGATTACAAGAACTTTTCATATACTGGAAAGTTAAAAATTAGGACATCTTTAACCTCGGAAAAACAAATCTTGCCGCATAAAATCACGCAAGTTCGAGTTACATTGCTAGAATAGCTATTTTCTAAGTCGGCATCAACTTTCATGATAAAAACGTCTAAATTCAAAAGGAAAATCAATAAAACTAGGTGAAAGTGATAAGCCAAAACTCTTTGATGTCGTTATTTCTTAACAAAACCAATCATTGTCAATTATTCCAAGCTCTTTGCTGCCCAGTGTTCCATCCTATATCCCTTCAGGAAAACTACAAAAAAAGAAAACTTACAAAGAAGCCATGCTGAGTATACTACACTTCTCAAACAAAATAATTGAGACAACTAACAAACTGGGACGGATTACCCTCTCTATTCAATCAACCCAGCTATTCACTACCATTCGAATATGGTCGACAAATTGCTTCATTGCCTGCTCGATATCTTTTATGGTATTTATTTACTTCAATCGGTTCTTCGTTCCTTTGATCTATACTATTCTACTTGCCATAAGTCTTTTGTGTTCACGGTTAGTATGTATTCTCCACAAAGGGATCAAATTTCAATTGCATATGTGTGTTTATTTACTGCTCAGCAAAAATTCTAACATAATTTTTTTTTCATTTGGAACTTGCACGCCAAGCTAGCGTTCCTTTTCATAACTACACCTCGTTTAACTCCCCACACCGAATCATCATACGATTATTTCTCGTCCTGAATAAAATCGTCCATCAAATGCTTCTTGATCTGTACGGTTATAAATTTACCACCCTATTATCTTCATCCCCATTCCACCCAAAAGTAAAGAAAATATATCCAAGAAGACGGTCAAATATAAAAATGCTTTTTCTCTTCGCAGTCACAGTCACATCTTTTTCGATCTATCGTTTATCCTTGTGAAACGGTCATGAAAGGGGCGAAGTACGAGGTGTCTCAATAACTTCTTAAGCTAATCCAGAATTCATTCTGTTTGCCATTTCAACCAACGCCACGACCCCCTCAACCCCATCATACATATTAGAGCGTACGTATTGCTGTGGTGAATCTACCATCAGTGGAATGCCACCCGACCTGACCGTTCCGAACGGAGGGTGGCTCGGAAGGAACACAAAGACTGACTACTATACGGCTCCATACTAAACTTGCACGTAGTCCTTTCCAAGCATGATCTCAGAGCGAACAGTAAAATATAAGGGTGGAATACGAACAAGACGGCAAGAGAATCAGTAGAATAGAAGGCCAACTGCGCCTGAGAATATTCTATAAAGCCCATCAAGGCAAAAGGATATCGAGTATTGTTTACTCTACGTCTCACCCCTATGGTTTTGCTTTTGTGTTGTCCTTCCTCTCCGGGGAACACATTATTTAGTTAAAGAGGGTAAAACCATTTATTTGTCGAGTTGATACACACGCTCTTTGCTTGATTTGATGTGTAGTGTATATGCCGGGAGTTAGTAGAAATAAGGAACAGGTCGTTTTCTGTCCCAGTCATCGTCAACGCCATCATCATTGTTGTATTTGTTGCTCTTGTTTTCTAGCCATGAAATTTAATTAAATTAACCCGTGTGAAACTGTTATTAGGACTCCATCAATGATTCAATAATGAGAATGGTGGAAAGTGTTGAGATTGAACGGAATCCATCGACTGATTATTATTGGTTCCAAATTAAAATGTAAATGCCTCATTTGACGATAGGTGGTGGGCGTTTTATTTGATAGCCTGGGGGGTTACAATTTAATACAGGATGTATTTTTGTTTGTTTATTTTTGGCTGAAAGATATTTTAGTGTTTGATCGAAAAGGTCATCTTATATAATATGCAAATAGCATTTACCATTTTTCGTTGGACTTGGATATCTGATCCGAAAATTTGGCTCAAATTCTTTCGTAATTTATGAAATATTCTTATTGGCAGCTTTTGCTTCATTTTTTCTTAGTTTATTTTATGGAACATGAAGCTGAGTCACGTTTTGTGTATCAAAATCCCTACGTACTTTGAATCATCACAAATGTGAAGGAACACCAAACATACTTCAGGATTAATAGTCTTGACTACCAACGATGAACCCGCTTGAAATACTTGACCATCAAAATTTTATTTGAGGCTCCAAGCTGGACAAAATGAAGAACAGAAGTATGCACATGAATAAAAGTCTACCAGTTTTCGTCAAACGTAGTATATCCCAATGAACCCATTTGTCTACTAAAGTGGAAGCCGTGATGCTCCTTCAAATTTATATGATCCATAGTCTGAAAAAGCTGTGTTTTGTTGCTAGGAATCAGAACTTCAGTCTCTCTTTGTGATTTCTAATAAGACTATGAAAATTTAGTAATTAAATTAAAAGTTTTCGACTTAACCTTCACCTGGCTTGCTCTTACTGAGTAACAAACCTGGACTCGTGGGGTACGTACGAACCCCAGTAGGAAAATATCCATGTAAAAATTGAAATATTGATTATTTTTTCTTAAAAAAACTGAGATCATCTATAGAATATCTGTAGAATAGTCCGAGTTGAAAAAAATCAAGATCAGCGTTCATAAAAAATTCGGAAACCTGAAAAATTGAAAAAATGCGTTTTTTTTTCAAAAAAATATGATAGCTTTTTTTCCTTTTAGATGAAAAAGGCTAAAATTTAAGCTGCGTCTTCTACTGTTACATTAATATAAAAGAATAATATAAGTTTTCATGGGTCTTTCAAAAAAGGTATTTATTTTGAGAAATTAAAAAATAAAGTAAAAAATATATACTAAAAAAGTCGTGTTTTTTTATTTTTTAAACAAATTTAATACAAAATAATCATTGAAAGAAGTAGAGAAAAAAGCTTTATAGCTTATAAAAAATAATAAAAAATAAATAATAATGATAATAATAAATTAATAACTGGTACAATCGGGGCACATCAAAATTCTATGGTCTAGGCATATAGAGCGTTTGTAGGATGCACATCCTTTATGTGTCTTCTTGTCTTTCTTCCGATCACATAAGGCGCATCTTTGCTTAATGGCAAGATTCAATCTTTGTAAATGGCATTCAAACAAAACCGATCGATTCAAAATTGTTCTTATTCCTAGTTTCAAATCTCTGGGGAGCCTCAATTGAGTAAGACGACATTCCAAATGTGGCGTAATTAAATGTAAATAAATTTTTCCTAAACAATATTCTGCAGATATTTTTATTTCTTCTTGATTTTGGACGGCTTTGCACGTTCTCAAAATTCTCGCATTCACGATCGCCATGTCCAAAATGCCTTGAAAATATCGCTGCGGTCACCTGTACGTCTTTTTACGCACACTGAAAGAGTGACACAACTTATCAAAAGTGACCATCCCTCCTTTATTTTAGTTATAATAAAGGACAATATTAGGTTTATCCTCTGTCATTTCTTCTGTGTGAAGAAGCGAGGAGGAGCATGATTTTTTCAGATTTTTTTTCCTTCGAAACATAGCTGAGAAGCGTTAAATTTTTAGCATGGCAGAACTTTGTGGGTGGTCGATCTTTTTTGGAACCTTCGCAATAAAATCCGCTGGAATTTCGTTGATTACTTACCTCACTTTTCTTCTTAAGGGGGGGAAGTACCTTTAGAGGCCGAAAAAAGGTCTTTTTTGCAACTGATTTGTGGGGAAATGAAGACAGTTCTTATTAAATCAGTGTAATATTTATTTTAGCCGATTTTTGAGGTTGAAAAACAAGCATATTCTACAAAAGTGAAAGTTGAAAATTAACAAATTTTTTAAGGATCTTGAAAGCCATGTCGTCGCTGACGTCGTAAATTGCGTAAGCGATGCTGGCTGCAATTTTCATCTGAAATCAACAATGCAAACATTTTCTTACTCGAGAGGGTTTTTTTAGTAGATAGACTAAAATATTTGCGAAATTCGAAAATTAACCCTTCAAAACAGGCTAAAAAACAAATTACGATTTTAACGAAAAATTTCGTTGTACTTCCAGTCAAAAATAGTCCCAAAATAATTTTTTTTTTAATCTTTAGTCTATATAGAACAGTTTTTTATGCTCTTTAAAATGAATGCTAGATGATGAAAATCGATTCACTAGTTTTTTTATTATCACTTACGCAATGTTAAAAACCATGGTTTCGAGAAAAGCCGTTTAAAGTTTGTGGTCAAGAGAAAAAGAACTCGGCGCCAGGCACTTCCGGGGTGCATATCTTCCACAATTTTGAGACGTAGCTTTTGAAACTTTGACATGATATTCTTAGACGATATATCTATCGATTAAAACAATTTTTAAAAAATCGATTTTTTAAAATGTCTTAAGGTACTTCCCCCCTTAAACACGAAAATTAGAAACAACAAAAATGCTCCGATTTACAAAAAAACGACGTTGATAGCACGGTGGGGTACGTACACACCCCAAACTGCTTTTGATGACGGCTGCAGACGAACTAACGGTCGCAGCGCTATCCCACTGGCATAGGTATAAAAGTATACCCCTTGACTACCGATAGATGTCGTTACGAGTTTCGATTTCGAAGATTTAGATATCGAAAATCGACGAGAAAGAGCGTGGGGTATGTACGTACCCCATGGTGTCAGGTGAGGGTTAAATATTCTTGATACTAATGAAGGACTATCGACAGGAAATCTTTGTGTATTTGATCCCAAAAATCTACTGCCTGTTTTTTTATATCTCAAATGCTTCAAACAATCTCTTCACATCTTAGCAACAATCTGTATTATTCTCAGAGGACGAATTTGAAACGTGGGGCGACCTAATTTTTATTTTGGACACAAACTAAGTAAGTGCACAAATGTGATTCTTGTGATACACCACGACTCGTGCCCGAATCAATAAGTACTAAGTATAAGCAGCCACGGTAAACAAATGATGATCCTATTTTAACGAAACAAGGGCTTAAACGTGAACAGGACGACTAAAATCACTATGCGATGAGATATGTTGATGTACATCGCTCGAATGCTCGTCGAAGACATCCGGTAGCAAGGAATGAAACTTAATCAGCACTATTGATTATAACGACCAAAAGATGATTTTATTTAGAAAGTAGAAACTAATAGTAAAGCAGCAAAATAAATGGTATTACTCGGCAGCATAAAGCACCGTCATTCAATACCCTGTTTCAATGATTCACCAAAAAGTACCATCAACGTAATATGGTCCTCTAATTCAAAGTGTCGCTCAATCGAGAGCACCACCCTTAACATCCGTATCAAATGAACCAACAGTTTCCGTTCCATTTGATTAAATCACCATGTCAAATGCTCCTCAAACATAAAACTACAAAAGGATCAAATCGTTAATACGAAAACCCAGCACCTTTTATAAGTTCTCTACAGCTCACCTCACCTAAATTTTTTCCGTTTATACAACAACAATGTTATAATGAAAGGATTAGTTACAATCAAGTCCATTTCAGGTCGCATCAACGATAAGAAAAGTCTATTATAGATGGTTTGTTACCAAATGTCCTTAATCCCTATGTAATTATCCTTCAAACAAAAACAAATCTGAACGTTGAAAGATGATCTCTTTCTGTCTCACCGTTGTTCAGGTCACAACACCTTTATGTTTCTTCACAGTTTGTGTTTTGTGTAGTCACTGTAGTGCCATTGGGTGACGTGTATATGTCCAGGACATGCGGGAAATGTAAACATTTCGGGGTAAACAAACATCTTTGTAGAGAATATATGGTAAAGGAAAAATGCCAGCAGGGATGCATTCAAGGACATTGACTTGATGTTTGCACAAGGAAGGGACGTATTTATTAGGTGACGATGGTTTCCAGCACAGTCAACTACTATCCTGTCGAGTCAAAGTAGTTACTTAAAGCAACACCAAAAAATTAATTATCCTGTTCTTACTGTTTCGACCGGTCGTAAGACAGGTAAGCGCAAAGGACCTCGTCATTCACATTTCACTGTTGCAACTCAGTAGCGTCTTATCTACAGGCCATCTCATCCTTACACCCTTTTCCCATTACGACGATAGACTGTGATTTTTTCTTTAGGATTTCATAGCCTGACCTCCGTTCATCCTTTGACGTCATTATCCTTTTGACTAATTGTTTTACTTTCAAGGACTTTATGGTGATCTCGGCACGGTGTCGTCATAACTGATGTTCAAATTCCATTTGAAGGGATTTCTTCACCTATTTTTCCGCCAGTTGTGTTTTGAGTCATTTCGGGACTCGCCTAATTACCACAGGACCATCTGTGTGGTATTTGAGATCCTGACTGTTTGGGTCGTTCTTCCTTGCATGGGTGAGTGACTATAAAATTGCCAAATTGTTTTGCCATAGTGCTAATATAATACAACGAGACGTGAAGAAACAGACTAAACTTTCCGGATGAAGGATATGAGCTTGCTCTTCAATTTTCTTATGTTAATATCCATTTCGGTCGTTTTATCGTGTTTTTTCATCATCGCATGTGTTTTCCTTGTCTGCACTCTTGTCAGGTTGTTCAAAAGTCTTTCTTCGTCCTTGGCTGGTATGTATGTAATTTGCAGTTATTTTGCCGGTCTGTGTGCCGTCCTCACGGTTCGGTGACGATAAGAAGGTGATAAGTAGCTTGACTCGTCCTTTTCTTTCGGTTTCTCTTCTGTACAGCGTCGATGCTATATTATATGTGTAGTGTACCTTTTAGTGTGTACAGGATGCTTCCTGGGATTAGATTAGAAGATTTTCAAAGTCACTTACAAGCACCTAGTTTTTGGGGGTCGTCTGGTTTGGGTTCGAAAAGGTCGTTTGGTTACTGATCGAGGCACAGGGTATGTAAAGATGCGCTCTGTTCTATGGAAGACAGGAAGCATATGCGAGAAAGCTCCGGGACAATCAAAAGAGGCTGGTAAAGACGTATCCTGATGGGAACAGGTTGTATATGTAAATTTAGTTTTCTTTTCTGTTTGTGAGGTTGTATTGAATGTTGAAAGTAGTTTTGGAAGAAAAGGATTCACCGAGAAACGGAAGTAAATTATGTTCACATTTGGGTTGTAATGTAGGTTGATTTTTTTCTGATAAGCAATGATAATGTAATTTGTTCGAAAGGATACTGTAGACCTTGTAATGGGCGAGTTTAGTGTGTTTACACTCTACAAATCAGCGAAATTTTAACGTAATTTTCTAGCATTGGTTAGGATAATCTTTGGCTAAGCAATGAAGGTAATAAATAGATACGAAGTTCAAGTACTTAGGTTTGAAGTCAACGAAGAATCCGTTTTCAGTTACTATCTCTCTATCTATTGGCTGGGCATCCTGAAAAATATCAATGCTATCAGGAAAATGAGGTCAGATATGAATCGATTGGCACGAAATTTTTGAAGTACGGATCGATTTGAATGAAACTCTTTCAGTAAACACTGTTAGGTATGGTCTAATTGGCATGAACCTCAGTCAAAAATAGTTGCAACGTATGGTTCGGTTTCCATGAAAATTTTCGAACATATTTCTGACGGTTTAGTTTCTTTTCGAAGAAATGCATCGTAATCTTCAAAATTCATGTTGAGAGAAGTTATTTCCAAGTTTCGGAATGTTTTGCTGCCTTAGGCATATCGGCAATCTATCAATCTCCTTATCTTCCATCAAAACTCTTCTTTTTTCACTTTCGGCACATTTCTTTCAACCGTTCAAATGAAAACAATTAGCATTCGTTAGAGTACTATCGCCGCATTATCGCAACAACTTTAGATAAAACGAAAAATCATACACGAGCCATTTTTAACCCTGAAATCTATCACCACATAGAATATCAGTGAAACACAAGCTGCGCGATAGCAAGTGATAATTACCTGATATTTGGTTCTTGATTTTTGCATGCATGATTCAAGTAGATACACGCTGAAGTACACGAATTGCGCAATTTTCATAAAAGACTCGACAAAAAAGTGTTTGGCAAATCCACTACCATTTCGGATTGACTGTTTTTTTGAGTCCGCTCCCTCACAACCTGCCCAATCAATCAGCCTTCCCCCCCGGACCATCAACAGCAAGAAACCATGCTCAATCGAAGTGCAGTGCCGCGCAACATGATGATGTGTGGGCGGAAATTTCGGTGTTGCTTAACTTCTTGTATGGAAATTTAACAGATTCGATTGTATCTTTGTATCTTTGTTCGTGGTTGCTCAACACGGCCACCATTCCACTGCCGTCTGACTGCCACATTCGACCTTAGTCGATCAGGTAAGAAGAAAGAGCGCATCGTCATCATCACCATCATTGGTTTCTTGATAGACCCACTTTTTTGGACCCTCTTGGGCTTGAGTGTTGCTCGCGATAGATAGATAGATAGATAGAGATTTCTTGTTGCTGGTCACACATATCGCATATGCAAATTGCTGGTCAGCCAAACTATCGGTACTAGCACGAGTCATTAAATATAAACTCCCATATGTGCATATATGCTTAAAAATAGCTCGAAGAACGGAGATGATTCACTGGTTCTTAAGCAAGAAGACATTCGGTGCGATGTGCTCGTCCCGTTAGCGTCTTAAGACAAATTGTCGGAATGTGTTCTTTCCCTGGCGATAATAGGCTATGGTGGAACCAAACAAGATGTGTGTAATAGCTCATGACAAGCCTACATGCATGCTAACATCGTCAGCAACAAGAAAACCACCATCGCCGCCCGCTCGATTAGATTAGGCACCAAAAAAAGAGTATGTATCTTGGTTTCGAACAGATGACGATGGCTGGTGAAGTAGCAGAGCCAAAAACCACGGGAAAATCAAAAATCTTCCCAACTTGGAATGAAGGCGTATTGTGACGTGGTGACTCGGTATGGTGTTTGCCGAGTATGACCAGAATTTTGAGCATGTGTTCCGCAACACTTTCGTCTTCGTATTCAAATCTTGCCGCCAAAGCATAGCCACCACCTATGTGCGCGGCCTCCCCTAATAACGATGAAAGAGGCGCTCGGTTTTGATGTCAAAACACACTTGTGAATATGCATGTAATTATGTAAATTGAGAGATAAACGGTGTATCTTTTTCGATGAAAGTGCAGATATATAAACGTTCGTGGGGTTTTGTCTTTTCAAACTTGAAACTTCCTTGTTTGGTATGATATATGAACATATGTATGTACATTTGCTATTTTTTGATTTACATGGACAGAACACAAATTTTATAGCAATATTAGAATTTTCGGCTCCCACCTCGAAAGGAGTGGGAGTAGGGGGATCGAAAGAGGGGGGTTCCCCTAACATATGGCATTAAAAGTACGCGATATGGGGGTTCCCCCACTAAATAATGATTATTTTGCCTATTTCTAGAGATCACATGAAACTGTAAAATTGACCTGAGAAGTGATTTTTATACGTGTTTAGAAGTCAATTTATTTTTTAAAAAATCAAGATTTTTTCGTTGAAAAAATTAAGAATGACAAATAAAAAGTATAAAAAAAATTCAAAAATCATTAAAAAACATGATGAATAATATAAAGTAATATAAATAGGGGTAATAGGGGTAACGGTCCCCTCACCCACCCACGCGTGAGGGATAGGTGACTGGGGAGCGGTGGGCGGGTGATGTGACCGGGGGCGGCGTGAGGGGTGCGAAACGTGTGTCCAAATTACGTATGGCTTCAAAAATGCATTTCAGGGACGCAAAATTGTTGAGACTACAGATATTATATTTGAGGATGCATACACTAGTGTATTGCAAATTATGCAATTGCGCGCTGCAGCTATCTGAGAAATTGGATGTCCTTCAGGTATCTATAGCCAAGAAGAAAGTAGAACAGGTGACTCAAGAGGCCAGAAAGTTAAAAAGAGCAGTTCAACAGTAGTCGAAATCGGAAGACACTGTGGCCTCAATGGAAAACTTCATTGCTGGCCCATGAAACTCAGGTTGAACGTGATTTAAAAATATATTTATTTGTTAGACGTTGTCGTTGTATTTTTCACCCTTGCGTTATTCCTGGAAACTGTTTTTTTTAAATTGCCGCACAAGATATTTTGAGATTTTTCAGAAGATTTCGATGAAATTTATACCACAAATATTTTATATTATATTAAACCAAACATAAGAATTTTTAATTTGAATACAACGTCTATTTTTCATAAATTTTTTAAACTCAAAATTTTGGTAAGCATCAAATTTTGTTTTAGACAAAAAACTGTAGAAATGTTTATCCAATGCTAGGTTTCAGATTCATTAAACCTTCTTTTTTGAAACGGTTTTCAACATATAAAAACACTCTATCATCGATGAAGACTTATTTAACGACTCATATCTTCACTATTATCTTATTTTCAAATTGTTGGTGAAACTTGAATGTATTAGTGTAAAATAAAGCTAATTTTCTGTAGCCAATAGTTTCATCAAAATTATTTTATGTGTTAATATCTATTCTTTAAAGCAACAAGCTGATGTAAGGTACATCACTTTCGCTTTCAAATAGGAAAGAAATTTAAATCTGTCCTGGAAAATTTATGAAAAAACTTTTCAGAAAAATTTATATATAAACAAAAATTTCACTTTCGGACACAAACTAAAACTAAAGATTTCTAGAAATAAACTTTTCGAAAATACCCGAAAGGACATGTTGTTAGACCTTTCGGGTGTTTTCCAAACGTTTAGTTCTCGCAACAAAAAACTTTCAAATAAGAGGAAACAGCGATTTGCAATAACATTCTCTAAAAATATATTTACGAAAATTTAGTGAATTTTTCCAAAAAAAATCCATGAAAGATTATTCCAGTAAAATTTTGTGAAAATATAAAGAATTCTAAAAAAATTCTAAATTTCTAAAATATAACAACACAGTTGAAAATAATGAAGAAACTTTTCCTGCAACATAAAATATAAATAATATATATATTTTTATTGAATAAAATTTGATTGAGAAGAAATTAAATATTTTCTAAATTTTTTTCTTCAGATGCTTGGCTGTGGAGAATTGAAATCTGCGTTTTTTGGAAGAAAACTTATTCACGTAAATATTTTTTCTTTATGCTTTTAAAAATTCTTCGCATTTAATGTAAAGTGAAAATATTAATGTTTATTAAAGTGAATAGTTCTAAATGATGCTTGCAAAAAGAACCATATCATGCTTTTTTATTGTGAACGATTTGTGTGAATAAATATATAAATTATAGAAGGAAAGATAGATTTAGGATGTATTGATTAATTAATTTTTTCGTCGAAGCGAAGTGGTTTCTATGGTTTTGATCCACCAAGATCCAATAAATAGACGTTATTTGAAGCATTCGTTTTTGAAAACCACACATTTAACAATAAATCAATTTTTAAGAGAATAAAAAAATTGATTCCAGGAAAAATTAAATATACAAATAGCTTTGAATTTAGTGAATATTTAAATTTTAGACACGTATAAACATTCTCTGCAATTTTTTAAATGTTTGGATCGTTGAAAAATATTCTAAAAACCATTTAAAAATTCGATCAGATGTGGCATTTTCGCGAGTAATTGACAAAATAGAATTTTTTGCATCAGAAACTGCAAAGGCATTATTGAAATATTTTATTTTTCGAGCGTTCACAACACTTACATTTATACGATTTGCAAAAATTATTTGTAGATACTTACCTGAAAAAAACTTACATTAGTCAAAAACATGCGAGGTTTTTGAAAAAACTGATTCATTCTTTACCCGCAATTTAAAAGAATTTTTTATGTTCAACATGTCCAGAGTTTATTTAAAATAATGTTACCAACAACTTGAATCACATATAAGGCGTTACAAATACTTAAAATAGTGTCCACAAACTATTTTATTTGCTTAAAAACATTTTAACAATACTTATTTTCGTGTTTTTTACGAAACCATGCCAAGAAAAAGAACTGTTTAAAATATCAGTATAAATTAATTTTCTTCGCATTCTTCAAATTTCACACAGTCTCCCCGCGAAAAAAAATCGTGAAAAAAGTAGTTATCAATTGACGTACACACATAGTATGTACTTGGTATGTTATCTTATAAAGTAACTTAGCCAGCAATTCATTGAAGACGAAGACGAAAACGACCGCAAGGTGTTGAGAAACAACGAAAAAAAAATAATAGCAGTAGCAACATACTCGCGATCCCCATTAACAGTATTAATAATACACCCGTCCTGTTATAAACAATACACACGTGTTACACATACATATTTACATATGTATGCAAGCGAGTTAAGTTGATGATTACGCATTTAGAGTCATACGTCATTAAGTGGTAATTAAGGTGAAGAAATAGTCTTCAGATTGTGGTGGACGATGATGATGATAATTATGATGAAGACTAATTTTGGGGATTGTTTACTGAAATTTTGTAGTTTTGTGTTTTCATAAAAATAACCACAATTCGAACATAGAAAGTGAAATTAATTAGAGAAAATATAATTCAGATAATAAGATTTCGAACAGATATTTATTTGATTGATTTGTTTTTGTAATTAACTCGTCAAATTTACACTAGTGCGAATTCGCACCTCCTGAATTTCATATCGTGGACATCCTTAGAAAAACATGGCTCGTTATTAAGCATTTATCACCAATAAAATAATTTTAATTTTGATAAAATGGAGTACGACAGTTCGATTTTCACTAAACAATCTCTGTTCGACATTATTCTGATTCCAACAAATATATGCGCAGCTAAAGTTACGAAGACCCAAATCACACTAGTGTAGAGTACACGAATACTCGATGGGAGTGTAGTGAATTTTACTGAAATTTTGATGCTAAAAATATATTCAGAATTGATTCAGTATTCAATAAACGCATTAAGGTAAGGTTAATTCGTACAAAAAAAGGCATTTTGTTATTTTTTTGTGACGTCACAGTTAAAATTTCTTTATTAAATTTAAAGTATGACACTCGAAGAATATTGTATAAAATTGTCACGAAGAAATATTAAAAAGTACGGCAATGGCAGTAATTATTCGGAAGTGTCTCGGAAAAAAGTGAATTGCGGTGCCCCTCATAATTTGGTGCTGGATCATCTGAGATCAAAAAATCAAAGTTCATTCGTTAGATAATAGTTTTCCTCAAGTAACGCTGGGAGAGTTTTTTGAAATTTAAATTTTTCACTTTTTTGAAACATTTTGAAGGAAAGAATACGATCGACATCGGCTAATTTGTTATTGTAAAATAAATTTTTTTAAGAAATTTGAAAAAAAATCTCTTCAGCATTATCTTGTAAATTATGTACAAAAATAGTGTTCAAAATTTCAAAAAGATCAGTGCACTAGATTTGAAGTTATCAGGGGCACCGACTTTGAAAACATGAGTTCTGGGGAAAACGCTTTAAAGTTTTGAACACTAAAAACTCTGCTATAAAACGTTCATAAGCGAATTTTATCGGCTTACCTTACACTCGTCAATGTTGCTCTAATCGACTTGAAATTTTGACACAATTTTCTTGAGATATTATCCATTCAGCTAAAATTTAATAAAAAAATGCAAAAAAATAATACCTTACCCCTCCTCCCCCTTAAATAAATTTAATTTTAGTTTTTGTTAAAGAAATTGAACTATAAAACAGCAACATACAATCTTATTGCATTCAAATTCGTATCTAAATATTTCATTCCACACTTCATTCTAGCATCAAACACCAAAGAATTGATAGTAGCTAAGAAACCTTTTTATTAATTGCTGAATTATTATTTTTTGTTTCAACTTGGTTAACCCAATTTCGGTGTGAATATCTTTTTAGCGCTTTGAATTTATTCCAGCTTTGAATTTTGGATGCAATTTTTCACACAGCAACACAATCACCGAAAAATTTATGCAAATTGATGGATTTTTGCTGGTTTTCTTTGGTTCGGTTATGATAGTGAACGTTCATGGCGAGCTGGTGAAAGAAAAACGAATGACCAAGGTTCACATGGTTTTATCTTTTTGGAAAAATGCAAATAGTTAGCCCCACATGTGAAGAAGCATAGAAAGATGGCGAAAAGAAGATCGACCAATATGTAAAGCGCTTTGTGAAATATAGAGCGGATTGTGTTCGCAAAAATGCAGTTCCGCGATACAAAAATACTTTGGAGTTTTGTAGATACAAGGAAGTAGATTTTCTGGCAACAGAAAGAGTTTATACGCTTCTTTTTAGGTAAAAAAGGTACAAAGTGACCGCTAAACTACTTTCATGAAATCAAAAACAGATATTTTTTGATTACCGTGCAGTTTTAACAATTATCCATCGAGCAAGACAGTTATTAGAAAGAATGTAAAATAGTTGTCATACTTTCTCTATAGAATTCTGCAGAAGTACCTAGAAAGAAAGATGTATATGTAGCTTATGTGTTTTTCATGGAAACGTGAAATTTTCAAAAATGTAAATAAAAATATCCAAAATAAATATCCGAGAAAAATGTAATAAAAATATCCAAAAATATTCAATAAATGTTTAATATTGTTTATTTGAATGACTTCGAGTCATGTACTGACATATTTTCCGTTATTGTAATGAAATAATTGCGTACCAAAAGATATGATAGTTTTCAAGTTCGGTGTCGAAAAAATAAGAATCAAATTATCGGAGCATTGTTTCTAAGATTCATGATACTAAAATTGGTATGATTTCAAATAAAACAAAAATATTTTCCTAGCAATTTCACGCAAATTTTCCACTCTAACATATATTTTTCAGTCTAGTGCTGAAAGAGTTTTTTAAGAGATCAAGTTCGTCTAGCAAAAAAAATCTGAAAAGCATGAAAAAATAAGAATATACCGATTACATATTATATATTGGTTCTTAAAAAACACCGGAACAATTTAAAATAAAAATTATCATAATTTTTTTTTCATTTACGGTTATTACCAACGTTGGAATGAAATTACCGCCTTTCGATCGACACCATAACATCGTTTATAATGAATGGATTTGAAAAATACCCAAAAAATGTTGTTGTACCTCTAGCGAAAATTTGCTTTATTTTCTATTCAAATAAAAAAGTTATCTTTCAAAAGTTTTCCAACAACAATTTTACTCTTCCATGTTTATAAAAATTGAATCCATCAAAATAACGAAAAAATGGCTTGACTGCTGACAAATTGATTATAAAATTTAAAATTAAATTTAAAAATAACAAAAAAACAAACAAATATATTGAAACCTTTCGGAATCAGCACGATCGCGCCAAAAAAAAGTTGCTTTGAGAAAACCGCGTTTGAAATTTTAAAATTTCCCATCGTGTGCTCAGAATCTTCGTCATGGGTTTAGGTTAAATTGCTGCACATAGCCATGTCAATTTTTTGTCCGATTTTACTTTCAAAAGTTTGTTAAAAATATCCGGAATAATAAACAGTGAAAAAGAAACAAAAACGACATTTGGAAAGTTTTGGACATATTTTACTCTGAAGTCAGCCTCAACCCACGTCACTCCTAGCTGCATTTGCATCATGAACACTCGTTCGTAGATGCAAACATGGCTGCGGGGAATGAACTGTATCATCGCACGTCGCATGTCCAGATACAACCCACGAGCCCATCTTGTCGGCTTAAACTTCGATGGAAATTTTCTCATAATGTTGTTAGGAAACCTATTTTATTTTTCAAAAGCAGGAAACGTTTTTAAATAAGTGCAACGTTGTTTTTTTAGCAAAATATAAAATGATATATGTTGTGTATTGTCCGCTATTTGAAGTGCATTTAAAAAAAAAAATAAAGCCGCAGCTTTCACAAACTACAAATGTTTTTTTGTTAATTGTAAATATATATTTCGGGGGCCACTTACTCCCTTCTTCAGTACACAAGCTACTTAGATTATGACAAGCTACATTGAAATTTAATGATGGAAAATAAATTTTGTTACAGTAAAAAAATATTTCGAAATTAATAAAAAATTATCTGAAGTGATAAAAAATTTAGTGAGCTTAAATTAATTTGGTTACGAACCCAAGAGATTTTTGTGTTAAATAATGCAAAATGTAGTAAAGTTTAATTTGTTGTAGTTGCAAAAAACAAAAACTTGATGATGAGCATATTTTTGTTTAATGTTTTGTGAATTTTTTCAAGCAAGATTGAAAATCATGACGGGACCCATCTTTTTCTTCACAACAAAGCGCAAACAACAAACAGTGTTTTTAAGTAATATGAATGGTTTTTTTTTCGTATTTTTGAGAAATTAAAAAAATATTTGACAAAGTCATAGAAGATACATCGCCTAAACAAAACATTTGAATGTTCAAGGGCCATGCATTGAGTTATATTTATTTTATTATCTTTATTTTGAAGCAAAAAAAGCAACAAATATTGATTGATTTTCATGAAAAGAAAATCAGAAAATTTTAGCCATGGATACAATTTCAATTTTCAAATAAATTTATTGACAAAACGCTTGGGCATAAATTTATAATTTCCACTCAATAATCTCCTGATTGCTTATCGGAATAAATAATTATTTCCGGCCGAAATATACTCCCACTCAGTGCTATCTTTTACATACATACATATATCACCTGGTTAATGCATGATCCAGCAACAAAATCAATTTACTTATCATAATTTCATGTCAATATACGATAACTACAACCAGATAATCTAAATGTCCATAAGTCTTCGCAATAATTGTTGCAATCTCACTATCTTCGAATAGACTTCTGAGCACATAATGTACTAAATGAATCAATTAGAATTGTTGTGCCTATCTTTGCAATATTTATAGCTTGGAAATTATCTGGAAAATTTAGATGTTTTGCTGTTGCAAAATTAATATAAGATTTAGCAGAAATGATCCCAATGGGAAAGATTGAACTATGTTTTATAAAGTCGATATAGTCAATCTCTTTCTATTTTAGTATGCAGTAGAAAGTATGTTAATCAGAGAAGAAAAATTATAGATTTTTCATATATAATTTTTTCCATTCGATTTCTTGTTAAATATTTGAATATTATTTATTGATAAAATATTTAATACTTCAGCAACATTTTGATCGTTTTAGGAAGTTGTAACTTTGGAAACATGTTTGTTGCAAAAGCACTAATAAAGCAAAGTATCTTTTATCTATTTTTCCGCTGGAAATAAAAAACAGATTAATATCATCAAACATGAACGCATAAATAACAACAAAGTATCATTAGGCATGACGCTATGTGCCTGTAAGTGCGATAATAATTATACAGTTCATAGCTAGATAAGCAGCTTAGCACGACTGTTAATGCTAGTTAAACAAACGCCGTTACATCTCAGAGTCAAAACGATTGTTTGCCATGAAGTTAAGATCAAGTACAACAGTGAAGACTATTATCCAGCCTAAGACATTATTGTGTTGCCTCTTTAAGAGTATTTGTGACATAGTCGAATACAATTGTGGTCAGTTTTGATGACCATTTATTTCATTTACTTAGCAATTGTTTTTTCTTGGATTGCAAATTATCAATTGTGAATCATTTTCATCCGGACTTTATTGCGGCTTTCTGGTAGGTTATGAATATTTTTTATTTATGTAAAACACGAGTGATGTAGATGGTTTCCTCTAATTCTGGTTGATCATGATCTGTCATCAAGATTTCCATTGAAAATAACAATGTATGTTGAGAAAATGCATTTTAATTGCTGTGTTTCACATAGTCAGAGGAAATACTTATTGGAGATGATTTATTAAAGACTAAAATAATCTCTAATATGTGCCATGTTTCTATAAGGAATTGGATGATAATGTTTATTTATTTACAAAAAAGTTATCATATAAAAGTGATAGAACGAAAAATTGTCACAGCGGCCATATTTGATAGCAAAAAGTCAACTCTAAATGACAGTTGTTGCCTGACAAGTTACCATAAATATATACACTGTCATGTAGATCGCTGTTGTGTTGTAAAACCAAGCTGATTTTTTTCGACATTATGTTAAACAAATTAATATAAATTTGAATTATTTTGACGTGGGTTGTAGGATGTTCGAATCTATAGCTCTCATTTTTCCAAGTATAATAATGGAATGTTGGATATGTTAGGGAAAACGGATCCGACAATTTTGAAATGCCTTAGCCTAAGCAGATGGAATTGAAAATTTATAGATTCTAGTGATAAATCTAGAATTTTTGTAACCCAGTTAATGACGGATGGTATGAAAAAGTTAACAGGATCTGATAATATGACCGATTATTGAAAAAAAGTTGTATTTTTAGTAAAAATAAAGGCTCCTCCTTAAGAGGCAATCTTTTATTTGATAGCGAAAAAGTGTTCGTAATTTGAAGAAAACAAATATCAAAACGACGTACATCCAATTAGGCTCTAACTGCCAAAATGCCGATAAGGTCCTTAAAATTTTAATGAACAAATGAAAATCCTGATACTAATCATCAGTCATTTTAACAATTCAATCACCATATTATTACCATCTGCGCCTTCAATAAATCTATCATCAATCTGTTAATTTCATGTCAACGATTCGTCCTACTCCGTACAAATGTATCCTTTCAACTATAATTAACTGAAATCAACACCATTCGCTACCGGTCAAAAGTTAATATCATATTGAAAGCTACTGTCTACCATTCCATTCCATCTACCGAATAATTAACCTGTTTCCCAGTCATTAATTATAAATTAATTGTCACTCTGTCGAGGATAGCAGATGTCATTATTTTTTTGTTTTTTGTTTTTTAAAGATCGGCTGGGAAAAATATCAGAAAGGTTAAAAGGATATCGATTTGATTTCAGGCAAGCGTTGAACGAGGAAATTAAAAATATTATTTATGTGAATGCAGGGTGGTGGTAGGTGCCTTTTATTCCTGTTCTCGAAATGTAATTGAGGCGAAAGGATATTTCTGTGGAGATTTTATGTGAAAACATTGCTGTAGGAATGCAAGGACTCATTTGATGCAAGTGATTAATAATCTTATTGATGATGCAAATTTTCGGGGGGCGACATTTGAATGGATTCGCGCAAATTTTGAGGTTTCCTTTAGTTTGGCAGTTATGAATCAATTTCTTTTATCGCGTGATCTGTACATGATGCACATGTTGCGCTTAACCAAATCTAGTTTATATGGCATTTACTCATGTGCTGCGTCTGGTGTTTTTTTTATATAGACAGTAGTTAGTCAGCATTGAAGTTATGGCTCAGAATATTTGTCAGCTATGCATTACCGCAAAAAAATAATTTCTAATGATAGTGACCCGCTTCGTACATTTGCGAAAAAAATTAATACAGATTATTTCATTCATTAAGGAACAAAAACTAAGCAAAAATACTCACTTAATTCAAAAATACTACACAAAAATATGTTGCAGCTACACAGAAAAAAATGCATTCATAAAATACGCAACAATTTTTTTCGTATGAATAAAAATACGTTTCGTAGGTTTTATTCTCCGGATTTGACAAAACATTTAAAACAAAATAAAATTGATGAATATATTATGAAAACTCATTTCTGAGACAATAACGTATTTTCACTAATAAAAACTTTATTTTTAATGGTTTCGATCATTTTTTTCCTTGTAACCTAATAATGATTGATTCAAGGAGACGAAAAATGTAAATCAAAAATATAATATAACAATAACATTTGTTTCCCACAAATAAAAATACACTCCGTCGGTTTTCATGCGATGTATATTCTGCGAATTTGATAAAACATTTTCAACTAAGAATTTTCTAAGTAAGAGCATTTTTACAGAATTGAATACTTCCGCTTGAAAATTACTCAAGTTTTATTTAAATTTTTGGAGACTTGCCAAAATAAATTTAACCTCATAAAAGACATTAGCACATACGTGAACATTTGGTTTTTTGAAACAGAGATTTTTCCAAATGATCAAACAGATTAAAATTTGTAACAGAACCATTTACTACAGATTTCCTGAACAATGAACAAGGAAAACTAACCGGAAAGCAGCATTTAAAGAGCTTTATTCATCTTTACGGTCAGTTCTTTGAAAAAAATTGCAAAAACCGCATTGTATGCGTAAAGTTTTTGAAAATGTTTGAAGAAAATCGTTATTATTTGGCAAATAAAATATCAGGTGTGAAAAATAAATCTTTATGAAAATGTGAAAATAAAATTTTTATTACAAGCTATATTTTATAAAAAATATATATGTATAAACGTATACAGTTATATCTCCAAAATTCAATTGTTCGAGAATCGTTTCGAGTGATACTTGCTACAGAATTGTATATTTGATTGCGCGCTTTCGGCGCGTTTAATGAAAAAATAAATAATTTTCGTAACAGGATTCAGTTGTTATCACTAATGCTCTATGGTCAAAAATGTGGACATTATTTCTGACTGTATTTTTATTTATTTCTATTTTTCGACCTACTGACTTGTTGTCAATATAAAATGTATTTGTTCATACCATAGTAAAAAATTGATAAATTGATTATTTTTCCACTCTCAAAAATTATTTTCTAAAGAAATTAAGTTGAACGTTTTCTCGAAATCAATTTTTATCAGTGAAAATACTCTTAATACTATAAACTTCTATCATGGTCGTCGTCTTTTGTACATTTTTCTTCAATGCAACACTAAATTTCACCAGAATGGAAGAAATACGAGCGCAGAGTGGTAAAAAATCAGTTCAGGATAGTAACTTTTTAAAAGTGATCCTACGTTTTATTTTATCAGATGAATGAAACTGATGATTATTATTTTTTGCCTGGATAAGGCTACTTAGAAAAGCACCACAGAAAATTTGACGCCAAAAAATGAATTACCATACAAAAAGACTTGTTATTTCTAGTAAGTGGGCGAGGTTTTCTTCGATTTTTAATTAATACTTTCTTCGCTAAACAAAAAGAACACTAGAAATTCATTTAATCTAGAGAAAACGTTTCAGTTCGATTGAAATTTTCCTCCCACTTTTTATTATACAATCAGTATCGATTTCGTTTACTCAATTTTTTTTTTCACTAAAATCTTCTAATAACTGGGTTTGAACAAACATTCTAAAATTGTATGTCCTTAAATAGTTTCCGATTCAAAGAAATAAATTCAAAGAAAATGGTATTCAAAATATTTTCTAGGAAATTTTTCGATGAATAAAAGGTTACCAGTTGCTAGGTTACTAATTTCTAAATCTAAATTATTATGAACTCTTTTGTTGCCCAACAAAAAAGACATCCCTTAAACAGAATGGGGTATAACGCTTTCATGCTTTTTGAGGAAGCAGGCAACAGATTGAGCAATTTTGATAAGAATATTCTTTTGTTAAAAATGCATTTGTTGAACAAAAAAAAAGGTTTACAGGATTTCGATGAATATTATTTATTTTTAGAAGAAAAAACATTCAGGCATTCGATATGTTGATTTCTTCTTTGAATAAATGAAGTTTAATGTTTATCAAGAATATAGAAATTTAAAATTTTAAGTTTCAAGGATCAGCTTTTATTCTTCCGGATACCAATCAATTTCGATGATTTTCTCTTGGAAAATATACCAAGTTTTGTGCGAATCGATTTATGTATACTATAATTTATAGTGCCTAAATATATTTTGTTGTCTCTAACTCACGTTTCTTTGAATAATTTCCGATAATTTCGATGAAAATTAAGCTTAATGATCAGCGCTATTTAAAATTATTTTTGATAATTTTTTTTATTTGAAAAACTTCCTACTACTTTTTTTTAATGGTAAGGTTTTGAACAAATTGAAGAAAAGAGCCACAGATGATAATATTACCATACGTAAAGCTGATAAAGATAATTCAATAGTTTTAATTGATAAAACGATTATGAAACGACTGGGTATTTTCTATCAATGACGCTTGCCTATCCTTCATTTCTGTAGGCAAAAAAATAGGACGAATTGGTTTTTGACAGAAAAGATAGGTTTTGATAAAAAAACTGAAAGTACTGAAGATGATCTAGACTGAAAATCAAACAAGTCATAGGGATAAAAAAAATTAATGAACCGGTTCGATCTTAAAGATCAGAGGGGCTATTCAGGTTCCTTTTTAAAAGTATTTTTATATGATTTCTAAAAATTATATCTAAATACTTTCGGATGTAATTGAACCAAGTGTGTAGTTCATCATGCAAAACTTTAACGCATGTAGCGTCCTACGTCCATCATTGTTAGTTAATCCAAACACGGTCATAGTGGTACTGCATCAACGAGAATTAAGAGGTATGGAATAGAATAACTTAAATTAATTTGGGATTTCATTGAAGTCTCATGGTTTTGCGTCAAGGCATAGAACGTTCGTGCAGAATAATATGCGATGTTATTTAAGAGGCATAAAATTTTTGATAAAGATATCATCCGTCAATGTAACTATCGAATTTCGTTGTCAGTTTTGAGTTATATTTAATTTACTATGGCAAATTATCATGCAAAGACTTACACCCGAACGACGTCTCGAAAGAGTGCGCCAAACTTCGACCAATTTATGGTGCTTATAATCGTCCATCTGAGCAGCTCATCCGCAATACGATGGAAAGATTTAAGTCCACGTATACTCAATTGGACAATGTTCATCCAACACGAGCTCGTACAGTGCGTACCGAGGCAGCTGTCGCTGCAGTAGAAGCTAGTGTGACTGAGTATCCGAATTTATCGATTCGCCGCCGTGCTCAACAACTTGGCCTCTGTCCGTCCCCTACATGGAACCTTCCGAAGAAAGATCTTGGACTAAAGCCCTAGAAGATCCAACAAGTGTGGCTATTGAAGCCATTGTATCATCGTACCATCGTTTGCATCGTACGTTCCATGAATGGGCTGAGAATGAATTGGAAGTTGAACCGCATTTTTATCATGAAATCATTTTGAGTGAAGAAGCTCATTTCTGGCTTAATGGGTTCGTAAATAAGCCAAATTGTCATGTTTCGTGTGAGTGTAATCCTCACGAGACTTTGGAAGTCCGATTACATCCCGAAAAGTCAATATGAGGTGCAGTTTGTATGCCGGTGGCATATTTGGTCCTTCCTTTTGTAAATCTGAAAACGTTGATGAAAATTGCTCCAGTCAAATAATTCGTAAGTTTTTGATTGCCAACATCAATCTCAATCGATTGAAGAATAAATGGCTACAACAGGATGGCGCAGCAGGTCATACAGCTCTTGAAATCATTATTTTATTGGGCCGAACTTTTGGTGAACGAATCCTCTCATGAAATAGGCCTGTGAACTGACCGCCCAGATCATGTGATTTGACTCCATTGAACTACTTTTTCTGGGAGTTCGTCAAATCACTTGTCTTTGCTGATACACCAGTAACTATTGATGACTTCAAAGCCAACAATTGACGGGATATTGGGAAAATAAGGACAGATTTGCTGGAAAAAGTGGTGCAAATATAGACCGTCAGGATGGCCTTCCTAAGGCGCAATATCGGTGGCCAGAAATTGTTTTATATGCCATGAAATTTGCAAACTAATAAAATCAAATAATTGGTCATTTCAACAATTTTTCTGTCTTAAATTTGTTTGAAAAGTTCTATGTCTGTAAAAAAACACCCAATACTTCGATATATTTTTTTGAAAAGACAACCAAACAGTTGCGAACGTTTCTTTTGCGAAAGCTGTATTAAGTTTGAATTAAGTAAGCTCAATATTTTGCCATCGAAGATTTAATAACGAATTCCGATTTTCATAAATAATGTACCTTCCCCCAACATCCCTTCTTAGCAATCTTCACGTGCTTTCCAGAATGACAACGTGATATAATTATACACTCCCAATTGATTTACAACTTGATTGCTTCATTCTTATTCAAATTAATAGCAACTTGTCAACAAACTCCAACAACAGAAAATTTATTAAAGAAAACATAATATAAACGCAATCTCAACCACAACTTCCTCACCGTCTTCATCATCATTATCATTGTCGTCGTCTTTGGCATCGTTGCTGATTATCTTTTCCAATAAATTAGCAGGACCTGCAGCCAATCATTAATATTTCAATCATGTGTTAACACAACATAAGCTTAAGACTCCTCTTGCCATTTGTTATAAGAAATTTGCAAATGTCCCGAAAAAAAATCATTTATAAATTCTGGAACCCCGACAAATAATAAAACTAACTTTATATGCCCAGACAACCTTGAACCTGTCACACACTTTTCTGTGATAATTAGTTTTACCAGAAGCCACAAAAAAGATGTTTTTCGATGATTTTTCCCTTGTCATTAATATTCATCAGTTTTTCATAATGTTTTGAAGGTTGCCGGTCGATTATAAGCCACACATATATTTTATTGTGTCTTTAAAAATATAAAAAAATTGTAGTATGTTGAAATGAAGAGATGCAGCAGCCAAACCAGTTTTATATTTCTTTAGTGTTAACGACGATGAAGATGATAATGATGAGGAGCGACCCATGTCGATATGTGGGCATCAATTGTTGATGTGAACGATGGATCAGGATGGTAGCTGCCATACATTTCAGGAGAAGCCTTTCAATTTAAAAACTATTCCTGGGGGCGATAAGAAACAACAATGAAATTTTGACCCAATGGTTTTTATGACCCAAATAAGACTACGGTACGGGAGGGCATACATTGAGTAAGATATGTCTATTTTGTGGCCTCTTTTTGTCTCTGAAATCAGTTTAGATTGATCATTTTGTGCATCATGTGAAAATTGTCCTCTGATATGGCCTAAAAACAAATTAAAACGCATATCGGCATCAACAAAAGGACCCAATTAAATTTTATCTCATCATTTTTTTTCATATAAAGTCACTTCACCATCAGAATCAAGAATAATTCTTGGGTCCAGAGAATAAAGACGGATAGGCTGAAACTTGATTTGAATTTTTTTTTTCTGTGCAGTCTTGACTACCTGTGAAACCAGACTGTTAACACAGGTAAACACTTATTTGGCGCACAAGAAATGGAGTTATGTACATTTTGAGTGACAAAGTTTACTAACAAGAAGCCAAGTAACGACGACAAGCTGTTTGTCCAAATGCGAGACGAGGGTGGGAAGGAAAAAAAGAGGTAGCCTGGAAAAAATGAAGGTCGATTTAAGACGAGGGCTTATGATGGCTAGTTGGGATCGTGTAGATCTTTGGCAGATTAAAGAACACACTTAAGAGAGACGGACGATACTGGATACTGCTTCATAAATGATGAATTAATAGGGAAACATAAGGTTACATTTTTAAAACAACTTTGGCGATGATTGTTTTATAAAAACTAAAGTTTCTTGACACAAAAATGGCATTGCCAGGATCGAAATAAATACTAAATTGAAGAAATTAAGCAATTAAAATATAATAGCCCCTTTTGGGTGCCTGGTAGACTACTCTATGTCTTTAAAAAAAATCCATCTCCAGTTGCGGCTTTATCAAGAATGTAAAAAGAGTATTACTCCTTTTGTTTTTGTTGAAATAAATTCCATAATACTTCCCATTTTCCCGAAATATATATGATTGGCATTTTGCTTAATTCCATTGACAACTCTATAAAACGAGGAAAGTATATTGTCTTTCATGCTGTCTTCAGTTGGGGAATGCGGAATTAACGTAAGCGCTACTTCCAAACTATTTTTATTAAAAAATTTCACTTCCCTTACGCGAATCGCGTAATAGAGACGAATATTCTTTTGCGTGTTTTTGTTTTCAGATTTCGTAACGCAGAATTAACAAACTCGTTACTGACAAATTCATTCTATTTGTTTTTTAGACTTATTTATATTTAGACCAGGGTGGATCTGTTTTCAGTTGGCCGTTGAGAGCGTGCACGCTGATTTTTGCAGGAAAAGTTGTGAAATAACTTCTATGACAATAATTGATATATGCTCCCTCTCAAAAAGTCGGGAACATTAAAAAATTCGAAATGTTTAAATTTTTTTAAAAAAATAATCGTGTTTTTCTTGCTTGTCTTACTTCTAACTTGAAAACGGTTCATTCCAAAGCAAAGTTGTGTGAGAATGAAAGTTGTGTAGTAAAATTTTCTACAAGATAGGATTGGTTTAAAATTTTAAAACATTTAATCCTTGCCGAAAAAAGCAACAATTAAATAAACAATGGGGAAAACAGTTACCGAGATATTCAATTTGTTTATTAGCAAAAAAAAAAATGTTTATAATTTCAAAAAAAACTTTTGATGCTGCCTTTATAATTCGATTTTAGGTTTGTAAAATGCATTCAACACGTGAAGTGCTCTTCTATATGTTAGAAAAAATTCAAACTTCTATAGGCTTTAGCTTTTGACTTGGAAGATTTCAAAAAAAAATTCTCCATAAATTTTGATTGCCAAGCTGCTTTGTGAAATATACTGATTCGGTTTTGATGAAAATTTGTGTGCTGTTTTATTTGATCATAAGGATTTTTAAGACGAACTATGAACCTCCTGAATTTATTTAAAATTGTTAAAAAAATTGAATAAGCAACGACGTTTTTCCCCATTGTTTCTTTAATTATTGATTTTTTTGTGGCAAGGATTAAATGTGTTAAAATTTTAAATGTTTTAAATGTTTTAAAATTTTATTACGCAACTTTCATTTTCACACAACTTTGCTCTGGAATTAACCGTTTTAAAGTTAGGAGTGCGACAAGCATAAAAAACACGATTTTTTTTTAAATTTTAAACATTTCGATTTTTTTAATGTTCCCGACTTTTTTGAGAGGCAGCATAGGTCAATTATTGTTATACGAGTTATTCCACAGTTTTTCCTGCAAAAATCAGCGCGCCCCCTCTCAACGGCCAAATGTAGTCGTTTTTCTACAGATCCGCCCTGGTCTAATTTGAAAAACGATGGATTTGTATGAAACGTTCGTATAAAATACTACTGAGGAAGTAATTGCATGTTGGTTTCACTTGATCTTTGTGGATAATAGAATTTCGAGGGTTGGAAAATCTTCATGTGATGACGTCGTAATCCCTACGTACACCATGAATCACAAATTAGTTGAGTAAGTTGCAGTTTTAACGAGGTAGGTATTTTGGGGTTAGCTTCCAAATTACTTCAGCTGAGAAAATGGACTGCAGCTATTTATGAATTCATGGGTTTTTGTGGGTGAAAAAGAAATCATTCGCTAATTTTTGATTGTAGCTTTAATAAAGCGATTTAAAATAAATTAACACAATTCTCTTGAATCCTAGTAAAATCTTGTTATTCAACTCACCACAAAAAAAGTGGTAGGGTTTGTGTTTTTTAGAGTTATCCGTGAAGTTATTCCAGATGAACAGAAGCTACCAAAAGATAAATAAGAAGTGAAACCTTATTAACATTATCCAATTTACAATCATAAATTCTTCTGGCAAATATGATTCTTGGTGGTATATACCACCAAAATGGAATGAATAGAGAAATATAAACTGAAAGATTAAAGAAACAGTATTCATTCCTTTACAAAAAATGACATGTTTATTTATTTTCGTACGAAGCGCCTTAAAAAATAAACTCCGGCATCATAAATCTCTTACCAGAGAGCTTACAATTATATATTTGTTTATTTTCTATATTTTATCAAAATATAACATCAAAGCAAGATACACTTATGTCTTGACTATTAATATCAGTCACCAATGTTAAATTTTAACAAATATACTTCAAATAGCCTCAAATTAAATCAAATATGGTTCGATTAACATGAAAATTTCTCTAATTTGGTAGAGTGTTTCTGTAAACAATCATCAACGTTATTGTATTATGGATTTAGTTTGACCTTTTTTTTACTTTGAATTTACTGCTTTTTGAAGAAGTATTTTTTACACGAATAATATTTTTTAATTCACTCCTTTTTTGGAGCCGAGAAACAAATAGCATGTCCAAAATCGAGTGTCCTTATTTACCTTCCACCCTAAATCTTAATAACATTTTCTTTTCTCTTTCAAAGTCATTGCTATACATTTCGCCTCATCTGCATGTCATCTAGAAAATCGAGACCATCCAACTTTTATTATCAGAACAAAATAATTGTATCGATTCTAAGGACATGCTCAAATGAAAAGCACAAGCATCGAGAATCGTATGCCTCTGCACAACGACTTGATGTTTTCTTGAAAGAGTATGTTAAGCTTTTTACTTACTATGGATCCCCTATTTTCCGTGCTACATCTTTCTCACCATCCTAAATACCATCCACAGATTTTACTAGACTCCTTTGCTGTATGCTTCACATCAAGGAGGATTTGCCATGGTATGGCAACTTATGCCGGAGTAGATATGCATAGCGAACTACGGTACGGTGTGAATTATGCAAATTTCACTTGACTCTTTGCCGACATAGAGAAAAAAGGACACGCTGCTGGAGCGTTTCTTCGTCGTCGCGAGACTTGGTAGGAAGGTGTAGTAGTTTTGGCACTCTTCTTGGGATACTGTTATTCTGAAGCGCCTTCATTTGTTTTCAGTTGGTCTCACTGTTTTTTTTTTGTTCAACAGAAGGAGAAGGAGTAGCATTGCAATTCTTGGGTGGGCTTAAGTCGTAAAGTTTGACGATGGAAAGATGTTGCTGTGACTTTTGTATGCCGGAAAACGTTGTTGATCAGAGTTAACTTGAAATGTTAGCCATCTATTAGTGTAGTTTTGTACGTTATGATTTCATTTGTTGTTGGTTTTGAATAAAACGGTGGCGGATTCTTATTCGCCCCTATTTTTGTTTGGTCTGGGAAGAACGTGTTCTTTTCCAAATTGCATACCGTTTAGTTCTAATTTTTTGAAGAAGTGTTAATTTTTTTTATCTAAGACATGCAAGTAATTTTTCATGATTGTTCACGATTTCCAAACGAAAAAAAATATTTTACAGCTTTTAATTCTAAATGGATAATCGATTGTATTCTTAATAAATTTAATACGTTTGTGTCATCAAAATATCTTCAGAACTGTAATATTTGTCATGTAAAATCCTGGTACGTTTTTGTTGGATATGCACCATAGAAAAGAAAAACATATACCCAGCATTCCCAGCAATATCTCAAAATCGCTTCTATTTATATCTTGTTGCGTATCTTTCCTACGCTTCTTTGATTTTCTGACTTATACTAATGGGATAATCCAAAAAAACTGGCTAATGGAAAATAGTTATTAGCAAAATAAATAAATTCTAACCAAAAAATGTAGGCGAGTTTTAAAATCGTAGATGAAAAGTACATAAATTGATACTCCCGTACGAGTTTCCAAAGCAGCTCTGCTGTTGGATTCTTGAAAAAAAATGGTTTTCAAAATAATTTAAATTTTGTCATAGATAAATGTAAGTATAAGGAACAACTTAAAATGCTTAGTTATTAAAACTAAAGCAACTGACATCAATGACCAAAATGATGCTGCCATATGCATTCGCCGAAAGGATATTGAAGTAACTTACCTCAATCGGACATATCTTCCTGACAAGCTAGTTTTGATGCTTAAAGATACATCGTTTATCAGTTGAATGTAGCCAATCTGCAAGTGAAATGAGATGTCGATATGTTAAAATGAAAATCAAATTGAGTTCACGCAAATCTGATGTCCTTATTGATTGAAATTACTGTTGCAACGTGGAAAAATCTAAAAATCTATGGAGTTGGCTCAAAAAATAATGTATTTTCTTCTTTTTTGTTATGACCTTGCATAAATTATTCGCACCCTTTTAAATTCGCCGAAAAAATGTTTCGGTTTTGATATAAAAGCTTGAGTTTAATTTTTGGTGAAACCAGTTTGAAATTTTTGTTCAGTACTTTGAGATAAAGGTTAGTTCATCACCTCAACAGAAAATTATGCAGTACATCAAGAAAAACGTTCTATATTGCAAATTATTCCGGTAACAGAAAAAATTGTCATTTTGCTAGTTATGAGAAAGACATACTTAAAAGATCAGTTTCCAACGAACACCCCTTTTTACTCGCTTCAATTATTTCTGTTTAAACTTTTTTATTCTTTTCTTTATTCTTTTCTTTATTCCATTTTAAAGATAACTTTTTTATCCTGTAATCAACAGGTGATATCACTTTTTCTAAGGAACTTAGTGGTGGATCAGCTTCTGTCAAAATTAGTCTATGCCGAAGGTGTTGGAATAGTAATATCAGGAAAATTCATCCACACGCTTTAGGAAAAACTAAACTTTGCGCTAGGTATTCTCACCGAATGGAGCAAAGATTGTGGTCTAAAAAATAATCCGCAGAAAATGAAACTTGTGCTCTTTACAGGAAGGTACAAAATCTCACAATTTATCCCACCTCAACTTGATGGGGTAAATCTCATCAGGTAAAATATCTAGGTCTAATTCTGGACTCCAAACCATAGTCTATGGATAAACTAGTCGTTAAACTTAGAGTAAAAAGTGGACTATCAATTTTCAACGCCGAGTAGCTCCGAGGAACTACCAAAAGCTTTAGGCACGAGCATATGCTCTGCTCTGCTTTACACCTGTATTTCCTATAGTTGTTTCGCTGTGGTCTATGTTAAATTTCTCTTAATGCTCTGTTAAATTAAGTTTTAAAGCTCAGTGTATTTCATTTCCCCACCTAAATTTTTCCCATTGTATATTGTATACACTGTGCTCCAAGCCCGCGTGGAAGGCGAACATAGCAGAAAGAGCGCACAATGCAGTATGCGCAATTTATTGACGCAAAAGAACTATAGGGAAAAGGTGGTGATTATACCCAAAATTGGAGCATGTATGGCGCAGTTCTTTGGTAGCCAGCTTTTGCGAAAACATCAAATGTAAACCTGTTCAACAAGGTCAGAAGGAATGCAGCTATTGCAATCACCAGAGTCCTACGCACTACTCCAACAAAGGCATTGTTTATATTAAATTGGCTCCCGTCTATGCTCCTTACAAGACAGCAGTCCAAGCTCTCTACGGTTCGATTAAAAGGTCTACATCTCTGACATGAGGAAAATATTAGCCACTCCACCATACTACGGAAGGAATGGACCAAAGCCAGGCAAAGTAGATCTTGCCTCTTAAATTCCCTGCTTCCATCATGGTTTTAAGTCAGTCATCCCGATTAGGAATGATTGGGCCATAGAAAGAAGTGAGACATCTACACTGATGGATCAAAAATGGATGGAAAAGTTGGACAAACAGGCAAACTTGGCACGCACTGAGCTCAAAAAGCACCAAACAGCTCCTCAAAACGAGCCGTGAAACCTTAAGTTTCATCATATCCGTACTGACGGGATACCTTCTGATTGGTAGACATGCAAAAAGATTGGGTGTTCCTTTCAACGATTTCTGCCAGAGCTGTAGATCAAAAGAAGAGTAAGAAACGATCCAACATTTTCTGTGCGAAAGCCCAGCACTATCCAGGAAACGCATGCAAACCTGGATAGCCTCGTGGGAGAAGCTAGTTTCGACATAAGCTGCATATCCAGTTTCATACGAGAATCTAAATAGTTCTCATCATTTCGTAACTAGGTTCTAGTGCAGTCCCAATCTTCTGTGGTATCACAGTGAGCCAATTTTTGACAAAGAGGGCTACCACGACAACCAACCTACCAACAGTCATGTCTTCTTGATCAATTCAGAATATTTCTAGACGGAGACCAAATTCAAAAGCACATCCTTGGTGAAATCTACATTTTTTCCGAAAATTCTTCAAAAGGACATTTTTTCTTATGTAAGTGGCGAACTGAAGAACGATCTATTTCTGCGTAAATGCTTTGAAAGAATATTTTTTTAACCATGAAATGAATGCAGATACCTGAATTCACTTTGGTGCTAATCCATTTGGAACTTTGAATTGAAGAAGTCAAAGAATTCACCAACTATTGCATCACTTCTGATATGAGGATAATTGCAATAATTTATATTCTGACTCCAACAATCTCAGCATATGAAATCTTGAACGATTCAACCAAGCTTCAAGCCCATGATATACCGATTGGCATTACTCAACCAAATAACCCTTCATTTTACGTTATTGCCATGCATTGACACAACATGTTATCACCGAAACGTGGTGCTCGATAAGTGTCTCGTCCACCTGACAGGAGAGTCCTTATTCCTGAGCCCATTAAGTAATCATACACCTACGGAATAATATAATAATACCAGCTTGCATGCATACGTTTTCCAGGACAATCCAATTATGGAAAATCGAATTTGCTCTGCAATGACCACTTGCTATTCGGATCCGATAGACATTATTCATCCTGATGGAAGGGGTTGGGATCCAAACAGTTCCTCCTTGCGAGCAGGGATGGATCTTCGAGTGAACTTCATCTTCTGGCCAATTTAGCACACTTGCATATGATGATGATGGTGGTGACGACGGCGATGATGATGACCTGGTGCGTGGAACGTTCAAACACAACCTACACCCCCACCCGACTTGGATGATTTATGCCGGGCAGAATGACTCTCACCTTTCTTCATCGACACTAGTCACTAGTCCGTTTAGCCCCACACCCGCACATTCTCCGCGTCCTTTAATGCCTTAATCTTGTGTGTTTGGATAGGACTCGCTCGGCATGCCGGTGTCCTGGTTAGGTTGCATGTTTCGGAAGCGTTCACAGCAAAGCAAACATTTCATGCCTAAGTGCTTTCCTCGCTCTTGTAAAACGCCGTCGTCGCTGCTTTCACTCGGAACTGACACGCAATCATATGAGGTGAAGTCAATGGGTCTGTACGCTCCTATTTGGCTTATCCTTCTCACATCCTGGACGAGTTGGGGAGGTGGCGTCGAGCCACCCATTTCTCCACAAAAAGATGCGCTCACTTGCTCCATATCGCATTTGTCAGGTGCAGAACCGGTGCTAAGTACGTTGTATACGTGGAGGCAGGTAACACCAAACGATTTTCCTGTAAACTTCGGAACAAGGACGAAAATTCGAAATAAGGATGAGGAGGTGGGATGCCAAGCAGAGCTTCCTCTGTCAGTTTGGATACCGTGCTCATTCCTATGCCGGGTAGCTACCCGGTATTGTGTGTACAGAATTTATGCCAGCCGAAGACACATATATTGGACAAAGTTGACGAGCGTTCCACTACAGTCTCGCCATTCATCTGTCGGCACTGCACCCTTGCTCCCAGCATTCTGGCTCCCGTTTGAAGCTTTTTGCCATGCTATCAAAGGCACTCACTGGTTTCGGCAAAGCATGTGAAGTGGATATGACGCGCATGACTTTCCTTTAACGTAACATTAGCTCCACATATGTGGGCCACTTCCGAGGCTCGATTCACTCACTGGGTGAAAGGAGAGCACGACCGGGAAATACGTAAATACGAGTTTTGTCTAGATAAATTGGATCTTTCAGGGATAACGTGAACCCCGGCCACACTGTTCAGGGAATCTGATTTCATCCCTACGCAAATATGTGGGAGTTGAACTTTAAAAAAAATTCGATCGGCTGAACTGAGTAAATTTGGAAGCGACATCGAATCCATGATTTTCAACATAATATGACAAATTGTTTTGTGGCCTCCCCAGCTCCTTGTAAACTTGTGGCATTTCTAGCACACCTTCAACTATCCCTTCTGTAGTGAAATATTTTCAAACGAATTTTAATCATGACAGTGATTGTGATTACTCTATGAGAACCTCTCTATATCCTGGAATAGGGTGTTGAACTGCGTGACCAATGTTGCGCTCCATATCATCAAAGATATGCTTGGAGGGTGGTGCATTATGTGGGTAGTTCTGTGTGACGGAAGTGTATTGAGAAACTAATGAAAATCCTCCAGCTACTTAGCTATGTATAATCACATCAAGGGTATTTTCATATGCACTTTGATAGTTGAACTCGGGGAATGTTGCAATAAGCGCGAATCGCTCTGGTCGGGGATGATCTACTTCGCTTGTCGAATAACTATGTTAATCAGAAATTCTGGATGTAAAGTTGGCAAGGGGTTGGGCAGAATTGCTCATAGTTTTGGTGGTTGGATAGCACTTGATTGTCTGCTAATGGAATTTTATTGGAAATCTGGTTCGATGTGCATTTGGAAAGGTAAAAGCTAACAATGGAAAGTTTGCTTTGCAGGACTTGATAAATATTGTTTCTATGAAATTTATTCATGGGTTAGTATTAATCGGTTAATTATTATATTGAAACTAATACACGAGTTACTTGATTATACTAGTTTCGGTCAGACAGCCATTGTTGAATGATTTCTACTTAAATTGAGAAAAATTCACTATTGCCTTCCTCAATAATGGAAGTTCGCAACAAAATATCGATTAATAACGAAATACGGGTGTAAAGGTTCATGTAAAATCGTCCTGTTTGTGTGTCAAAACCAAACATTTTATTTTTTAATCAAAAAACAAACAAATCACCATTAATCTAAATTTTCCATTAAAATATCGATTGAATTATTTGAAAATATACCTTATAGTGGTAATCAGATTATGCTTAGGGAAAATCAAAAAATTACTTGAAAAATTCTTATAAAATTATTCGATACATTCCAGAAATTTTAAAAACTGGGGAAAAAAATCCTAATTTATTTTTTCGTCATGCTAACAACAAAACTTATCTCAGGAAACAATCTGTACACTACATTGTTTGAATTTTTCTCGGCGATGTAAGAGAATTATAGTTCAAAATCACGTACGATAAGAGCTTCTGAAAAAACTACTGAAATTTTATGAATTTTATAAACCAAAAAAAATTTGCTGTAACATTTAGAAAATAGTTAACAATAATGTTGCGCGAATTTCCTGCAAATTGATGAATTTTTTAGTAACTGGAAAGCAAACATTTATCCCAGAAAAAATCTGTCCCTTTGATCTTATTTATCCTGGCATTGTTTTGGGAGTATTCACGTTGAAATTTAGCAACGACGAATAGAAATGTTTTTGAGACTCGGCACTAGATTTTAATGTCTGCACTTTTAAGATAATTTTCCTGATACTCAATGTGTAATGAATTTGTTTCATGAGTTTGTTTAAAATCACGAGAATTTCAGTCGTATGTACTTTCAGCACATTCAATTCCGAAACGAGGCAGCGATTGTTAGGTGTGTTTCAAACAAACCCTTTCGGCCTGTCGAATACTAGAGGCATGATGATTGCTATCATTTTTTTTAATCATCAGAAAACTAGTCAATCTGGAGAAATTACTTAAAAAATACGGAAGTGAAAAAAAACAGTCCTTATTACACCTCGACAATTATTTCAGTTTATTCGAACACGTTTTTCACACGCAAACTGACTTTGGCGTCATGAACAAAGGCTACTTGATTAATGAAAATTATAATTTTCTGTTCCAGATTCGATGCACCAAAAGAAAAAAACGGTAAGAAAAAGACGGGTCAAAGAAACTAGCTGTACATAACCCATAGACTACGTGACTCCAATCGAGCTTGCTGTTGTTTATGAGGGCAAGACACATTTGTTCCGTAGTCAGTATATGTAGCTGACGGAGCCCACCCTTCCATGCCTTTTGGCGTGCGATACCGCATAATATGCGAAGTTAGTTCTCCATTCAATGTCTATATTCTGACTTCCTGTCTCTCAGATGTAACTATTCACTAGATTTCGGCTTCTATTATGTATTCAATTTGGGTTCATGACAAGTAATTTTGAAAAGAATCCTCATTATGCAATAATATGATTGCAAGCCCTACAACGTTTTCCTGATTTAACAATTAATTTATCGATTTCCATAATATGGTTGTAAACCTTACAACGTTTTTCTGATTTAACAATTAATTTATCGATTTATCAATCAACAGTTTCTATACTTTTATCGAAATCAGATCGGTTATCCATTAACATAATACATTCTTTAAAGTCCTACTTAGTGAAGCTTATTATAATAAAACCTATGGCCGCTTTCAGATCCTCTTTTTTTATTTAGCGCCGATTTCCACAAAGAGATTTTATTAGAAGTTTTTAGTTCTTAAATACAAAAAATTCTTTCGGAAAACATTTTGAATACGATTTTAGAAGGCGAAAATTCTAGAAAGATTGTTTTCTTGAAAAAAACTAGTAGAAAACTTTTCTATAAAAGTTTTTATTTTTGTAATTCAAAGGGGAATCGCAACTCAAACATTTTTTCCCCACTTAAATAATTGACTAAAACTAGTAAAACATGTTCAAAAAAATTTTTCATGTTGGCTCCACGGGAAAATTTAAAAAAACATAAATAAAAAACAGTGAAAAAATTATTGCAAACAAAATTTCGGACTAAAATTGTGTGGACAGAAAATTTTTCCTTCGAAAAAAGTTTGTAAATAATTTTTTTTGAATAAATCAGATAGTAGATAATTTTGTTATATCTTTCAAGGATAATCTATTTGAGCAAAAATATATTTTGACCAAAAAAAAATTCTACGCTGCTTTAATCTGTATATTTTAAATTTTGAAAAATATTTGATGGCCTTATCAATTAAGATTTTTTTATCGATTTAAAATTTGTAAAAACCAAAAATAAAAACAAGTTTGCAGTGCTTTAAGAATGATAATCACTTTGGTTTTGGTTTTTGGTATAAATGTTTTTTTGCTGCCTACATAGAATATGAAAGGATGCGTACTCTCACTTCTCAGGAAATATTTATCAATTAAGTTGAAATTTATCAGATGTGGACTATGGGAACATAAATAGACATACAACCTTAATTTGATGTAGTGCTAATATTTTGCTGATGTGAAAATGTTTTAAGCAGAGGGTATAAGGGCCTTATTCCATTTACAGGTAAAATCGTGAGGATTGGCGGGGCAATACCTGAAAAGGATGCCATCACTCACATCAAAATTGTACTTACCCTATTCAACTCGATGGATCGGTAAGACAGTATGCACCAATCCCCGAGATAGACAGCAAGAAAATTGCCCAGCACGTGAAAAGTTAAATATTAATTTATCTCAGGACATATTGGCATATTTTTGTGTGACTAGAACGTAACGTTCTATTATTCAAGCAGTGCCAACGTATGTTAAGATTTCTGTTCAATTTGATAAATATGAAACGATTTGCTTGGAACTTGGCGGGGGGGTTTTGGTTAAATTTCGTGTTGCAACTTAATTAGTAAATAAAATTTTCTAGGATTTGTTCAGAGCAAATCATACGGAGAAATTATTTTTCAGTTTTCAAATAGGAAAGTTTTGTAAACTTGAGAGAGCGTATGTACGATATACTAATATTATTCATATCAAAAATCATATTGAAAGCCTTATCGGAAATAATTTGGCTCAAATTTGAAAGGTTATGTGAATTCTTTCTGGAGATGGAAAATGATGGAGTTGAGTTCTAAGCTCGATAGTATGTTTTCAAGACGATTTATGCGTGCAGATAATGCTTCGATGGGAAAGTTGACATTTTTTGACCTATTTTTTCTCAAAAGAATGCACACTAATATTCTTTTAGGGCCAGATATTACATAGCGTACATACTGTAACACATATACTAAAAAGGATCCTACTTTTTTGAAAACTTGTTGAAAAATATTACCTAATCCTAATCCTACCTAAAAAAACTGAAGTTGTGGCATTCAAGTTATTCTGTCTTTATTTGGTCTACTCTTTATAATTTACTTCGGCAAACTTTATAGTCTTTTTGTCAAATTAAGTTAGGTCCAATTTAATAATTTCTATGCCCGAAATTTTTTCTCCCTCCATATAAGACCCATTTGACTTAACTATAACTACTTCGTCTCTGATGTCTTGCCCAACTCTTCCTCTCTTTACAACTATCGCTTTTCTATCCAAAGCCCCAAAAAATTTCTAAAAATCCATTGCATAATTGAAGCACAACGTACATACAGACATACATGTGTGATGTATCTATCCGCACACATATCCGTTATCCAATTAATTTTCTTCTGTGTCTCTTCAATGTTTAGCACAATTTTCAAGCTTTTCTTTACACTTTTGACGAAATCAACAACAATAGCGGTTGCATTGGTTCAACCACAAAAAACCAATCCCAGCCAAACGAAAATCATATTGACTACCGTAAAAAATGCAAATTGGTCAAATATTTATCGCGCCAGGAGAGAAAGAGGGGCACGGATGAGGTCTAACAACAATTCATTCCACAAGAAAATGTGCATAAAGATACGCTACTCGAAAAAAATAGTCCAAAGATACTTATTACAATGAGGAAGCCAACGATGATGGTAGGCCGCAAGATAGTAGAGTGAAAGGTATGGATGGGAGTGCTGGGATGGAAGGGGGGTTGGATTGATACGGAAGGCAAGAATGGTTTATTGAGAAGGGGATCTGTGTGGTGTGGAAGAAGAAGCGAACAGAAGAAGTGTGGTGTAAATCAAAAGCACAAACTAAAGCGATAAACTTGCAATCGAGCTTATCTTCAACGAACAACCATGTATGTATATGTACTGATATACATACATGTGTGTTGTATAGTACCGCTTTGGTAAAAAAAGCGGATCTATTGTTCTTGCGGTTTTTGGTGAACCCCAAATTTTGGATGGGTAATTGGACACAATGCTTACATGATGATACCAGATTTGTTTAGACAAGCAAGATAATAGACAAAGAAGCTGTATTTGATTTTGTTCCGAACGGTATTTGAATTTTTGTTGAATCTAGATAAGTCAGGGGTTGTTCGCCCGACCTTGCGACGGAATGTCTAACAATAAACGATAAGCATTGAAGACGCGCCAAAGTATCTTTCGGGGAACTGAAGATATTGATTACACCAATGAGACGAACCAAGCGGACAGTATGTAACCTTGTTATGCAATTAGACATAGCAGTTAGCCAAGTAGGCTACCATTCATCCGGATTCGGTTGCACACCAGGCAAATTGCCCATCTCAGCCTTTTACCTTGAAGCCTACCAGTCTACCTGTGCTGGTATTGGTGAACTTCTGTTAACACACCAATCCGCGATCATATTTCTTGGCTTTCGAAGAGAAGACACAATATGTGTCGCACTCTTAAGTCGTTGGCTAGACTCTTCTTTGGGTCCAATTTTGTGAGACCGCAGATTGGTGTTGGTGAAATCATTGGTGTAAGTACAATTTGTGCGTTCTTCAGCATTTTGCTTTGGTTCTCCGACGTTGAGTAGTTTATTGTCGCTTTTCGCATGTTATCAATTTCCAAACGTTATGCAGTTCCAACTGGATGGATTGCTGGAGAAGAATTTGCCAATGGGGCGTGCGGGGTTGGGTTGACCAATGCGGCTCTATTGGTGAAGACACTGTCGCGGTGTGTTGACAGCATTTATTTTGGAGTGAAAGCACTCGCCAAGGTTGACGGAATCGCTTGCCAATGCAACTTTCGATGCTACTCAACCGCCGCATGTTACCCATCGGGCGCTAGAGCTCCCCTATTACCACGTTGGTGAAGACGTGGTGGAAGAAGAGTCGGAACGGCAACAGCATCACTGGCTTATAATTATGATGTAACTATACTGTTTGGTTATTGGTAATACCAATGAATACCTTGGTTGCGACTGAATCTTTCAATTTTTGGCGAGTTCAACTGGCATTGGTGAAGGTAAGCGTATGCCAATCGGGTCTCCCTCGTAGATAGATAGCATTGAGGAAGTGTGGCGATGCAGAGCTACCAGCTTGAAGTTGCAGGAGTGCGAGACGCGAAGATGGAAGAGTTCGCGAGAGAAAAGACGTTTGATACACCTCGTGCCGCTTAGTAAGGTCACCATGTCTATTACGGTCATTGCTTGGAATTTTTGGAAGCGTTAATGAACGACCGTGGTTTCGTTGTTGCTATTGAAATTTGGGACCCCCTTCGCTCGGTAATGGCGGAATGCGAAAAAGCATTATAACGTACGATCATGTAAGCCGACATATGTATGTACATTCGAATATTGTGAAATCAATTGTGATTGGTTGGAGTAATACATAAAATTTGAGATTATCTTGAGGGACCTAAATTTTGACGAAAATTTGGTTCAGTTTTCAAGAAGAAAATAGTCCTTCAGGGTTTTGGGAAGCAAAAATTTTTCCGATTTCCAAATGCTTCATTAAACCCAGGTTTAAAGTTCTTAAGCCTCTTTCACAAAAAACCGTAGCTTAATTGACATTACTGAAAAGACGACCACATTCCATACGCGCCTCAGAAGAGTTTATGCTCCTGTTAAATCCAAAAGATTCAGCTGCGGTAAACACTATAGCACCATGAAAAGAAGCAAGATTTTTTGAGGAATATAACTCAAATTAGTTTATTAAACTCGAAAGAAGGTGTTAAGGATAAGAAAACCAAAATTTTATTTGTTTTGGAAACTATTTGAGTTTTTGGCAATATAACTAAAAAAATGAGCGGTAACATAAAAAGCATTGTAATTTAATTGTGTAGTTTAAAAACTAAAAACCTAGGCAAAATTGAAGAGTTTTTGAAAAACCATAACGGTAAAGGTTAAGATTATGGCCCCCACCTGCGAAGGAGGCAGAAATAAGGGGGATCGAAAGAGTGGGTTTCCCCTACTGCTATGGCATGAAAAGTTCGTGGCGGTCACGACTCCATGAAACGTTATGGGGCCGTGACCGTCCCAACCCCACTAAAAAATATTATTTTGCCTATTTCCAGAAATCATATGAAACCGTAAAATTAATCTGGAAAGTGATTTTTAAAAGTCGAAAATGTTTAAAAAATAAGAGAATTATTTTTTGAAAAAAAGTTGAAAAAAAATTAAAAACAATTAAAAAATTCGTAAAAAAATGCCGAATGTCACTTTTACCGTAAATGTAATATAAGTAGGGGTAACACTTTGGAAACACGACCCCGGTCACCACCACCCACGTGATTTGTTTTATTTATGCATACAAAAAAAATTCTTGTATTTTTTAAATTTTTCGACTTCCAAACAAGTCTTAAAATCGCCTCCCAGATCAATTTTACGGTTTCATATGATTTCTGGAAATAGGCAAAATAATCATTTTTTAGTGGGGGAACCACCATAACTTCTCATGGGGCCGTGACCGCTGCGAACTTCTTATGACATAGTAGTAGGGGAACTCTCCTCTTTCGATCCCACTTACTCACGCCCCTTCGGTGGTTGGGGCTATAATCTTAACCTTTACCAACCATAACTATTAGTTTGAAAGTAGTACAATACACTAAAATTAATATTACGTCGCATATCCTTTGTTGGCAATTACAGCTCGGCAATGTCGTGTCATAGAATTATACAAATCATGGCACTTCTTGGTTGAAGTTTCTGTTCTAGAAATCTTTAACTACATCCCAGAGTGCTGAGCATTTCATAACATTCACCGAATGATCCTCAGACAATTTTTTTAGCTTTCTTACGTGTATTTTTGGGGTCATTGTCTTGCTGGAAGACCCAAATAAAGAACATTTCTTCTTCTGTGTAAGTCAGCATCCCTTATTTCAGTATATAGACATAGAGGTGTTGATCCATGAGAATTTTATTTCAATGTATGAAACCAACTCCATAGTAGGAAATACAAGCCCATACCATGATGCTAGAACCTCCGTGCTTAACAGTTTTGGACGTTTATTTAGGGTTATCCACTGACCAGTTTGAATGGTGTTTTGCGAAGCTTATACGATTTTTTGCATGCTTAGCAGTTAAAAGGGGCACTTTTCTAATAGACAAGGGCGGATCTATTTTCAATTGGCTGTTGAGGAAGGGCACACTGATTTTTGCAGAAAAAGTTGCGGTATAACTCGTATAGCAATAATTGATTTATCCTCACTCTCAAAAAAATGCGGAACATTAATAAAAAAATCGAAATGTTTAAAAATTATAAAAAAAATAATTTTTACCTACTTTTCTCATTCCTAACTTTAAAACGGTTCATTTTATAGCAAAATTATGCCAAACAAAAGTAGCGTAATTAAATTTTATATAAGATATGATTGGTTAAAAATTTCAAAAACAATTTACCCTTGCCGCAAAATGGCAAATGTATATGGATTTTTTTTAAATCCTTTTTTTATTTGATTTTTTTTCACCACTTAAAATGTACTTAGGACCTACATAATTCGCCTAGAAAATCTTTATAACATAATAAAACAGCGAACAAATTTTCATCAAAATCGATCCAGTAGATTGCCCATAATAATTTCGCAATCTAAATTTATTTAAAAAAAATTCAAAACTAAATCATATAGAAGTTTGAATTTTTTTTCACATATACAAGAGCACTTCGCCTATCAAATGCAAAATAAAAATCCAGTTATTAGGGCGGTTTCAGGATGTTTCGCTAAACTTTGTAATAAACATTAAAACAATGCTGGGCGGCTGCGGTCTAAGTCTGTGGAAACATGGTTAAACCAGACTTTTTTTTTAACTTTTTTTATATTGCCATTTTTCAGCAAAAGTAAATTTTTTTAAAATTTTTAATCAATCATGTCTTATTGAAAATTTTATTACGCAACTTTTATTACCAGTTAACTTTACTCTAAAATGAACCGTTTTCAAGTTAAGAGTGAGAAAAGTAAGTAAAAATTGAGATCCCGCGTATTCTCCGATCCCCCGAGATCCTCTAGATCCTTCGATCCCAAGATCCATTAATCCCTCAGATCCCCAAGATCCCCCCGATCCCGTGGGATCCTGGAAAGTCCAGGGGAATATAGTTTTTATAATTTTTAAATATTTTGATTTTTTTATTGCTGTTTCTGACTTTTTTGAGAGGAAGGATACGTCAATCATTGTTATACGAGTTATTCCACAACTTTTTTTTTTTGCAAAAATCAGTGTTCATTTTAATAGAACAGTCAACTAGACGTTCAACTTCTGCATAAATATGACCCTCTGCAAACATTTTTCGAATAATTTTTCCGTTTTTAGACACTAGAATGCTTTCCGCGACCTAAAGATTCGTTAATAATTTAAAAATTTACTATTTTTTTTTTGCAAATACCACATAAAACAAAATCAACTGTAATACTTTGATGCTTCATTTTGAAAAAATCAACACAAAAAGCCTTTTTTCAACAGAAAAGTAAGAGCATTGCCATTTTTGAATATATCAGTTTCTCTGAAGAACTAAGCGATAGCTAATTCCAGTTACCTCTCAGAAAAAGATGGGATTTGAAAGCTTTTCTTTCGAAGGAACACCCTTTTATTGTTTTTCTGCAACATCATAATTTTGCAAATTGAACATTTTTATTGATGAAAAATGTATCCGAAAACGATGATAATTTTCTTCTTTTTGTTCTTCATTTTTGATGAGATTTGAAAGCGTTCATCAATGATCGCTCAAGTATTTCTTCGGGGTACTGATATTTTCTTTCCTTGACTTTTATTTGGCGGTGATTCGAAACAAAATTACAAAAATTATATGGCTATTTTCTTCAACTTATCTCTTAAAAATATTTCATTCTGAAATGCTTCTTCTTGAAATTACGATGTATACTCAAATTGCCCTTACTTTTTTCGATCAAAACCTAACCCGCATATCGTCAGCCATGTCGCGTACATTTCCTCATGTTTCCTGGGGTCAATTCAACACATAATTCAGGGTTATCAGATAAATATCATACGATAGACTTCAAATTATATGCACACACTAAACATCACTCGGAAAAAGGAACAAGCGGACAATACAATATCGAAGACGGGAAACACATATTGGGCGCAGACGAAAACGATAATCGGCCTCCGTTGGTTAGCGCAGATCCCGGTAGCATAAGAGGACAATCATGCAGCAATGCATCTCTCCATCCATCCATCTATAATGGGGGATGATATTTTTTCGTCGAGCCCTTCAACTTTCGTACAATAGCAAACACCGTCATACCATTGATGCAGGCGTACCAAAGCAACAGCAGCCAAAGCAGCACAATGTACAAAAAGGACATTCTCTTTCGTTTTGCTGGAGGGATTCTTTGAGCGGAATTCCACTGAGCCCGGTCTGCTCAACTAGAAACCGGGTTCAGTGAAATCTACCACCAAGTGCATTCAACAAAATCGAGGCTGCAATTTGTGGACAGGAGAGAAGGAAGTTGACTAAGTGCAGCAGGAGTTTCACTTACATTACATCGGCTGCTATTTTTTATCTCTGCTAAACAAGCGCGGGGTTGATGACTTCTTCCCTTCTTGTCTCCCTGTTCCCATCAGTGCTCCTTTTCGCTTTGCTCGAAACTCCTGACAATTTATTATGTGGCCATCATTTAGTAACCCAGCAACGACTACGACGACGTTGACTCCAGGCCGAGCCATATCCATGCAAAAGGAGCAGGAGCAAAAGTAGAAGCAGCACCAGCCAAACGCCAGTTGGCAATATATGTACGAAAATCGTGAGACCTACCCTGGGTAGTCTTCGTTTTGTACGGCCACCCCGGTTTGCTTCCACGTTAAGATGAAACGTTCGCCTTTTGCTTGTACTTGGCGAAGCGTTTGGATTAGGGGCGAATATCGCAAGGAAGTGTAACCTGGGCTCTTCATTTCATATAGTACTTATATATATGTGTATTGATTCGGTGTTGATTTCGGTTCGTTGCCTTATTTCAGGTTCTTTACATTTATTTTCTGCTCTTAGATCCCTTCGACCTCATCGGCATTGTCGTCTTTTATACATTTCTCTACTGTCGCCGATATACATACTCCTTGCTTTCGATGGTGATGTCTCCGTAACTTCTTTTCGTTGGTATTGTTTCTGACACACAGGGTCCTGATGGGCAGATGTTCTATTGGGGCGTAAAGTGACGGATATCGTTTCAAGCCTTCTCGATTTGTAGAGGGGAAAGTGATAATGACTTTTGAGATTTGTGGATTTATTAAAAAAGGAAGGCGGATGATAAATTTGGTTTTGGTAATGATTAAAAGTTGAGGATTTATGTTTCATTAAGTATTCAAATTGAAGAGATAAAAGTGACTGAAGTTCATATAAAACTTTAGGAGACAGTCATATCAGTACGGAATTGAGTTGGTGAGGCTATTGTTTCGTCAATATCGAAGAGATGAGTACAAACATTTTCTGAATTGACTGTACTGATTTTGCTGGGTATAAATTTGTATGAAGTGTTCGTCGCTATTTTGATGAGAATGATTTTGGATCTTTACTTGCAAAAAGTCTAGGATAGTCCTTACCATCTTACATATATAAAAACATTTACTTTAAAGAGAATTTCCGCTTCAATTGCGGAAGAAATGAAAGACTAGCGACCTTTCTATCTCTTTGATTCATTTCTCATCCAGAAATAGTCCAAACGATGAATGTTCTTCACTTCCATTTTCAAGGATATCATAGTGCACATGTCATATAAGATATGAACATTCGTTTCATGCAACATTTCGTAGGAAATTTAAGACATATTGGTCCTTAATGTACGAAACAATCTTTGAATATCAGTTCAAAACTATCCGCAAAGTAGTTTGACTTATCTTCGTCAAAAACTATGAACATATATAAGACTTTCTTAATGTCTCTTAAAACAAAAAGCGTCCTTAAAATACACAGAGCTATAAAAGTATGCGCTTATGATTTTGCCGATAGTAAGTTTGGAACACATGATTGTTTAGTTTAAGGGAAAACGACAGAATTGACAAAAAATATCCTGGTAATTTTAAGAATTTACTCTTATCAGAAAAAAACCCTTTTCCCGTTAAGCATAGAATGATAAATTAAATCCTTCAAAATCATCAAAACTGCATTGTTTTCAAAATTTCATGCAATGTTTTCCCTTTATTTGTGGATTTTTACTTATCTTCGAACTTTAACCAAAGGAAGATAGCCGAAATTATTCTCAGGCCAAACAAAATTAAAAATATTTGAACTCTGACTTCTGATGAACCAATTGTAATAGTTTTAAGTAATTATTTTGCTACCCTTCCGTTACAAAGTTTTAATCCCCATTTCTATTTACGTTGAAAATTTAATCGTTTCAATTTTGATAACATCTTGGCGCCATGATTTTGGGTAAAAAACCGATGTTTTCCCACGCTTTTTTGGATGACATCCTACTTAAAACTGTTCAATGATCTTCAATGATGAGTCCGTTAGATGTTCTTGTGCTTATTGTTCCTCTTTTAAAGCATGCCTAGGTGATTCAAATCGAATGCAACTTCTAACAATTGCAGTTTTTCACTAGCTTTCAACAAGAGTTTTTGGTTGTGTTTCTGACTGAAAGACTTTTACTACTCTTAATCCTCGGAGTTCCTCACTTTTATTTTATTTAGTCCATATAAGTCACATTAGTGATTCTGCCCTCGAAAATTTTAACGACCTAAATATTTTAGCTTCTTTTAGAGGCATAAAAGAAATAGGTTTCCTGAAAACCATGTTATTTTTAATGAAAGGTCCAGCAAAAACAGTTTATTTTTATAATAATTTGGTGTCCGGCTAAGCAAGGGAGAAAGCCATCTGAGTTTGGTGATGTAAAAGAAGTTAATTATATTTTTTGCCCTTCTGACAGAGTTTAAAAAAAAAGGCGCAGTTATCACTTCAGCTTGTCACTGTCTTTATAATTAATAGGACTTGCCTAGACCCCTTTTTCATTCTTTACATTGAACTTTGATCCTAAATATAAGGAAATAAAAAAAATCTCTCGCCAAATAATGCCGAAAATATACACTTCTTATTTCCGAAGCAGTATTTGAAAGAATTTCTCTATGATACATTAAAGCCTGTTGGCATTCCCGAGGTGTGGATCCTCACTGTTCAGAATTAGATAGCAAAGGATTGCTCCACTAAAAAGGGATTAAAATGTTTTGGTACTAATCATCTTGGAAAATAACATCTGAACGAGCCAAATCGGTGGTACATATCTGCAGTATTTTTACGGTTTTGACCTCGGCAACGTGCTTTTTTGAATAGTATCATCATGTGATACCCTTGAATTGTATCTTCCTACCCTCGTCTTGAGGGCGAAGTTGTGTTAAACAAGTCGTAGGTGCAAGCAAAAGTTTTCTTTGACAGCAATACTAGATAGGTATCTTACGTTGCAAAGTTAAGTATGACAACCATACAAAAGTGTAACGAGCGATAGTTGAAAAGTTTACAGGGTCATTTTTTCATTCGAAATTTCTGCTACAAGTTGCAGATTTTTTATCACAGAAATGTGTCATTATGAGCTCTGATTTCGTCTCTGTTTTTTTTTGTTGCCTGATGCCAAAAGGGTGAGCTGTAAATCCCTTCAGTCTCAGGACAGTACACAACATATTTTAGGATGTAACGAATCTTTAACCCATGCTAATTTTAACTTAAAATTGTTGATACTTCTGTTGAAAAAAGTTTACATAAACACTCAAAAAACAGTAAAGCAACAGGAAAAATGAAACGTATTGAAAACTATTGAATTTTATCCAAAAAGTGTTACGTGAACACATATTGATAACCTGTGCGATAGAGCTACTATTTAATAACTGTTTCGTGTCTTCCAATATGATGATAGATATTATTATATACAAAAAAAACTCTTTCAAATATGTAATTCTATTTTTAAAAAATAAAACGATTGCATGGCATTTCATCCGAACAGAAAAACACCTCCAGAAAGATATATTTTGCAAGTGGGTATCAATCCAAATTTAGATGGCATTTAAGCTGAAAGCTTATGTGAAAATATATAAGGATTACCAACATGACTTCTGTTGATATTTGCAATGATGAATCGTAGGATCAAAACCTGTAAGGATTACATTTGGAGAATGCAGTTGACATTTATAAAAGAAATTGTCCTTCCTACAAATTTTTAAAAAATTTATCAAGCAATAGCTTTTTTCTAAAAGGGTATCAAATATGAGTAGATTACTTGGTGAATACTAGAGACCATAAATATATTCTTCACAGTTTAATACTTACGTGGAATAGCAATTGGATCTTAGAGGAGCTTCTTGCACAATTGATTCGCTCTTAAATTTTTAGTGTAGATTATGACGTGTTTATTCATTCGGCAACCCCTCTTTGCGACAAATTAATCATATAAGTGTGACTTCTATCGTTATTTACAATACAATCCTTAAAGTTCTATGGAAAAACTCAAGACGTTCCAACCTTTAACCACCATTTTCACCTTTCATCAAATATAAATGGCATGTGTGACTATCACAATCTACAGTTGCGGTTTACGTACATTTATGATGACGACTTCTTAAATATTTCATGCAAGCAATTAAAAAGTTGAAAGTTTAAATTTTCTCTAGTCGATCCATGCTACACTTTAATGTGTTCATTTAACCATGAAATGTTGATGGGTACAGTGTCAGTACATCATCCTTCCCACACGTATCCAAAAACACCCACCGCGCTTAGTTCACCCTTCCAAGAAATAATGATTCGACGTAGATTCAACCCCAAACAATGCCAAGTAATTGTAACGTAGGAGTAAAATAAGGAAAATTCAGGAGATACAACGTGCCAGTGGATGGAAATTGTGCGATGTCAAGTGGTAATTTGAATGATGAGGTCAATAGACTGTGTTATCAATATTGATGCTTAAATGTTGGCTTAAAGGATGTTACCATGTTTCGGACTGGTTTTGATGAATGTTATGAAAAGGGTCGAGTAATTTGAATAAAACGTGATAAAATCATATTTTCTAGCCTAGCATGAACATGCCTTGCCAGACAATTAGAAAGATTGTACAGCCGATACCGAAAGATACTCCATCAGAAAGTGTGGCTCTTTTCACATAGAACATCTCTTTAATTTGTTATTGCCATTATACCTGATATCCTATTCACAAAGTGATCACGTCTAACCTAATATAACATCATACAAACCTCAAATGTAACCTTAAGCGAAAGTTTAATTGGTAAAGCTTGCGATAATTTTGGTTACAAAGCTGTACATATCTCTCTCTCTCTATTGCCATTAAATATCTTAAGAACACATTGCCTCCAGAGAGATTCATAATTGACGGTATCTATTTGCATTTAAAGTAGATTGATTTAATGATGATTGAGTTGCAGATAAATGAAACACTTCTCAAACATGACGAGACTATGCATCCTTGCTGGAATCTCATATATGCTTCGTACACACATACGGATAATGTCCTCCTCATTGAAGATAGATGATTTTCCATCCGTACCAAAAATAAATACTCATGCAAGTGAATTTATAGATGTTAAAATTAAATGGTCCATACATGTTGGAATGTAACAAACAAATATTACACGGAAATCACACATGTGATGAATTTGGCCTAGGTTTTATTAATGTTTAGTAATCAGTATAAAATGTACGTTTTATTCTTGTGAAATTTACTCAATTCTTGATTTAAATCTCTATTCGGAGTGATTCGGTGGAGTGGTTATAGTTGACTTTTGCTCCTCGTAGTAGTTTGTATTAGCCTTGAGTAATTTTCGCCCCGGTTGAATATTATTCAAGGCTCTTTTTTTTCTAACTTGACAGGTCGCGGTGAGTGGCGATCCTAACATGGTTCAGTAAGTATTTATGTTCAAACAAAATTCTTGCATAATAATCCTTGAAAGACCTAATGGTATCTATTTTCCTGAATAATCTTGATAGTTTCTTTTAAAAATAAACTGAAAGAAACTGGACCCAACTTTTTTTTAGATGAAATAATTTATTAAGATCTACTTGAAGTAGTCACCGAGATAATAATATCCTCATACAGGTCACATGAAGTAGTATTTTGCTCGCATATTTATGGAACACGCATTTTTTGGCCTCAGACGTACTATTGGGATTGGACAGCTTTTTTGTCCACATGGAAGCCAACTAGATCATGGTAATACCTGGTGCCTCTTTTATTTGGGACGTAGTCAACAGGAAATCTACGAGTGACAGTGGTCAGTGTGGTCAGTATTTCGTGGAGATGTTCTATCGGTTGACTGTTATTTGCAAAGCAATCTATTCAGTAGCTCAATATATCGAACCTATTTTTTGCAACCATACAAGGACTGATATCTAGGTTTGTTGTCTAGATGATAAACTACTTCCATGTGATGGACACACCAATCAAAACTTTTCTTCACTGAATCAAAAGTCAACATTTGAGTAAGTCCTTTAATACATAAGTATTCCACTATATTTGATTCAGTTACTTCATGAAAAAAGCATCCTTTTGATGCCACACTCCTAATTTATACATGTCACACCCCCTTTAAACACAGACCATATGTGTTCCTAGTGTAACAATGCTGCCATGGGTTATTGCCTTGCAAAACATATTATTTGCTTCCATTCTAGCAATAACAGCAACAAACACATTAACAGCCATATCACCGTCCTCCTCGAGGTGGAACCAATAGAGACAATGGACCTGGGACATGGGTCCCGGAACGCATCGGATGCACACCAGTGGACCTTTGCATACGTGGGCCAAGGGAATGGAAGCATTGGTGGTAGTCCATGTAATAGTGGCAGCCAACATTACATTGGCATTCTAGGATACATGCACTTGAGCAACAGAACGAGCCCAAATAAATGCTTCCACCATACTACTACCCTTGTCAGCACCATTCTGACTATCTCCGGGACAATTCGGCGGACGACGATGTTTGGCTTGTTGCCTAGCAGTGTAATTGCAGCCATTGTACATTTATAAATGCAATTATGTGCATAGAAATTCCGATATACATATGCAACGACACATAAGTGCATTTATCATTCGGCCAATTTGTGTTTTTCGTGGTGAATTTTCGCGAGAGTAGGAAGCGCAAAAAAAAATCTTGAATGAACAATAAACCATTCACGATGCTATGGTGAAGGGTTAATTGAATTTCTATGCCAAATATCTTGCATATGCGTGCATTATGCGTAATTATTCATATCTGTTTGATTTATATCGTTTATCACGGATCTTTGGAATTGAAAAGATGGGAGACGATATGACCTACGGCTAGAAATACCAAAGAGAAGGAACAGCAGCAAAGAGATGTTGGGAATGGGACTAGAAATCATTAGGGGTAGAATCTATGGTCGGAAAAGTGAAGTGAGACCTTCGTTCAGAATAATCTGAAATATGTTCCGATTGACCGGAGGAGAAAGGGTCACAAATGCAAAGCAGTCCTCTGAGTAAGTTGCTTTGTGGTACCACAGGAAATTGCTTAAGGATCTACTTACTTCATACCAGGATGTAAAAAGTAATAATAATATTCTTTACTTCACACTTTTCATTTCGACAGCCTGAAAAAAAATTGAGAGGAAACAGATCAGCCCATTTTTTCGTATAAGCCAAAAATGAACTAAGTATGGTTGCACCAAAAGTGTAATTTTTTGTTCTTATGTTTTTCTGGTCTAAAATCAATTAGAATATTTTTTGTGCCAATCACGACATCCAGTAACTGGAAAGCGTTTTAATTTATAATTATGGAATGTGAAATTTCTCTACACATGGAGAGATTGTTGTGCACATAAAAAAAAAAGCAAAAAAGTCAAAAATTTCATTTTGTAATTAATTCCCGATTCAACCCTCTTTCAATTAGTTTTTCCCCATTTGCTTCAATCTCGTGTCCTGAACATTTTATCCTATCAACCATCACGACCAGTACAAATAATCAATTATTTCCCAATTTCTTTGCTGCCTACTCTCTCAGCACCATTTCAATTTCACTTTAAGTGGATAAAAATTGGTCTCACCGAGATAAGACGCGTGCTGTGCTACGGATCGCTATGCGTTCCAGTGAAAGAATCACACCGCCAAGTGTGTTGTAAAGAAACCCTGATGGAATGGAGAGCATCTGAAGACAAAAAACCTCGGAAAGTCTAAAGAAGACAAAAAAAAACACACAGAGAGGTGGAAAGATAGATTCCACCGTTGTCGGCCACTGCACACAACAACAAAAAAGATACTATTGAAAAGAAATGTGTCTCAACGGATAAAATGTATATAAAATGCACGGAAGGGCCGTATGGTTGGCGTTGCTGTTGGTTGCTGATGGTGCTGCTATACTAGGCCGGGTGTGCCAAAGAGTCTTGAGAAAATCGAGCGGAATAAAGAAAGTTCCATGCAACACGACGAAAACGAAGATGTTGAGACGATGGACGACAAGGCATCTTCTTGGTGCGCCTCACTTTATGGTATGTACCACGAAAATGAAGAGTGGATCGACAAAAATGCTAGACTACCAACTGGATAAGGAGTGATATAACCGCAGTAATTGAGAACGGGAAAAAGGGGATGTCCCAAACATGCAAGTATGCATAGCAACGGCAAGGCAATAGATACAAGATACATTTTTTTCTGCTTGTTTCGTTCATTTCGGTTGAAATAGAAGAATTTCAGAATGGATTTTTTTTCTGTTTATTTTCACAGTGTGCATTATTCATCTGTTGTATTGAGTTTTCTTAAAAGATTTTTCCATTCGTTATCTTTAAATTGGACTTGTGCAGTAGATACACAAATCTTTCTTATTTTTTTCGGGGAAAAGTTCAACATGAGTGCGTATCGTTTTTGAATTTTTCCGATAATTTTCAGTCGACTGGAATTTATTTATATGCATTTTTTTTACTCTTCCTCGAAGGCTAAATTCCATTTGTACGGAAGCGTTGTTTGTTGATTGTTGATTTGAATTTTTTTACCACGGTGTATCAATTGATGCAACAGCAGGAAGTCAGACAGATTTTAAACAAACGAAGAAATAAACACTTGAGGCTTTTCTTTGCGTTACCGATAAAATTGACCTCTTTGATATTTAATCAAAGAATCATAAATTTCGATTATATGTATACCGAGTGAATCTGGAGCAGAAATAATTGAATGGTACTGAGAAGCAAACAGAATTATGTGAGACTTGAACAATGTAAGTTCCCTTGAAAGCCTTTGTTGCTTTTATGGTTGTTTAAAAGGAGAAGATTGTTTCGTATCCGATTGGGATTGAATTGAATTTTGAGTCGATTTTAAGACTTTTGGGATGTATGATCTCGGGTAGAAGTTGGGTATAGAACGCATGGAGTCCGGTAATGGAAATGACCTCAAGAATAACAATTACCAGCATGAATACGATCCATGGTGTTGGTTGCGTGTCAAACATGATGAAAAATGCCAGGTTGAATTGTCTTCAAAATGGAGCATCCAAACGAAAGATGATGTTATATAAAATGCTGTCCATAAGTACTGTGACAAAATTCCTAAAAAATCATTTTTTTGAACTTATTCGTACAACTACTTAAAAAATCTTCAAAATAGCCATCCTGATTCGATATGCAGGCGGTGTTTCCAGGCCTGGAAGGCATCCTGGAAAACCTTCTCCATGAGGTCTTTTATAGTATTTGCAACATAAGCGTGGGGGTCCCAATATTTCCTTTTCGGGGCTCTCTCTTTCTTCAACATGCTATAAACTGTAAATCGGCTGTTTCTCTATTTTTAAACGCGTTTTTCCAACACTTAGCTTTTTCAAAATCGTTGAACGCTCAAACTAAAAATCTATTTATTGGATCCTTTTTAAATTTTGCACACTTATTCTGTACATAAATCAAGAGGTAACCAAGTCGAAATATTCAATTTTTAATGATTATAATTTGTTTATTTATCGGTTTTATAATATTTTTTTTAAAAAAATTTTTTTTTTTTTAGAAATTAGAATTGATACTAAAAATTGAAAAATCGTTAAAAAAATATATCTCGACGTGGTTACCTCAGAAAATTTATAATCTAACAAAATATTTTTGGTTTTTTCAGATGATTTAGTGATGAGGCACCACAAAACTCCTTTTTTATGTGTCTAAAAATTTGCTGTCAGCGGCTCAATAATCAAAATTTTTGAACCAAAATTTTAGAGAATACTCTTGAATAATTATATTATGATTTATTTTGTTCAGAAATAAATTTATATTTACAGTATTTTCAACAGAAAATTCTTAAAAATATGCTTAAAATATGTAAAATTAACAATACTCCCCCTTAAGTGAGGAAACAAAAAAAGTTTAGTGAGCCTAGTCAGGACTGTAGAAACGTTGGAGAATCAATCGAGTATGGGTCCTGGCCAAGACATCGTTGACCACGAAGGCGCTGTGCCTTGGCGCGTTATCGCAATGAAGTTTTCATGCATCCTTGATGTCATTCCAGCAGCGTGAGACCCTCCTTTTCAGCCTTTTGAGCACTTCCAAGTAAAAACTTGGGTTAACAATGCCTCGGTAGGTACGAGTTCGTGGTGGACAATGCTTCAGATATCAAAGAAGACAATGAGTATGTTTTTGATCCTGGATTTGCTTAAGAGTGCCTTCTTGGACCGCCGCGACGCTGGGGTGTGCCACTCTAGACATTTTTTTTTATTTTCGAGGCGTATTCGAAAATCCACGATTTATCACCGGTGATACCTGAGTTTAAATAATTAGGATCCATTTTACATATTTCCAAGAGTTCTTGGCAAAGGAACACTTGCATTTCGAAGCATGGACAAGCTTCCACTTTCAAAGACCTGCTGAATTATTAGGAACGTTTTGGTGGCGACCTTCCTAAGTTTAATGCAAAATTTTATGGCGTAACGTTACTCCAAATAACGATTAATCGCGGGGTGTTACATTAAGCCCAAAACGGGCTTCACAGGACGCACGTGTAGACTTTCTGCCAGCTCGGAAGCGACTGAGAATGGGTGCGTTACGAAGCTAAAACCCCCTACACCTAGCCCAGCAGGTTAGAGAGCGGTTCAGTATATAGATGCTTTTGTAAAAAAATGGCCGCATCATTTATAGCACGCACCTTGTGTAAGGCTATATCCACGCCAATTGATGCAGTTTTATTCTAAGGAATAGTCTCAGAATTCAGGGCAATGTATCACTATTAACTCTTCCACAAATAGTCTAACAGTAGCATGACTCCAGGATTAAATGGCATGCAATCCTTGAAACTTCCAATATTCATGGGATTTGCCGACAATAGCAGGATATTCTTTCAGAACGTAAATATATATTTCCTCTAAAATCTACGAAACTTCCAAAAACATTTTCATTAGGTAGAACAATTCCTGAAGTGAACGCTATCCATAATATGTTTATTTCAGGACTTTTAAGTGGCAAAATATCAGTCCTTTAGATTGATTTGCGTCCAGGATTTGCAATCACCAGACTTCGAAGAGTTCATGATGTTTAGGACGTGTGACTTTCACAGTACATGGTCTGCTGCTTCCTTGGCCTCCACTGTGATCCACTGATATAGACATACGATTGACAGATTGAAGAAGGGTAGTAATCAACGTAAGCTGGAAACGTTACATGTCCTACTTTTACTGAAGAAAATGGTCATATTTAACAGTAGACTAAATTATTCCGGGAACAGCACATGCCCTAGATTGGAACCTTGTGGATATTCGGTATAGTTTTCATTGCATCGTGGTAAACCTAAATTCAATTGATTCGAAAAGGATATTTTCATACAAGCATATCGTTGCAGGGCGGTTATATCATTTGTGCCCTATTAAATTTTTTGCTGTAATTGTTGCAATATTATGTTTATATTCACTTTTCTTTCGTTAATCTAATTTTTATAACTAATTAAATTTCCGACGATGAATTTTTATTGTTTGAAAATGACAAAATGCTAACTGAAGGCATTGAACGCAACCACGAAAACCTGACCGACAACTTAGTTTACGTAGCCTGGGACGCATAGAATTTAATGACCATCTTCAAGATTGAGTCTATTAGCCTGTGATTGGTGCTGGTTTGACGCAATGACCAGAGCAAAGGTATTTAATAACAGCAAGAGTCAGCGGTCAATGCGGGTTAACGACATGATCTCACCTCTCCCTTCCCGAAAACAACAGCAAAATAAAAAGACCATGGAGGATTATTCACATGTGACGAAATACACGTACTGAGTACACGCATATGTGATAAGTCGACGAAAAAGAACTTATATAGTAAAGGGCGCCCTCTGCGACCCTAAAAGGAAATGATGAGTCGCGTGTGGTATGGGTGGTCGAGAATTTTTATTGATGCATTTAGTTAACATATATCTGAATGAGGTTCCTAGCATGTTCATCGGCTGACAATGCTCTTATCGTCACGTTTTTATTGTTGCTACTTCTGTGCTGCTGATATAGAAGTTTATTCTTCGCGAGATTGGATTGAAGTGAATGGTTTAAGGGCGCTATGCGGTCATTATCTTGGGACCTTAATTTCTCTCATATGATATGAACCGGTAATAATTTTCATATGTGTACTAATCAAATTGTCAAATTCGGTTATTGGGAAAAGCTACTCTGGCTGGTCTGCTGCCTTATGGATGATTAGGACGTTGATAGAAAGAATAGTAAATGCATCTTGGTTTATCTTTGACCGAGTTGAAAGTTTTATGCTTACAAAAATTTAAGAGCTGGCCTAGAATTTCACCTTTTCAAGATTTTTTTTTCATGAACTCTTGTAAATAATTTTCGAAACAAACATCCAAGCAACTTTTTTGTGTATAATAGATTCTAGAAAATAAAAATAGGTCTCCTAGTTTAATGCTAAAACTAAGCTTTTTCATAGAAACTTTTTCAAACCGGGCATATAAATTGAATCCTTTTTATAAGGTCTTCCAAATAATCCTGTCTAAATCATGATTTCAAAGCTAAGAGTAAAAATAATATAGCTTCTTCTATACAGACCTCTCGAAGCAAAAACATCTAGGAAGCTCGTGTTTCGTCCTAAACTAGGTGTTCCTACATCTTGTGCAGATTGGACTTCGAAATTTATAGTCTTTTAAGTCATTTTTTACAAATCAAGACCGGAAAACTAAACTCTGCAAAGAAGGTTTTCCATACCAAGTCTATCAAAACAGAAATTCCAAATCAGCACCAAATTAATGAAAAATGTTTCGCGATAACTGGACCTTTTCAGCTTTTCAAAACAAGGGCTAATAGTTTAGATCTCTGCATCACTGTCGTCTCAGCAGATAAAAGAAAAAGGTAATATCAGCCTTCGTAAAATGTATGCTGCCAAAATAGAAAACTGTTGCGTTTAGACCCGATTTGAGACGAAAAAATTAACGTAGTTTCCAAGCTAACATTATTTCTAGGCCTTTTTAATTGAAAAATTGTTACCCAAACCTCTGAATCTCCGCGTACATTTTGATGTAGCTCTATTTCCAGTTTATTAACCCAAACCAACCACGCCACAATCATCATCATTCCACGCATATAACACTTTTCGATTTCCCTTTCACTACTAGGTCAGTCATCTTTTCAGGCAAACAAACATCTTTAGCCAGAGATACTCTACCTGCTCGCGTAGCTCCATGGCAAAAACACTTTGCCGAAGACGTGGTAACATTGCGTTGCCTGCTAAGTACTAACGCGAACCAGATACTCAAGTACCACTGTCGGTCCCGCAATAACTACGATGAAAAGTGACGCTAGAGCCGCGTAAGAAAGTAAAACATCTGCCAAGAAAGACTCAAATCTGAATAGACCACGCTCGCATGAGTAGTAACTACTATTACCTTCAGCGTATTGTCACCTGAGAAAAAGTATTTTCACCTCAAGTGTTTTTCAGAGTTTGGCGCGACCATTGTTAATGTTGCATATATAGCACTAATGTTGTCGCCATTGTTTATGGCGCGGCCTGTTGTTACCACTCGTAATCATTGTAGGCTACCATCTTTTTCCACATCCAACTATTATTTATTTAAATGTCCCACTTGACTTCATTCCATTTGGCACGGCGGTATGCACCGTTGGCTTTCTTGTTGTGCTAATGGTTGGATGGCCGATTGGTAGACGAGGTGGTAAGCTGAAGGCCCGATGTATAAGTTTTTCGCGCGCTTACAACCTTCTTTTTATCGGGCCTTCTCAAATGACCTACTAACCACATTATAAAGAGTTTGGTGGATGGTGTGACGATTTCCAGCAGAAAAGAAAATTGCTTACGGATTGCTAGTGGACATCAAAAATGTTACTATTTCTTGCACATAACGATGGTGGTAAAAAGCAATGATGAGCGATGTCGTTGCAGGTGGAACATAGGAAATGATTAGCGGATGGTTTGCAACATCTTCTGGTTTATAAGTTTGTCACAAACAGTGTATTTTAAAACCAAAGAAGTAGTAGATGAATGCTATTTGCGTTTTATTTGAGATTGATGGTGATTAGCTACCATTTTAGAGCTGAGAAAGATCCATGGAAGGTTATAGAATGCCTCCAGTATGAACGTAGTTTGGAACCATATTGGAAAGAATAATGCAAGCAACATGTTACAGAATCATCTCTATTTTTGAAGTTTTTTGGGACGATTTCCAAACAAAAATATTCGACAAATCCTGAAGCTTTTTTAAACAATTTTTTTTGCTCCTTTAAAACCTTTAAACTTTGCAGTTTAGAAGTGTGGATGCCATGCACTTGTTTCTGAATGAATTGGTCTGCACAACCCCTGACAACAGCTACCCTTTTTCTGGAATAAAATGTTTGACAGTCTAAGACATTTATAATTCCAGGTTTTAAATAAACAAGAAATCATTTCATACTGAAGGTCTTAAAAAGTCCCTTAAAATACTATTACACTTCTCAAATTTCAAAAAATCTATTTTGGGTTTTTGACATTTTCCGCTTAATTACACGTTCAAAAGTCACCTCCTAAAATAATATGTCGAAATTCTTAATAGCAAAATTTTTATAGCAGTTTTAAGCGATGCGCGTTTACGCCTTTTTGTACGCTCTTTCGCAGCTGACGAGCGCGTAGCTGTTATATGAATTTCCTTCTCCTAAATACCGGTTTCTTTTTTAATGTATGTGTATTGTTAACTTTCTCCTTCATCCTCAGTGTCTATTTAATCGTGTACGAAAGCAGTTATTGATGAAGCAGTAAGTGATAAAATCCGATTTTTCAAAAATTATCTAAGATTAAATGCAAAAAAAAACGTTGAACGCGTTTTTCTCGAAAGGACTTTTTTTCAAACTGTGCAGAGATTATATCCAAAACTACTGAACGGATCTTAATGAAATTTTGCAAAGCTATTTGCTAAACGTTCCTACAGGGCAATTAACCTCAATTCGGCCAAAAAATGGATTTTTAGTGAACGAAAATTGTGGCGAAAAAAGGGTCGTTTTTGAACATTTTGTTCAGGCAGCCGTTATTTTTTTCTTTTTGCCGATTTTCCACTATCGGAAGTGAATTGCCGTTGTCGTTGCAGATGTTCTAATCATGAGATAATCACTGCACAGGAAGGCGATCTTTTTTTGGACTCGACTTTGACGCTATATGTGAGCAAGACACAAAATAAAAAAATAATAAAAAATTTTTTTAGACACTTAACGATGTAAATAATGTTATGTAAAAAGATGTGTGTTGATAGCTCCTGAAGGAGTTTTGAAAAAAATTCTTGAAAATCATCGGTTTTCTGTAACGTTTTTTGGCCAAATAAAAAACTGCTGCAAAATATAAAACGCAAAACTTTTTTTAAAAAAGAATTTGGAGTGGTGAAAAGTTACCAATTTTTACTGTATTTCAAAAATCATTGAACCTCAAATAAATTAGAATGACTTTAACATTTACCAAAAAAATTACCCGGACGCGAACGACCATGGTAATTTTTTTCCTTGCAGCATACAGTATGTTGCAGCCACAACCTGATAGATTTTTTTTGGAGCAGCTGGTAAAACATTAGTTTTTTATTAAAGAAAACAAAATTTCTAAATTTTTTGTAGGAAAGAAAACTTCGAAAATAAAATTTCTTCCCTGAAGACCAATGAGTAACAAATATTTTGGTCACAAGTTCCCTTTTTAAAATTTTGGACCAGCTTTGATTGGATCAACATTGAAAAAAATCAAATTTGTTCAGCAGAAAATTGAAATTTTTGTTGATTTTTATACCGAAGAAGTTTGAATTGTTTCCAAATTTCAAAAATTAATAACTTTTTGGCACTGTTAAATGACTTTAAAATATTTGGGCTAGTCCAAGATAATTTTGTGGATGGGCATCAGCATTTTATCGATCGTAGAAAAGAAACAAATAAAAGTTGGGCTATTTCCTGATTTTTTTGCTGGTAATTTCTTTTAGAAAGTTGCTTCTGTTTCTTTTTTTGTGGATATTCGGAATCTCAAAAACTAAATTTCTTTTTGCTGGCATGACTTTCAAGAGGATCGCAAAGTTTACATGGTTTTCCAATTTATTTAAGGTCCACAAAACGAATTGTAAAGCCTCATTTTTCTAACAACAGAGATGTGAAACTAATTATAAATCATATTTATTTTTCTAACCCGAAAAATTGGCGACTGAAAGATTTTTTTTCGTTTGACGAAGTGAAATTTATGCGATTTATAATCTAGTTTAAAAAAGTTACTTATATTTTATTTTGCTTTTTGTTTTTCCTTAGCGTCATTTCATCATATCAGGAATATTTTCCTACAAAAAAAAATGGTTCCGATATTTCAAAATATTGCATTCTGTTTCAAAAATACGAAAAATTTCGTTTGGTTGCTTAAAACTTGCGATTGAAAAGAGGTTCAAATTAGAACAATTTGGAGTTAAATTTGGTTTCAAGGGAAGTCTGGAAAAATTCGAATGATTCAATTTGTATATAATTTCTTTCAATTTTGAAGAGACGCAATTTTTTAGGGGCACAATTTCGAAGGTGCGCATTATTGTCATAAACGACATTTTAAAAGGTGACGAACAATTTATCATAGCATGAATTTATTTGTGTTCGATCTAAATGAGGTATAAAGAAACGAATAAATATTTCGAGACTAAAATTTTTGTTGTATAAAATTTATATAAAAATGCCCTTTTTGTTTGCCTTTTCATTGCAAAAATTACTCACTATCAAAAAATTAGCGTAAATGAAATTTTTAACTACACATATGCCACTAACTAATCAATTCAGCTATCATTTACATTATTTTCTTTGTCGTGCATATTCTTAAAGTAAAGCTGTTTCATAAATTTTCATTGCAATCTTAGAGCCAGTGAAAGTCTTCGGCGTTACTTTGATTCAATACAACTATAAGTATGAGATTAAAAAAAATATGTTTTGGCATAAATGCAGTGAAAGATTACACCAAATGATTTTTTTTAAATTAAACTGAAACAAACCTTCGTTTCTGCATATAAAAATATTGCTAATTTTTATCAGTTCAATATTCTGTCTTGTTTGATTTATCCACTTGTGGGGTCAAAATCATCATCAACTTTGGTTTGAAATTTCCGCTTCTACAAAGCATTGACCCTCCCATTTAGCTCATTATAAGTTGATTTTTTATGGGAAAGCCACCACTAGCCGTTAAAACAATACACGAGGCATCTATCCATCCCGAGTGGCTGATGACCTGGGCCATAAAGTGAACTTGTTCTCAAGATCAATTCTGAAAATTCGTAAGCTCAGTCTCGATCGTCATAAATTGAGTATTTGCAAATCCTATTCTTGCGAAGCAATAAATTACCAATCAGATAGAAATCGTTTAGGAGAGAACGTCTCCTGTTTAAGGTCGTCGACTTTATTCATTCAGATTTAGGGCACAAAAATTCATTAGAGACACTTTCATTTCAATTTGACTTAATTAAATTTGCTCGAGTGAGCCGCTGGTTGAATGAAGACTGCATGAATATGTTACGGTTCGGTGACAAGGGAAACTATTTGATAGCTTGAAAGATGGATACATCTATTTAGACAGATACTAGCGTAACAAAGAGTCGAAGTTGCTTGCGCTTACCACTCATTTACATAGCGATTGTAAGTAGCGTGCAAGTACATTACACTTTTACGAGCCCCGTGTCATATTTCTCAACGCCATTATTTTATAGCTCCATAAAAACCCCCAAAAGAGGCCCATAAAATTCGAGGAAAACTGTAATCCCGCTGGAACAAACAGATCCACAGTCGATTCCATAGCTCAAGAATGTTCCAAGGGAAGAAACACTTGGTTTGGCGGCTCGACATTCTTTTTTCAATTAGTAGCTAGAGACACCACCGCATTCATTCTGTGTATCTTCCACGCAGTCTAACAATAAGATCTATAGATACATGTATCTAAGGCACAAGTGTAGAAATCTAGTATACATATGTATGTATGATATATCAACGAAAAATCAGGTCTAGATCTTCTGACTTGCTTCATTCAATTCGTGCTGTTGAAACTGTTCGACAACATCTAAACTATCTGTTGATGTGACTTGGTGCTAGCGACAAGTCTTAAGCTCGCCACAAAGATACGTACTGTATCTTTTATTTGGACTGTAGACACTGTCTCGTCTGTAACAATTTTTCGACTACTAAATTACGGATGGGTCTTTTTTAAATACTTCGGCGACAGCGTCTTTTGTTACGCTTGAAATTTGTTGACTGTTGCTCTTGGCGCGGTGCTGGTGGTGGCGGCGGCATAATGAATCGGTTGACGCGATGGTTAAGTGGACGCACAGCAACAATGTATCTTGGAAATGGTTTGATCAAATAAGTGATTAGTGGGAACAGTCACAGGCGGATTATGAATAATCGCATCAGGAAGAGTTAGTTGGCATCAGAAGATAGCGTCATGATACTACAGTGATTTCATGATGCTAGCCCACGTTGGGCGCGGATTGAAAACTATGTCTCAAAGTTCACAACTTTGTTGAAAAGATGTTCTTTGGTCAACTAATCAAAATTTATTTGAGATACACATATTCTGAAGAGTTAGAAGCTATTTTAGCAAGATGTTGACCTTCTAATTACGGGCAAACCAACGAATGGGCGGACCAGAAAGTTTGCATAAAACGTCTTTTCGCGCTCTTAAAGCTCCACAACACCATATATTGACCTATTTCAATTTCACTACCGTATGTGTAGCATTAAAACTCATGTATCAAACAAAAGAGATCCACGGATCACACCAATTATCTGTCTGAGGCCACCTCCAGATGATAGGCTCTTAATGTTTTAGTGCAGGTGACAAGGTTCAAAGCCACCATCAGAACTCTACCAGATCGTCCCAGTCTGGAACAGTTTCTTACTATCCATCTTGCGTTACACTTCATCTGAAAGACATACAGCCAGCCATACATATATAGGTTGCATTAACATGGGAGCGTTGCCAATTAAAACAGGCTTTTGACCGGCCGACTGAGCAACGCCATCAAACCCATCAGCAAAACCCACCAACAAACAACCGGACAAATAAATGATCGTCCAAAGTTGGTGTTGATGACCAGTAGAACAAGCGCGGCAGTTCTTCTTCAATGGTTACACATATGAAGACTTAGCATGACATTAAAATAAATTAATCGCTATTTACTGCTGTGGTGATTACCGTGTTGAACTTAAAGCGTAAATGACGACACTTGAGCCGAGAGTGGAAAACAAACTTTTAGATTGGTCACATATGAAATGGGAAGTGACATAGAACCGCGCATACGCAAACACACACGAAAAAAAACCTTAAAATTAAATAAATTCAGAGGGAAATAATAGAAAGTAATACAATAAGAAGTGAACTGTATGATAAGGCATATGAATGTGGAATAACTTAATGAAATTATCAACTAATGTGGTTTGCGTTTTCACGATTTCCCACACATTTGATGTATGGAACCAGTGTTGTTATCAGTTTTTCAAATTGATTTTAAATTTAAAAGCTTGCGGCTTTGATAGTATCAGAGTTACAACAATATGTTGTGGTTCAAAAAATTGATAAACACTTTGTTGGCTTGATAATGTCAAGACTTGTGGTTGTTTTTATAGAGTCAAGTGTGAGACTTTTGATGAAATCTGAATTTAGTTGAACGTAATATTTGGTTTTTAGAAAATTAAACCGATTCCCAGCCAAGCGAAAAATGGCTGCTTGTATAAAAGGGCAAAAACTAGGAACCAGCTTAGTTAACTTTAAAAGTAGAAACTTGAACTTATTGAAATCAAGATAATTTTTCCCCATGAAATCAATGAAAATTGCACGGGAAGAAATTTTCAAAATAAGTGTATATAAGCAATCAATTTTTTTCAAAAATGGTCTCAGTCGTAGTGGACATTGAGTCGCAAGACAAAATCAGCTTTTTCCTAACACAAACACTTTCCAATCAAAAATCCTATTCGTCGAACTTGGAGTTTTCGTTCCACTAGACACATTTCTGGTGCACCAGACACTTTTTTGCAACATAGATAAACTGGGCCAAAATTTCTTGTGATACATCAAACTCTTTTCTAGTATATTATGGATTTTTCAGTCAAAATTTTATTGCTTTAGTTATTTTTATAGTGAAGCATAAACCATTCCGTTGTGTTAGACCTTCTCTCCGCTCCAATAAAAAAATCACTGATTCTTCAAACATACTTTTAAAGATATCATCATTTTGAGGCTAAACAAATACTTATCAGCTTCACAAGACACTATGGGGCCGTCCCCATTTTCTTTTGGAATCTTACAATTGAATTGGTTTCAGTAGTTTGCTCTGAATTAATTTCATACTTTATCCACAAAAGTTTTGAAGATTCATGTTGCCCACCAGAAAAAATTTTATTTGAAAAAAATTTAATTTTCGACTGAAAACTTTTCAGTATTTTCCCACTAATGAGGACAAAATCTTGCCCTCCCAAAACACGTTAATCTCTGGAAGTGTACTACTTCTTTTTGGGAGAACGAATTTGATTGTACTATTTTCACCAATATTTTTCAAACTAAATGAAAATTCTGATGCAATTAAAATAATTAGAAATAGTGACAAAATTTTTTCCTTGATTTTTCAGTTCCTGAATCATTAGACATAAATTCTTCAAAGTATGTTTTTTTTAAATATTAAACTCATTTCTAGGACCATATAATTCATTTTAAAATGTCGGTGGTTTTTTTATTGCAGTTTTGAGCAGTTACAATTTTCGCAAAGATGTAACTGTGTTTGGAAAGGCCTCCAAACATTACAGATGTGAATAAAAAACTTTTAAAAAAAATGAGAAACATAGAAAGGCTCAGAGGAGCAACATTTTGCGTCTCAATATTTTTTTTTGGATTTTTGTTCTTTGAATGCTTAAATTTTATGAGAATATATTTTGTTTTATATCTGAAAATAGGTACTCTTACATCTGCCAATTGATTGATTGATTCGATGAACATGATTTTTTTCAGGACCAGATTCGTTACAGTTTCCCGTTTAAATTTTAACATTGATCGAAAGTTATTTTGATCAATTTAATGTTTGAAAGGATATTTCTTAAGGCAAAAAATTATTTTGATGGCTTCAAAAATTGCCGAGGTTTTCTTCTTCTTTTCAATACATTTTTACTGAAATTTTGTGGATCATATATTCAGATTTGTTTTCTAAATAAGACAATTGTTTGGCTTTACTCTTCAGCTTCCGCTACTGTTTGCAGTTTTGTGTCAGAATTTTGCTTTTACAATCGGTTTTTAAACAAGCATGAATCGAGTCTTCGCCTCCTGTAAAAAGGTTTCAGAGCACACTTTTTTCTAAGGATGGTCTGCTAACACATAGCCTAGCGTCTAATCTAGAATAAAGGTGTACATGTTTATATTTTGTGGCCCAGGATTTTTGCATTCACCCCTCATACTCATACATTTTCTATAGGATATCTACTTAACTGACTAAACCAACCCAAGTCAATTTTAAGAACAGTCAAGATTTTTAATTTGTAGTTTTAAGTCTTGATAACATTCTACATTTGAATTTGCTCTAATTTTTTAAAAAATCGCATTAAATACTACAACCATCAAGAAAAAATGTCGTGAAGAAATTAATCCTTTTTAGGGTATCTGTTAGATATTTTTTCAACAAGATTGGTATTCAAAAGTCAAGGCTCATGAATTTTCAATTTCAGTTTCACTTTAATCTGTTACGATTTTTCGGAAGATCACTGTGAAATCCTTACCATTCTTTTCCAGCAACGAACAAATTCAAATTGTGGTAATTAATTCAATTGACTAATAACAACCTTTTAATGGAAAACCAAAAGCCAATTTCAAAGTCTACAACCACAATTTCCACTTTCAATAGACTCTTGACTCTACAATTCCATGCACACTGTTGCACATTAAAAGCCACATAATCAACGTGAAATAGATAGGGAGCCATTTTTTTTTTGTAGCAAATGCAAAAAAATGCAAATCGGCGTGCATATCAGGTCAAGGGATCTATCCACCTCATCGGTCAGTGGTGAATGAACTCTTAATTTTTTTTCCAAAAGTGTATCTATGATTGATGCTTCATGTTGGCGTCGGTCATAGTCTCATCATCAAACATTATGGATTGAATTAAACGAACCGTTAAATAATTCATCTTTCTCCCCAATCCACCATCCACCGCTCACCTCGCATTCACCTTTGCCAGCTACATTAATGAACAGCCGGCAGAACGTATACACAAACTATAATGATTTTGATGAAGCTCAACATTGCATCCAATTCCCGAACGAAGCCGACAAATAAACGGATGGATCAGACGTGGAAAAAAAATCGCAAAAGCCGGTGAGGCGGTGAATGAAAATCGAGCCCTGAAAATTACTGAAGAGCCAATTAGCACCCACTCTAGTCCGACACTACTCTATAGTTCCATCCACCATCATCATCATCATCCTCGCCTCACCATCATCTTCAGCAGCATTTGACCCAACTTGGACGGTTGATGTTTTCAATCCCTGGAGTTTATGATGCCTCGTCCTATCAAGTGGTAAGGGAAAAGTCGATGAGTGAAAGAGTGTTGCAATTAGTTCGTTAAAAAGTTAGAAATTTCATTCATAATGTTCGAGCAAAGTATCTCAACTCCAAGACGACTTCGATGAATGAATAGATACATATGTAGATGGATAGATGGACAGGCGGACGGACGAATGGATGGACACTATGGTTGCACAGTGGTTGCCAGCAGTTGGTGATGGTGATGATGTCTCTAGAAGTTTATAACTGCATACTTTCATAGTTAACTGGCGGCTGCTTGTTAATGGTAATCGGCGAAGAATCATCTTATTTTGCTGTTAAACTCTGCAGTGAGGACTTAAGTGTTGTTCATCACAACTTGTTCACAAACGACAAAGTTATCGGGGCGATGTTAAAAAGTTAGGAGAATTCTACGGTGGGTATTTAAGAATAGTTCGGATTGGGGGCAAAATATTGAAATAAATTGTTGAAGCAACATGAAATTTTCGCAAAAGATTTTCTAGTTCAGCTGTTCAACTGGATGAGTATCATTTTGACCGTCGTGCAAAATTGTTGACACATTGTTGTATTTTAAAACCAAACCCCATTTCAAGCCGTAGCCCTTGAGAGAGTCATAGTACAAACAATTTTCTTAAAATCTCGCTAAAATTACAAAACGGATGAAAATTTAAATAAAGGTTAACTTTAAGTTCAAAAAAATCTTTACATTGCTAGGTATGCAATTTCCCAGAAAGTTTTTTTTACTATAATTGTTTAAATATTGAAAATACAAAAAAAAATTGTTTAAATTAAAATTTGTAGCTGTTGAATTTACCCGCAAAATTTATCTGAAGAATTCTTCAATACCTGTATTTGATCTTGAGATATAAGCAACTTTTGAACATCATCACTTTTGAAGTTTCTATTTTTGTTGTAGTTTTTAAACAATCACATTTAGAAAAAAATATTTCAAATAAAAGTTGCAATACAAGGATGTATCTACAACGCTGTTTTGAATTTTCATCAATATTTTAATTTTTTTAGCGATTTTACACGTAAACCTCCAGTAAAAAGTTATTTTTTTCTCAATTGTTTGCTATGAAACAATGAACAAATAAAAATCAACTTATTTAATATACTACATTTTGTAGGATGAGATTATATCTTAAATATTTATTACATTTTTTTATATTTGTATTTCCCTCAGATATATATACAATTTTCCAAGTACTCGTCACGAAATGCCCACATTTTTAGAGTTCCATTCTTTTATTTGGGTCGTATAAATTAAAGTAATTGTTTTTTATGAATATTGATGTTAATTGATGTACCTAGAATGTTGCTTCAAATTTTAACCAATACTCAAATTTTTGGTGGAAATATTAGCGATTTTCCACTTAAACCTTCAGTAAAAGTTATTTTTCTTTCAATTGTTTGCTCTCTTTTCGTCCTGAACCATAGATGTAAAGATTTTAACATAAACGCTTTTATAGATATTCATTTCCAAGCTTACGAAATTTTAGGTAATATAATATCATATTCATAATGAAACAAAGTTATATCATATTTTCTGAAAATTGACAAATTTTTTGTATGAATTAAAAATAATTGTGAATTATTCAAACAAATTAACATATATAGAAAACTTTATAATAATTTCTAAAGGACATATATATGTACTTTAATGAATTTATGAATAAATTTTCATAAAAATATATTAATTAATAAAAAAAGATATAATTAAATGAGTTCAAGAATATATAAATATGTATAAGTAAAATTAAGCTTGTAAAAAACAAGAATTTCAACAAGGTATTGTTTTTCTCTTTCCGTAACAATGATATTACATAAACAATAAAAGTAATAAATCGAAAGGAATTTTTGCTGTGATAATTATTAAATAAATATACATCGAAATAGCTTATTGTCTTTATACGACACAATTTTAATAAATAAATAGAATTCACAGTTACATAACTTATTTTTTCTAACTTGGAAAAAATATGTATATTTATTTATAAGTTGAGTTCTTTTTCTGCATTTTAGATAACTTGATGTATTTTTCGCAGCGTTGCCAGATATTTTTTTTGGTAAAGCGGGATTTTGAAACTTTTTTTTGTAAAAAAACGGGATTTTTCCGTCGAAAGCGGGACATAGTAGAAAAACATTTATAATCAGTGATTTTTACATACTTATCTGTTTATTTGATTTTTAAATTATGTTTATATGGCAATAGATACCAATAATAGCCATACAAAATTATTTTAATGAAAATACATTACTTTAACAATCACTGTCTGGTTAATTAGGCAGTTGAATCTTCAGAGAAATATAATTATAAACCATATTATATAACATAATTAAGTAAGAATTATTTGTAAGAATTACTTATTCATATTTCTGTGAAGACATAACTTCTTTTAAAGCTTCCTTTTTTCCATTTATGCGCAGGATAGCTCTAGATTAAACTGTATGTCTTATTCTGCCTTCATAAAATTTGCGGAGCATTTATTTCTGGCATTCGATAATTTTAAATTCATTTGGGAAAAAACGCGTTCGGAAGATCAGTTGGGTTACTTAATAAGGACACTAGTTGAGACATATTATTTTTTGGAAACTGTTTAAAGAGCTGATGCCATTTCTGTGGAGCGGCTTCTTTATAATTTCTTACTACACCTCCAAGGATAATTTCAATAAGTTATATTTTTTATATATCGTCATCCGCGCCGCACGGTCGAGTAATCTCTTAAAAGCGGTACTGAGCTTGTCCCGCGCCTGATATTTAATTTTGATTTCAAATTCGGGACGTCCGGTCAAAATCGGGACGTCTGGCAACCCTGATTCTTCCCCAATAGTAGCCACCGTAAATGATTAATTCTTTAATCAAGCGATAAAGAAATTCAAGTTACTGGACGTGCGAACGCACCCTTCAATTGACCTATTATAAAATTAATCGTGAAACAATTTATTTACAGAAAAAAATTTCAGACAAAATTTATTGATAAATTTATCAGCTACAAATTTTACTTTGAACATTTTTTTTGTATTTTCATTATTTAAACAATTCAAAGAAATTAACTTGCAGATTTTTTTTGGAAAAATGCAGACCTACCAGTGTAAAAAAATTTCATCTTAAATTTAATTTTCTTTCATTTCGTTTTATTTCGCGACGTCAAATGTCTTAATTTTCTAACCTATTGCCTTCAAAAATCAAAAAGCTAATCAGACTATAAATCATTCAAATGGGTCATCGAATAAACATATGTACATAGTTGAACACTTATGGTGACACATTGCCTCCTTGCGATGCACCACTACTAGTCATGATTAGATGAGTAAATATTAGGGGTGAACGATATCAGTTCATCTGATATTGCGGTCTATATCCAGCCAATTTTGCTGTTGATAGGCATACATCAGCTTTGAAGAACCGCAATAAAATAATCAAGAAATTGATGACACACTTCTTAAATTTAGCTCTCCAACAAAAAAAAATCTCAAACAAACAATCCAAATAAGATGCAAACAAATCACTATGACTAACTTATGTCGAAGCCGTGATAAAATAGCTTTAAATCATTTCAATATTAGCTAATTTTCGCGATGATTATTTCTATTCAATTATTGCAAAGGGGCAAATATTTATATTTGCAAAATATCTACTATCAACCTCACACCGGACGCAAAACGTACATATAAGTTTATCAGCAATATGTTGCGGGTGAAACAGTGTTACACGGTGAAGAGAAGAGGAGCTATTTGACTCGTTCGGGCGAGAATCATATTAGTTCATATGTGCAAACCCACACGAGATATGCCCATACATATGTGCGAATGTAAGCAATTTGTATTAGTTTTCATATGTACGACGAATTGTGCAAATGTTTCATAATAATAATTTGAAAAGATGCCTGGGTGGTATAAATTTATTGTTAGTAAACTTTTTTTTTGCTATTGTTGGGTTGTTTATTTTAATGGAATACAAAGAGGAGTGGTTTATTCTTCAGTGCGAATAATATTGTATAAATAAATTTTTTGCACTTTATTGAAATTATAAAATTGAAAGAAGTCTACAGATAATAGTCTAAACATAAAACCATTTGGAAGTCTCTTTAATTTTAACATTGCATAAGTGCATCCAAAAGAGCTGAGCAGGAGTTGATGAATATTCTGATCAATCCACACTAAGGAAATTTATTATTATTCATTATCATGTCGAATTTCAGCAGCCCCTACTGTTCTGTTTATTAAGAAATGATTAGGAAAATTATAACCGAATGCAGACTCATCTGCAAACTGTTAAGCTACTTAAGCAGCACTCACTTTTCAGGATTGTTATACACTTACATCCATCCATCCATACATACATACATACATACATACATACATACATACATACATACATACATACATACATACATACATACATATGTATATAACTCTCGATTACATTGATGAACTCAATAATCCTTCGACGAATCTTTGCCTCTTATTTTTACGAGGAGGATTACATACACTCTGAAACTGATTAAAAAAAACTATTATTTTTAAATAGATTTTTTTCCTTGTCTAAATCACACTTTTTTTGTATATGTGCACATAACAAATAAAATAAATAAATAAATAATAAATTTAGTCAAATAATTTTTCTGCCAACAGAAATGTAATTTGATACAAAATGAATGGCCGAAAAGACAAGACGATCGAAAACATTTTATGGTCCAAAAACTTAATTGTTGAAGCGGTTACATACATACATATGTATGTATATGATCTGAGAAATATTGTGAATACAACAATTTTCGGGATCATATTTTTTGACTACTATTAATTATTTGAACATTCAGTTTTTGGTCCAGTCGATGCTTTAACATTTTACTCCGCAGAATTTTCTCGTCTACAAAGTTCTGCATAAGTCATATTTGTACAAACACTTTTTGAAACAGTAAACTTTTTAGGGAGAAGTATAGCCGTCGGGTACCAAACAAAATATTTATAATTATTATTTATCGACAAATAGGGACGTTAATCTTACAATAAATCAATTGTTTTAGAGAATACAACATTGAAGCACAGCATTTTTTTATATAATCTCTAGAAATTTTCCTTCACCCTTCGTCTGCCTACGTTTTTTCGGCACCTTCGGTCTGCCTACATGGGTCGTTTTCGTCTTGTTGTTTTTTAAAGCTGTTAAAGGGCTGCAAAAAATCAGAAAAAAATCATGGAGGTTCATCAAACGTTTAACTTGAAGTATCAACCAGAAAATTATCAACAATTAGATTTTTTAGTTGGTAGACAGCTACTAGAGGGGCGTACCTTTTTTTACAGAGGCACAGCAGCGCCCTTCTTAGCGGTGTACAAAAGTTAAAACAACTTTTAGTTTTCGCTCGGACGAAAACGACCCAGGTAAGGAGTCGAAGGGTTAAAAAAAACTGTTTACATACGCTTTTAACAAACTAGGATAATTTATTCACAATACTTTATTTTTTTGCTTGAACATCATATTTTTTTCCAGATAATATGAAAGTTTCAGTACACCAGACACTTTTCCATAAAAAATATCAGAAATGTTTTTAAGGCTACATACGAACAAATACACTTTTCAAAATCTGTTCATTTATTTTTTAATTATTGAGAAGAAGAAGAAGAATATTCGATGTTCAAGGATATTTTGTTGAAATTAGTGATTGGGTTTGTTTGAACAAATAATTTTTGGTCAACTGCGAACTTTCAAATCAAAAGTAAAAAATTTTCTGACGCAGAAAAGCGTAATGTCCAGCTGAACGAAAAACTAAAGAAATTAATTCATTGAAATTTTTATATAAAAATAAATTAGTATTCATCGGAATAATTTATTTGCTATTATCATATATTTTCAAGCCTAGAAAATGTAATGAATATATTCAATTCGCAGTATTTTTTACCATTATTTTTCTACATTTCTATATTTTTATTTTTTATCACAGATATTTTAAGTGAAAAAATGAATTACAACGCATGAAAATGATTTTTTTTAGATGCAATTTTCGAAACGTGAAATTTTTTCCAGACTATTAACTTATAGAATTCTATTTTTAATGCGTCACCAGATTTTTTTACAAATAAAATTTGTCGTTCCTTTCTGTATGGCAAATGTTTTTTTCTCTCAATGATGTATTTATTTTCAAATTCAAAAAATCCCTTTGGATAAAGTTTACTTAATAAATTTTCTAATAAACAAAAAATATTATTTTTGCCTGACAGAATTTCTGCATTCTCAGTTTAACAAAACAAAATCCTGAAACAGTCCAAAAAAATTCTGGGCCTGTTCTTTGGAAAAACGTGACACAATATTTTAACGATTCAAAAATGATTGTAACAAAACAGATATATTTTTTAGAAAAAAAAAACTACCGCATTTTAATTTTCATGGGCAAAAAATTGCTTTACCTGAGAAATAAACTTTTTCTAGAGTGAGAAAAAATTTAAAAGTTTTTTAAAAAATTTCATCTTAAGTTTTTCTTACTCTCCTTTTTGAGAAAATGTAATTCATTTGTGATTGGAGAACAAAATTGTACACAAATTTTTTATTCTAATATTTTACGGCAATTTGAAAACTTTCGAGGACGAAAGCTATTTTTCATTAAATCTAAAATATTCTAAATCAGCGTCTATCATTGTTGTTTAGCAGATACAAATTAATTGTTTAGAGTAATCAAAATTTCAATGTAATTAAACTATGCAAGATAAAAAATGCAAGAATAAAATTTAATTTTTTTGTTCACTACAAACCCTAAGCAGTCTTAAAAGTTCGTGAAATAGTACAATAAAAGTTAGTGGATGATGAAATAGGCAGATGATGAAAAAAAAATTCGGTAGGCAAATCCAATAACTGAATCGTTCAAAAATCTTTCGCACATAAAACGAAAACGCTGAGCGATCAACAAAAATAGCCTAGCATAGTTGACCGATTAGTCAAAAATGCTTAGTGGATCCGAAAGTTGGATGATAAGTCTGAAAATTTGTTTTAGGCAACCAAAACGTTGTAAGATCAGACAAAATTTTGGCGAACAATTCAAAAATGGATTTTGAAAATTGCTTCAAAACAATGGCGAAGAACGGACAAAAAAAATATGAGTGAAGCAGTCAAAGCATGAGCAATTTTAGTTGAAGATAATTATATTTTTCCTTACTATTTATAATCTGTGTTACTTTGTAATATACTTAGAATAAAAACTTTATTATTAGTGTTGAATAAATGCCGCTAATTTTTTCTTGTATTTCCAAACGATTTCTACACTTGACACTAAACATCGAATATTTGAGTATCTAAATGAGGCTAATCAATCTAAGATTTCTAAACGGCAGCAGAATACAGTGATAAAATCGAAAACTGTACCTTATAAAGCCCAACATCTTTGTTACGCGATGAAGGCGAATAGCATACCTTCACACTATTATTGTGTTCCTCTATAAGTTCAAAGTACGTTTTGTATCTTACTTCACTTCGCGGGTAATGCAAAGTACGCAATATATTTAAGCGACAATGCATGTACGCTTCCATCAGTGAAGAGCCACTCTAAAGTGCCTTTACAAAACAATCATCACTTTCAACTGTAATATAGAGCGGAGGCTAATCAACAAACGAATGTGCATATGCAGAAGCCATTAAGCGCCCAGTTGGAAAGCTAGAAGATGTTTTCTTTGGCAGATGTTAATGTTGACGGGGATTTGATCAGTGAGTAGTAGGCAGGCGTGAACGTTTCCGATTATATTTTTGATGCTTAGACCGCTGCTTTGGTTATGAGAAATTCAAGTTCAATGTAGATGTAGATGTTGTGGGGATCCTCGGTTTTTTTTTTGAAATTTCAAGCCACAATCGCCGAACTTTTCTGTTGGTTCACACTAACGCCTTCATCCACATATGTATTTATGTATGCTCTGCGGATACCACGCGCAGTTTAAACGTAGAAAAAAAAACTATGGAAAAATTCCAACGAACGAACGATGATGATCATTATTAGCGATCATCATCAACATGTTCCAATCTCGAGAGGGTTTTGCAAGTGGTGTTGATCGCACGGTGAAAAATGTGCTTGCATTGCGATCGCACTTTGCATCGGGCCATGCACTCCACATATGCCGAGCGAGACCCCTTGCATCAACGAAACCTTGTGCGCCTGCTGCCAACAAAACCATTGTGCAATTCATATGTGTACTATGGCACACGATCACTGTACCGCCACATATGTATGTATAAACATGATTTCTTCATAGAGAACCTCTTGGCTGGACGAAGCTGAGACGCCTTGCATGATCCATTCCATTTCTACTTCTTCAGTTTGCTGCGTCGTCTTTTTTTGTTGATTCCAACTGTTGAAGCACACTTGAATGCAAATGAGCTTAGGTGCAATGGAGAGTCTTCTTCAGTTTCGAGTGTAGCTACAAAGATCTTCAAAGTGTAACGTCCGCCCAACACAACACACGGCCCTTCGTCGACATGGTATGACCAATCTTCGCCTACTTGAATAGCCCAACTGCAGATCATTACCATTATCGGACGATCTAATGAGATACAGTACGTGTGATCATGACTAGACTTCGATTGGTTGCAGGCTTTAGCTTTGGTATGTCTTTTCTGATCAATTGAAAGTCCAGTCCGCAGTTCGATTTCAGGTTGAAAAAGAGTCAACAGGCTCATGATTAGTCATCTTCAGTGGAAATTTGGACAGAAAACATTGTCTTCTTCGCGTAATCAACTGATCTTTAGCAACAGCTTCAATACTATCAAATTTTTCGGTCATATTTAATCCACTGATCCAAAAAAGTGTGGGTGAGTCTACAAGAAACTCTCATTTACAGCTTCCAGAACAAAAGAGACCACCTTAGAATGATGATCATCAGCTTACACAAATCAACATGTACGAGTTACTTGAGTATCTACACAAACTCTTGCGCTTATCAGGTCTAGAACGTTAGCTAGTTGGCATTCATTAGTCAGGGTTGGATTTTGTTATCTGGTAGACGCGTGACAATTATGATG